>JAOSBN010000002.1:36243242-36263728 GCA_027563595.1 Erythroxylum suave | reverse complement strand
GGAAATTAATTTCACGTGTGGTTCCTCAAAGAGAACGACCCGAGGTTGTGCTATCTGCAATCCTTGGTTAAATTTTTTTGAAGTAACCCCAAGGCGACAATCGGATAAAAAGGTTATTTCACCCACCTCCTACCAACATCAAGGGCATCCGAGTATTCTTTAGTCATGTAGGGTTCTAAAGATAGTTCATCAAGGACTTTTCTCTTATTGCTACACCCTTGACTCACTTGTTAGTTAAAGACGTGTCTTTTGTGTTTGATGATGATTGGTTGGATGCTTTTAACAGGTTAAAGAAGGCACTTACAACAACAACTATTTTGATGTCGCCGGATTGGTCACTTCCCTTCGAGATCACATGTGATGCAAGTGTTCATGCCATTGGTTGTGTACTCAGATAGCAGAAGGAGAAGAGACTACATGAAATTTACTACGCTAGCAAGACCTTAAGGGGAGCATAATTCGACTGCACCGCTTCTGAGGAGTAGCTTATAGTGGTATTTGCAAGTGAAAATTTTTGTTCTTATTTTTGGGGCTCATAAGTTATTGTTTTTACAGATCATACTGTGTTACATTATCTATTTGCAAAGAAGGATGTCAAGGATAGGCTCATCCTATAGGTGCTTCTTCTCTAAGAATTCAACATTGAGATTAAGGACAAGAAAGAAGCAAAAAATGTTGTAATAGACCACCTATCGAGACTTTAAAGGGCTACAAATTAAAGAGCAAGAGGAAATTTAAGAGCATTTTCCTGACGAGGCCTTAATGATGGTAAAAAAATCCTTTTCTTTCTTAGTTTGCAGATATTGTCAATTATCTCTCAGGTGGTATTCTTCCCCCTAATCTCTTGTATCAACAAAAGAAGCGTTTCTTATTTTAGTGTTCTCGCTATATTTGGGATGAAACTTTGTTATATAAAATATGTGCTGAAAGTTTGATTGGTAGGTGTGGCCCTAAAGATGAATGCCTGAAGTTTTGACTCAGTATCATAGTTTGGTTTATACAGGACACTATGGCGTGAACAAGATGACTGCTTATATTTTGGTATGTGGATTCTACTGGCCAAACTTGTTCGAGGATACCTAAAATTTTGTATTGCATTGTGATAGGTGCCAAAGAGTGGGCAATATTTCAAAGAAAGATGAGATGCCACTTTCAAATATCATAGAGGTGGAGATATTTTATGTGTGGGGTTTGGATTTCATGGGACCATTCCCATCTTCCCTAAGTAACTCTTATATATTAGTTGGAGTTGATTATGTGTCCAGGTTGGTTAAAGCAATAGGTACTCATATAAATGATGGAAAGGTAGTGCAACGGTTTATCAAGAATATCTTTACTAGATTTGGGATGCCTAGAGCTATCATAAGTGTTGCAGGGAGTCACTTTTTCAACTAATCCTTTGAGGCTCTAATGAGGAGATATAATGTTCATCATAGAGTGGAAATCCTTTACCACCCACAAACGAGTGGCCAAGTGGAGATGATGAATAGAGAGTTGAAGAAGATCTTAGAAAAGGTAGTGAACACTTCAAACAAAGATTGGGCTTTAAAGTTGGATGATACATTATGGGCTTACATGACAATTTTCAAAACTCCTATAAGTACAACACCATATTGACTTGTTTATAGCAAGGCTTGCCATTTACCATTGGAGTTAGAGTATAGAGCCTATTAGGCAATTAGAAAATTGAACATGAATTGGAAGCTAACAGGTGAGAAGAGACTGTTGAAACTTGATAAATTGGAGTAGTTAAGGTATGATGCATATGAAAATGCCAAGTTGTACAAGGAAAGGGCAAAAAGTGACATGATGCCCACATTAAGAAGAAGGAATTAGAGAGTAGGACTTAGTGCTTTTATTCAATTCACAACTTCGGTTATTTCCTGGAAAGCTCAAATCAAGATGTAGTAGCCCCTCTAAGGTTATTCAAGTGTTTCTCCATAGAGCTTTAGAGTTGGAAAATGGTAAGGGTGAAACATTTAAGGTTAATGGGCATAGATGCAATCTATACTTTGGAGGGCCATTCTCACAAGAAAGGAAATTACTTTCTTTCCTTTCACTTACTCTTTAATGATTGCATATGAAATGGTCAAACTAATGACCTTAACTTAGCGTTTTTGTCTTTCATTTGCTTGTCTTTGTGATAGTGTGGTTTTGCTTTGATTTGATAGTGTTTAGTTTGCTTTGATTGGGTTTTAACTTGTTTCTCCCTTTTATCTCTTATTGCTTAGGTGCTTAATGATGTGTTTTGAGGTTCCTTGAAGTTTTGTTGTCCATTATAGCTTATTGGAGGACCAAAAGACGACAGGAAAAGTATGTCAACTCCATCACCCCTACCACCATGAGCCCATCTTGTCTTTAATTGCTTTTATTATTCTTCTTGTGTTTCTTGTTTTGTTTTTCATTACATTGTTTGTTGTTTTTTGGTATTCTCCTCTTCTGATTGAGGACAATGTGTTGTTCAATTATGGGGAGGTAGTTTTTGCATTGTGTTTGCATTTTTGCATGTCATTTAGGATACATGTAAGGTTATAGGTTATTAGTATTAAGTGTGTTATTTCCTGACATTTGAATCTTTGTGATGCATATGTTGTTATAAGATTCTATCATGCAAGTTGGAATGAGATTACATGCATACGTGAACTCAAATTAGGCTATTTGAGTGGAGAGTTATCCATATGATGTGATAAAAGTAGTTGGCTGCATAAGTTTACTCAGGGCTTGACACTTAAGCAATGAGGTAGTATATATAAGCATAGTGGATTTCATTTAAGCCTATATGAGGAATTGAGCCTTTATGACTCCATTCTATAGTCATTTTATTTCCTTGTTTGCGTGATGCTTCCTTAGGTAAATACCTTTAGAACTTGCTTTCAATCGGTTTAAATCTACTAGTTGCATGCTAAATAGAAATAATTAAGGCCCTTTTTATTTTAACTATTGGCTTAAATGACCTACCCTTTTGTTAACCCTTGCTAGTCCCATTGATCCTTTAACCTTTGTTTCTTGAAATCACCCCATTTTAAAACCCACAAACCCAATTAACTTGCCCAATCACAAGTTAATAAAGCGCTAAGTGATACTTTAGTTTAGGATTTTTTTTTAGCTACAAATTTTTTATGAGATGCTTTGAGTAGATTTTAGTACTTCTACTCTTAAAGCACATTGCATATAGTTGTTGTTTTCTGTTTATTGTTTCTTCATTATAATAAAAAAAATAAAAGAACATAATCAAATAATAAAAAAAGAAAAAGAAAGAAAAGAAAAGGGAATAACAAGTAGTAGCATTAAGAAGTGTGGAGTAGTAGTCGTATCAATTTGCATATCACATAAGTTTACCTTTGTTATCTCTTTGTTCACATAGTACTTTATAAATGCTTGTGATAAACCCATAAAACCTTTTTTAACCACCTTAACCCTAGCCACATTACAACCTGAAACAAAGTCCTTTTGATCTACCTTAGCATGTAATTATTGTGGAGGAGAATTGGTGTATTAGCAAGCCTATGATAGTATAGTTTCCCATAGGAAGTTTGAGTGAAACACTAACCATCAAACACTTGAGAGAAATGAGTGAAATCTGTAAGGAAGGTCCATTTTAAGTTTATACTTATCTTTAAATGATGGTTTCATAAGTTGAGTTTGCTTATATGCATTAATGAAAATTAGTCATGAAGTGTGTAGTAGCTTGACACTTGAGTTAGCCAAAATTTAAGGGATTACATGCTTTAATCTTTGTGAAAATGAAGTGATAAAATTTTATTGGTTGTATTTGATTTTTGCTTGAGATCAAGCAAAAGTTAAAGTATGGGGATGTTGATAGTTGTAAATTGCATCAGGTTTTAGTGGGTAGTTTGGTGTATGTTTAGTTGTTAATTTGATTATTTAATATATGTTTAGGTTAGAATTGTGTTAGTTTATTAAATATTTGTGTTTTACGTGTTTATGGGTTAGAGCATACTTTTGAGCTTCAATGTTATACATTTAAGATGTCGTAATGAATTTGTCATTGTTTCAATGTCAATATCAAAGAACAAAGGAATTTCAGAGGGAACCCAGGCCATACACAGGCCTACGATTGTGGCAGGCTGACTACAATTGTAACAGAAGTACCAGGATTGGCCCACGATCATGGCATACAGGCCATAATCGTGGCATACATGCCATGATCGTGGTATGGAGGCTACGATCATGGCATCTCTGTCACAATCATGGCATGCAGGCTATGATTGTGAACCAATCTTAGTGCTTCTGTCACGATCATGGCATGTAGGTCACAATTATGACAGAAGCACCAAGATTGGTCCATGATCGTGGCCTGCATGACAGAGAGCTTACTCAAGGGCCACTATGGTGTCATAAAGGCCTCGATCGTGGCTAGCGTCGGGACACATGTGGGGGACACTTTCAGACTCAAGTACTATTTGTGGAAAGTCACAAGTTTCCAAGGCAAAAGGTGGGAATCAGGATTGATAATCAAGAGCTTCCATCAAGCTTCCATTTTCCAGATGTTCATATACAAAAAGGGAAGAAAGCTACCAATGTATTTGTTTTGTTTTCAGTATGTTTTGTATTTTAGAGAATATGGGTAGGGTTGAACTTGTTTCTATTATAAGTGACTGAATTTATTGTAGAGATTACCTTTAAACTACTTGTTGAACTCCTACCTTATTGTTTTGAATGAATGAATGCTTTTAATAACTGTTGCGCTTAAACTTTACAATATAATGAGAAATTGACTTGGGTAAATTATGTAGGGTTGTACAATAAGAGTCAGTACCCTATAGACCTGCACTTATTAAGTTAATTGATTAGTTAGAGAGAGATCTTGACTAATTAGTTTATTACCCATGGGATAGCTTCATAACTAGTTAAATTGGTGGACTGATTTTGTAGATTGAGAGATTGCATAGTCAATTCCATTTAATTTGGCTAGGGACATTTGATTACACCTTGAGAGAGGGTGATTGAAACATTAGGACACCCTAGGTGAGGCACAATTCAATCAACAAGGTAAGAGGGAGACAAAATAGGAAAAAGTAATCTCTAATCTTAAATCTTGAAATCAAAGTTTCTACACTTTTGTTGCCTGATTTTTTCGTTGCTAGTTTGTTTGATTTAGTTTATTTTTCAGTTTTTATTATTTAAAATTGAGCCTTAAATAAAGCACAACCTGAATTAAGTGATGCCTAAGAACAATCTTTGTGGGATGATATCCACTTTTTTACTACAAGTAACGACTCGTATACTTGCAATTTTTTGCGTAAAACAAGCAGTTTTTTTTTGCATTCAACATAGTATCATCTACAACTTTACTCCAAGATATCTTGTGCATTTCCTTTAGCCTAAAAGCTTCTTTTTTCAAGCTAATAGCTTCATGGTTAAAAGTGGAGCATGGTTAAAAGTGGAGCCTTGGAGAAGGGGAAGTCAAGAGGATAGGTTGTCGAGGGAGGATGGATGGGGATTTCATGCTAGATGGTAGTAAAGGGGTGTGTAGGCTCCATATCATTAATGGTAATAAAATGCAAAGATGGAAAGGTGGAAATAGAGAATGTTAGGCAGGTGACCAGAAAAGGAAAGAAGTGAATCGATTGGGGTGGAGGGAAATGGGTGCGTGAACTGGGTTTAGTAAGAGGTTAAAGCTTCTTTCACTAAACCGTCCAAGACTAATCCATTCTTACTAATATACCTTTCTTTCCAATTTTTAGTGGTTTTCTACCTAAATTCCTTTTATAAATCTCAATCCTTGACTAAAATCACGTGAAATCCTTTGTCTCTAACTTGGAATCATTTGTTCCACTAGCTTTATTGCCTCTTTCTTTTCTAATATTACTCTTCTCTTTTATTTCTGGAAAAATAGTCAGATTATGTCCACAAAAAGCCTTTTGTAAAACTATTTAGTAGAGTGTTCGATCAATCTATATTGTAGTTAAATTAATCAACTGGTTAAATTTTTAAAAACAATGTAATAGTCCATGTTATTCAAAGTATCATTTAGGTGGTTGTTAAGTCAAAAAAAATTCTCAATTTGGCCAATCGAATAGTTAAATATGCTCTTGGTGTTTACATATGAATTATATATATTTCTTTTAACTTTTTATAACCTCTTAAATCACCTCAATTTTGATATCCTTATGAAAATTTATGCTTAAAATACCAAACACGTTAAGTTTGACGCTTGTTTTTAACCAATGTTTCTCTTAAGTGTTAGGTTTAACATATTATAATCCTTCCGAGCACCAAAAATCATATAACTTATTTAATAAACACCAAACAAAATTTTAAAACTTTATATTCTATAAAAAAAATAAGAAGATTATAAAACTTCAAGAGATCATGACACAAATATTTTACATTACTAATTTAAGCAATAAAATAAATATTTAAAACATTTGATATCCTCATGTTATGAATATATCCTTTTATCAATACTAGTTAATTGTATATTTATTTAGTCTTCTGATGATTTATTTGCTTTGTGTCTAGTAAGCATACAATTGATATACTAACTTAATCATTATTAATAGAATAAAAAATAAAAGTTAAACTAATAGATTAAAGATTGTTTTAGAAAAAGTAAGACAATTTTTTATAAAAAAAATTCATTAAGATGTAAACTTTCCAATAGACCTCAAAATTATAACTCAAACAATAATAATTAGGATTAATCGCCTTAGGAGCCCATATGATTGCTCCCTTGAGAGTTAAAATCAGTGAGCGTTAAAATATTACTTAGAAAATACATTTTATACATGTTCTATCAATTGTTAAACTTTTTACAATTTTTGTGTTAAACAAAATTAACACATAAAATGAGAATATTTTAAATTATATTGCTGTTACGATCAAATTTATAAAACCACACAATAAGTATATGGTATCATACAGTTGATGGATTAATTTCATATGATGATTTTATTATAATAGTAATTTATATTCTAACTATCAAATAATGAAGTTCAGTTTCTCTCATAATCGCTAATTTGGTGTTTCTATCAGGTACGTGATTGATTTTACCAGCCATATTGGGGTATATATATATTGCACACCTAAACTTTAGAGTTTGACTTAAGTTATTTGTTCAATTGGAACACAAAGGCGTGGCATAAAACTTAGTTTCTTTGTGGCATTCAAACCCTAATTCATTTCATATAGCTCTCTTTTCTTTTTTATCTCACTTTATTACTCAAAAATTTCAGTGCTATGGTTATAATAATAATATCAGATTTATTTTTTCGTGACCCAAAAATATCGAGTATTTTTTCTTTTGATGAGTTTGAAAATTTAACATAGAGATCATTAATATTATATTGGATTCACATGTCAATCCAAAAACAGGCATTTAATCTTGCATGTTGGTATTTACTACACGCACGTTTGCATTTAGTGACTACCGTTTTAGCGCATTTCTCGCTAAGGCACTTACAACCACCCATTAATTTGTAGTTGCCTTGGATAAATACCTTCTTGCATTTATTGTAATCATGTGCCAGTGTTCGACATTTGGATAAAGGACTCTTGTTCAAGAATTCAGTACGTTCTCAACATAGTGGGGGTTGGCAGTCTTGGAAAGAATCATACTTTTGTACTTAATTTAGAGAAGAATCTTTATTAGTTTATGGATTATTGTTTTGTTTTATTCAAAGGCATGTTTGTCCAAAGCATCAACTTTTAGATTGATTTCTAAATTTCCATCAATACTGAAGAATAACCATTCAAATGTTGATTTTGAAAGAATATCAAAAAGTTTTATACGTCAATATGTGACTCTTTATGAAGTTTGTTCAGGCAATTTCTATGTCATCACTTTATATGATGTTCATGTCATCTCAAATGCTGTAATATGATTTAAATTTTTTATAAAAAGTTTATAATATGATATTAAAATATTATTCATATTCTTTTTATCTAAAATTCTTTTAACTAGGTTACGTTAGAATATTAGAACCAAAATACTGCTTCATAATATTCCTATCCAACCCAATGAATCTCGAGAAAATTAAATATTCACTTTAATATATCGAAAATTGTAAAGTTACTCATTTGTAACTGAAAGGTTACAAGTTTGAATCACGGAAGCAACCTCTTTATAAAAATGTAAAAGAAATGTTACATACAATCATATCGATGACCTTCTCCCGACCCTCATAAAACGAAAGTCTTGTGCACTAGAACAACCCTTTTTTCTAATACATGGAAACCATTATTCAAAAGTTTGACAGTGGACTATAAAACTTGCTTACCTAGTGTATATTGCTAATTCATAAGCTCATTATGTAAATTTACTGAACTAAGCATCCAGGCAACTCATGAAACTCATATGAAAACGCAATTGGGTAGATATATTGTGCATACATACGCATAAAATCAGTTATCAATACACCATTTTGATATTAAATATATCTAATATGTTTGTCATATTTAATGTCGGTTGGCAATCGAAAAAGACTTCTTTTAGAATTAGCCGCGTGAAGAAAACAAATCAATTTTCTAACTCAGGCTTGGTTTGGGGGAGCGGTGGCGATTGATAACTTAGTGAAATTGACCTGCTAAAATGATATGTACTTATTCTCAATAAGTACTTATGTGTTTGGGATTATGGTTTTGATAACTGTTGAAACGTGAAAATAAATATTTGACATGTGTGATTGCAGATGTTAAAAAGAGATAAAATGACTAAAAAATTCATTGATTTAATAAAATATTAATTGATGTATAAATAATTAAAAAAGATATTATTAGTCATACAAATTTAAAATTATAAATAAAATATTAAATTAAAATAAGAGAAATATAAATAAAATAAATTTAGTAAATAAAATATTTCATAAAAATATATTATTAGTCATATAAATTTAATATTATAAATAATAAAATATTAAATTAAAATAAGAAAATATAAATAAAATAAATTTAGTAAATAAAATATTTCATAAAAATATATTATTAGTCATATAAATAAGAAGAAGACAATACATTGGAGTTGCTTTCTATTAGTTGAGGGTATAATAGAAAATAATAATTATCAGAAGGTTATTAATGGAAAGTAGAATTTCTACCTCATAAGCGCTTTTCTAACGTAACCCTCTTTCTAATTATCGATTTTTGCGCTAGCACTGCACTTTTCTCCAACCTCCGGTTGTTCTCCTGCAGATCTAAATATGTGACTGCGTTTAGAAACTGCGGTGGATAAATACTTATCTCTACCGTACCGCAGATCCAAACACAGTTTGAATCTTCTTGGCACTTTAGATAATTAATGATGTTTAATTACAGCGTATTATACTTATCCTCCCACAACACATGGAATAAAAGCAATGTCATTTGTGGCTTGACCAATTAAGTTTTGAGCTTAAAATTAAGGAAAATCATCAACTATAGCAACTATACTAACAAATTTGCATCTGGTACTGAATGTACTTGACTAATCATCAATCAATTCCTTCTTTATTTTTTTCAAAGAAAAACTAACAATTAACAAATTGCTTTTGCCTTGTTATCAATCTGGAAAAAACTTATCTTGAGTTGGTTAGCCCTTTCTTAGATTATACATCATCTTTTTTCTTTATATTAATTGAACTTAGAACTGCAAGTGGGAAAAATATATATATAACGTACCCCTGTTGCAAAGAAGTACAAAATAAATGGTAGAGTTAATGCAGTTTTTTCGCATTTTCTCTAGGCAGAACGGTGGGAACAGAAAAGAAGAGAAGAATGAAAGGGTAAAAACGAGACACACGATTAGAAATAATTCAATAAATGTTTATGTGTGTACAGAGAAGCCCAAGATTCTCTTGGTACTGCAAAGAAAGCGATTAGGGTATGGCACAATAGGACATTGGTGACCACATGCACACGTTTCGCAGAGGAAAGTGAAATAAAAAGCTCCAAGTGCCAAAACAAACCCTTAATCTCACTACTCTAGTGTTCAGGTCAACTTCACTTTCCTGAAGACCCTTGATGGCATCATTTCTACACTTTCTGCTTTCTTACTGCTTGTCAGGCGTCAAACAAGACATATAACAGAGTGTAAAAGAGAAATGGAGGTGATAGCTTATGAAGAGTTTCATAGTCCCATGTTATGTGTGTCAGAGTTCGGAAAAAGATAAAGAGGCCATAACCTTGTTATCTTAAGAATATTATGAACAGCTTTCAGGAAATGCTTGGCTTATTTTCATGATTAATTCCGAAACATGATCTCGAGGATTATATCGATGGGTTTATTAGATGCATTTGCGACCAAAATACATGAACTTGGAACACCTTCGATGAGTGAAGCTACCATATGATTATGCTCAAGTTCTATTCAATATCCAACTGTCTGTCCTCTTAGCTGCACTCTGTCACAAAAGAAACCAATGGGATGTAAACGATTTCACAAAGTATAAAACCAAGTTACGATACAAGTATATGAGAGGTATGTTTATTAGATAATAGCGTCAAGTTCTGTATTTTATTAGACCAAAAAAATTGACACGGGAATTGAGAAAGTACGTAGATGATGTTATTTTGCAAAAAATTGGCTGCAGTACTAGAAGTAGACAACAAGGGATTTGAATATTAGAGTTGAAGAAGTGATAGCATACGTCTAAATTGTGTGATTTTCATGTCGGAATTGGACCGACAACCATGGACTCAACCATTTACTCCGCTTTTCAACTTGGTCTTTGCGTGAGAAAAGAGAGAGGGGGAGAGAGAGAGAGAAGTCTGTGTAGCCTTGGTCATCAAATCCAAGTGAAAGCAGAATGACCTCTCTATGCCAAACAAAACACCGAGTAGTCTCCCAATCTTTTTGACTTTGTTGCCTTTGGATCTAATTATAATCATCCCAAGTTTCTCGATATCATGCTACGGCATAGTATATGCCTATGTTTATGACGATTGAGAAGGACTTTAGTATGATGAGTTGCAATGTTTTGTTAGATATTATCGATCTGCTTTTAACACACTTGTGGTTATAACTTTACCTTAGAAACCGAAACATAGAGATTAAAGAAATTAAACTGCTAATTGATTCTAAAACATGTTTGAAGTATATGTGATAAATTATATATTTATTAGGTCTTATTCAGTAACTGTAAATATTTGTTATTGTAATGTTATTCAGGACCTAAAACTATTAGTTATATTTTACATAAAACTCCAAGTTTCTATTTTGTAATTATTGGAATTAATATGTTTTTTAATTTTATTTCTCATTTTTGTTTATATACAATTTAAACCCTACTAATTAAAAACTTTCTATTTAATAGGGTGCAAACAATACAAAATCAAGCACCTTGTCCCAAAAATTAAATTGCGTATTAAATAAATATTTTATTAAAATAAATAAGTTGCAAAATCAAAAAATTGTAAAATATTATTTATAAACTAACATTTATTTGTTAATATATATGTTACTAATTAAAATTTATATTATTTAGAATCAAACATTTGATTTTTAAAAATACTGCATAAATAACTAATTTAAATTTAAAATTTATATTAAAGATATATTTATTAAATAATTATCAATTTTTAAAATATTTATTTCTCATAAAATTATTATAAAATTGAATAATTAAATTTCTTGTTCATAATTCTTATTAATGAATTAATAATTAAATAATACATACTTTGTTAATATTAAGTATGATAAAAAGAAAATTAAAATCAAAAACAGAAACAGAAACAGAAATAGAAATTATAGTTTTTCCTAAGTTATGAAAATAAAAAAATCAAAACCAATAGCTCAATTAAAAATTATTTTTCAAATTCAAAATTGACAAAAAATTTTATATTGGGAGGGGAAATTGTTCTTCAATGGATATGCCAATCAATTAAACCAATTCGTTTTAGGAGTTGGAAAAGTGAACTTATAAAGTTTCCGTGTGAAAATTTCATGGATCTCGCAAATTTTAAAGGATCATGAGTTCATGACCTCTCCTGATTAGTAAATGTAGCTTTGATTGTTGACGACGTGGTTGGGGTTTTGTTCACATGAAGCCTGATCAACTACGGACAAAAAACTCTTGACCAGTATGAGTTCACGTTTGATTGAAATACATAAGCAACCTCGACAACATGCTTGGAACTTGGGCGTTTCTGCGGCTGTTAGTGATACGTGTAGTTGTAGGCTAGATTTAATACAAACCTTGCTGGCCACCGAGTGAGACAAGGTTAATCATGCTCCAAGTCAATACAATCCGGACCTTTTCATTGTCAATGGAGCTCTTTTCTCACGACTTGATGAAAAATTACAGCAAAACTTTTTTTAAAAAAAACAGATAAGATATGGTGTGAAAGTTCAATTGTGATTTGTGATATCATTAAAAACATGTAAACCTCGGTAATATGTTCGACCAAATGACATTCAACCTTCGAGTTCGTAAAATATTGGGTTGACAGATATATATATGACTAGTTTTTTTGGGTCTCAATGCAAATTTTAATTAATAATTCTACTCTAGGACAGAAAATTTAATCCTGTCAGTGGTGTTACTACAAACAGCTGCCAAGATGATCAGAATTCGACCCTGAGGAACTTCTTTTGTTTAGAGGTCTTCGTCTCCATCCTATGCAAATAACTAACTTGCATAGTTAGTATTGTAATTAAGACAATTGCTAACATAAGTACTTTCATAACCTTGTTGGTGTATTTGATTTCTCTATTATCTAACCAATGAATATAATGTCTTGTATCTCGTGCAAAAGATTAATTAATGCAATTAATCTATTAAATCAATTTTTACTAGAAACTTTGAAATTGTAACTCATTTTTTGTTGTTGAAATTTATTATAACTCTGATCTAAAATTTATAAATATTTAAATTTATTTTAGAATTGAGTTACGAATAATTAAATAATTCTTTAATTTTGATTGTCTATTTTATTTAGTTATAAAAATATTTTGATATCAACATGTGTTCACTCAATAATGAATTAACAACAACACTTAGATATTATGAAATTAAGGATAATTAAAATAGTTTTCAAATTTTATATCTAGCAAATTGCATCATCCATTAAACTTATATATATTTATTTATGATATGGATTAATATCTTATTGGTAATTAACTAATTAATATTCTAACACATCGCAACATTGAGCGGTTGTGACTTAGAGAGTACTTGGTTAGTTGAATGAGAAGAAAGGAATGAATAAAGAATTAAAAAAAAAGATGGTTGATTATACTATACTGAGATAAATAGTATTTTTTATATCTCTTTTTAAAATAATATTTCATATCTCCAATAAAATACAAAATAGAATCACTCACGTAAGTGAACCAATCACACTCTTAAACTTTATTATATCCATGTTTAGGAACTCATTGATTATCACACTCATAGTTGGCGGAAGGGGAGTATAGTTGGCCTGCTGCCATGCTTATCCCGAACATGGGCATATCCAAACTACAGTTGGCCTTGGTAATAGGCATGGCTTGGCGAAAAGTGATGCTTTTCCTAGAAAAAATAAAGAAAAACCAAAAAGTAAGAAGTAAGAACAGTGGAAATTTTGAGTCTACGTAATTAATTAACCTTGAAGAAAACTACAAATAAATTAGAGAAAGTAATTGATGTTGCAATTACAACAAAGGAAATGCAAATGCCCTCGAGTCAATCAGTCCACAGCCCACAATGCCTCACCTCATATTCATACTAAGCCCCAGTTAGTAATTACTGTAGCCACTAACACCACCGCTTTCCAAGCAAATCCTACATACCCCTTTCTTGACTTTCAAACACCTTATACCACGCTTCTCTCCCCCTATTTATTCCTGCAACAACCCCTCCCATTAGAATAATCCCACTCTTTATTTCACTCTCTCACCATTATTAATACCCTGCAAGCAAACCAAAGTGAAGCAAGAGAATCCCTCTCCATAGAAATCTGTAAAAAGAGTATTAATATATCAAAAAAGAAAGAGACAAACCGATCAGAAGTACCCATTTCACTAAAGCTACTTACAAAAACCCCCTGCCCTGACTCTCTCTCTTTCTTCCACTTCTTTCATTAAGAGCTTCTGTGTCAACTCTGATGAAGATTCTAATTATGCATCCAGCATAAGTTGTTTTCTCTGTCCCCTATGCTTCTCGTCCGGGGGGAATTTGTTTGTACTTTTGAGTGAAGTAAAAGCGCTTCAATTTTAATGCAGAATTGTAAGCAAGGAATGGGAGTGTACTTGTTATCTTCTCCTTTCCATTTATTTTGATTTCCCTTCTTGTTTATCTTTGTAACAGTCGATTCCTGTAGTGGCCTTGTCTTTTTTTATATGTACTCGTATATATATATATCTGTGTAAAACTTTTATATTATAGTCAGAAGGAAGGAACTGTTAGATTAATTACATTGAAAAAAATGAATGCAGGGGTAGGTTATGAGGCTATAAGAAGACATAATGTGTTTTGCCTAGAAGATTCAGTACCAGAAACTAGAGGAATCTAAAAAGCTTCTCTTTCGACTGATTTACTAGCATATATTTGAGTTCAGTCCTGGCCATTTTACCGTCATGGCTTCATCGAACAGACACTGGCCTAGCATGTTCAAGTCCAAACCCTGCAGCTCTCACCACAACCAATGGCAGCATGACATCAACTCACCATCTCTAACGTCCAGTGGCTGCCTCAGAAACCCTTACACATCAAGTAATGATCACAAAAACTGCAGCTTCTTATGTGCTACTGACATCGTTTTAGTCTACTAAGCACACATGTTAGTGCTTCAATTCCTCGCCTTCTCTAGAGAAAGGCTGCGTTCCCAAGCCTGCCACCCAATTTGTCGACCATACGCATTTTTTAATCAGTTCTTAATTGTTTAATCATATTGCTAAGCCAAAGAAAGGACCGACTCATGGTTTCAGTAGCTTTTTGACGTTTGCTAGATTATAACTTTTGTGTTTGATTAACTTGTTATGCAAACAGTTCCAGGATGTGACGACCGAACGCCAGAACCAAAGCCAAGGTGGAACCCGAAGCCGGAGCAGATTCGCATACTGGAAGCAATCTTCAATTCTGGCATGGTAAATCCGCCAAGGGATGAGATAAGGAAGATAAGAGCTCAATTGCAAGAGTATGGCCAAGTCGGCGATGCCAACGTCTTTTACTGGTTCCAGAACAGGAAATCAAGAAGCAAGCACAAGCTGAGAAATCTCCAAAACTCAAAACAGCAGAACTCCCAGCAACAATCCCCCCAAACTCCCCCAAGCAGCACATCTGTTACCACCCTAAGAGCTCCTTCCTCTTCATCTTCCTCATCAGAGAAATCATCTCCTAGGGGGTCTAAGAGAACATTCTCTTTGAGCTCTCCAGGCCTTATCGATGTGTCTAATTCCCCTACTGCTTCAGTGAATCAAACTTATTTTCAGGCTCCTAACGAGTTCGTGCCGGAACACTTTCTCATCCCCGTTCAGCAACAAACAGGAGCTGGAGCATCCGGTACATTCACTCAAGGGATTAACTTTTCTGAGGTATTAAATGTGGTTCCAGACCAAGGTCACACAATGGGGCCTTGTACTAGTCTTCTTCTCAATGAGATACTGAATTCTGGTGCTACAAAGAAGCATCAACAAGATCATAGGAGCATGAAGATGCAACCCCAGATTTGTTATACCATGACCACTCCTATAAATCCCGGTGTTGATCTTGCTCCTCTCACTCTCTCTCACTCCACCACCAACTCTGTTACTGTTCCATCACCAATTGCCCAAATCCAAGGTAAAAATTTTACCTTTTGTGCCTTGACCTGCAAAACAGCTTATGGATGGCCTACCTGCAAGAGCGTGAGAGGCACACTCTTATATATTCTATATATTTAAGTATAGAATGAAAGGAAAGGATTCAAAAGTAGTGTAGACTAGGTTTGAGAATGTATGTTTGTCTGTTCTTATACCAAATTTACTCAGTACCACATGTATGTATGAGCAGGTTCTCTAAGATTTCATCGACGTGACAAATGCTTATGAACCAAATCTTCTCCTGTTATTACCGTACGAGAGAGTTGCTTTTATAGATCCAGAATTTGCGATTTCTTGCCTAGGTTGACGTGTGCATGGCTTGGTCTAGTCCTCTGTCTTTGATGGTTTTGAGTTTTGACCAATATTGCGACGCCTTTGGCCATTTTGAGCAAGCGTTACAAAGGAAAATAATCTTGTGTGTATGCAGGCGCAGGGGAGGAGGGGAGATCAACAGTCTTCATTAACGATATGGCGTTTGATGTGGCGGCGGGACCCTTCAACGTGAGAGAGGCATTTGGTGATGATGCTGTTTTGATTCACTCGTCTGGTCAACCTGTTCTGACCAATGAGTGGGGTTTTACTCTCCAATCCCTTCAACAAGGAGCTTTCTATTACTTGGTTCCAATTTCCATGGGCGAGCATGTTAGTGTTCTAAATCATTTTCTTCTTATGAGATTAAATGCATAGCAATTGTGATTGTTTATTGGTTCAAGTTTTAAAGCTGTTGTGATATTGGCTTAAATGATTATAAGGTAATCTGTCCAGTGAAGCATATATGTACATAAAATCAATGCGTATTGTGACTTCATGTGTGAAAACTACTCATCAGCTTTTTGTTTACTAATCACTCGTTCTTCCTTGGTTGGCAGATTTGAAATTGCTGAGGTGACGAGCTTGCCGTATGGTTACTGTGCTTCGCTTAGCTTATTTTCTCTCTCTAACGTTCTCAACTGAAGTAGTTTTTTCAGCGACTTATGACTGTTTTACTATCTTCAAATATTGTAGCAGAACTCGAACTACTATCTTGGACCAATGTATTACGTGTTCTATTGGAATCAATATATATATACATATATGTGTGTCTGTGTACAACGAGCTTAGATGTCAAAACTTTTTACTTGGTCAAGCTTTATGAGATTGGCTCTGGTACCAAAGGGCGTTGATATACAAGTATTTTTCATTTGTCATGCTAAATAAAGAAACTATAAGATATACATATATAGGTGTATGCATATAGCTTAAACACGTAAAATGTTTGTATGATTCACATTACTTGTTCTTCATAGGTACAAATTTTAGAATTTGGCATGACTTTAGTAAATTATACACATGCCTGATCAAATTCGAACATGAACCAGCTAGTGAGTTTTTTCTTTTGTTTTTCTTTTCGTGCATATACAGGTATATATGTATATGCACAGTTAAATGCACATACGTTCGGAGTGCATAGCAAGACATGTCTAATTTCCTCAGTAATCGTGCATGTACGTACTGATGTCCTTCGAGTAAGTAAAAACTTGACATACTTTACAGACAACAGATAAAAATTGGTAAAAGCTCTAAAAGTTAGAAAAAATATATATATATTCAATTCAATGGGACATATATGTGCCCCGGACCTGAGTTGATGCTGTATTCCATGGTGCATCATATAACTTGATATAACTACCTAAACCTATGCTCAAGCAATCATGACCCCTGATTAGCTAACTTGAGAAGCACTTCAAAAGATTGAAATAAGGGACAAATGCATAATGTTAAAGAGCTGGAAATTTTCATTTTAGCTTGTAAATCTTATCTTCTTATAGTTTATAAACAGTAAATGTAATTGCTCTTTGAAAAATACGAAAGGGTTGCACCATGACCTAAACCCTAGCATGTCTCTAATTAACTAATATTTTTTGTTACGAAGTTTATCTGCATTACAAGAGTGATATGGTACTTCAAATAAAGAATCCTAAATAGCCTTTGTTCCGAGAAAACTAGATAGACTGTAACTGCTAGAATTTTGAAGCTCGCAAGTTCAAACGTACATGCAGGAGGGAAATTAAACCCTTGAAAAGAATTTCCATCACTGCGGTTTATATGTTCCGATAAACAATATTCGTCTTCCTTACGTGCGGCTTGTGAATGAGTTATATATAAATCATGTAAGAGATATATAATTACACAATATTATGAGGGCTACAACTAGAGAAACGAAGCTAGAACCAGAAGCTTGCTCCCAGTAAATTACTGCACCAACTGACCTGAAAATGAACAAGTAGTTACTACGTTGCCCACCAATTAGACATAAGCTCATTTTGTTGCCCATACGAACAAATATGAACGAATGAAAGAGGGAGAGAGAGGGTAGGGTGGTTTGCCAACTTTCGGTTGAGTGGTTCAGATTATTTACTTGCGCATTGGTGAGAACAGTGTTAAATTTCGATTTGACTAAGCGATTTGCACACATCAATTGCTTTCTTTCTCTCTGTTCCAATAAGGGAATTCCTCTTCTACGTCAGAGACAAAAGGTAAAGCATGAGTGTTGTGTTTTGCATGAACCATCACATAAGATGTAATCATGACAACGAAGACCAGCCCTTGCGTTAAGAAGTCCAAAGACAGTAGAGAGAGAAGCTACATAAGGACATTTTCGAGATCAGAAGACGGGATTTTTAGTGAGATTCTGCGGATAGAGAACTGAGTATGCATGTGGCAAGTTAGGAGTGGTGGACATGGTCAAATACTGTAACGCTTCCACGAAGGGATTAGGTAAGTAAACAGTCACCTTGATGTGATTATCACATCACGTTATATTCATTTTCTTTTTTTTAAAATTTCTTGTGGATCTCATCTAAATCTAATATGCACGTTTAGGTCTTCTGGTTCCCTCTTTTTGTCTTTCTTTGGCCTATTCTCAACTTTTTTCAAATTTTAGCAAACACACAACTGTAGCTCTTCTGATCGTCTAGTCTGTCCCCATTGTTGTTCCTCTGAACAACTCGTTGTTCTCTATACATTGTCTTTTATATCCTTCAATCACAGACTTTGCTTATGTCTCAATTTGTAGGTAATTAGCATGGTTTGATCTTATGCTAAGCAATTTTCATGACCGTTACATTAGAGAAAACGAACGTAACACTAGAACAAAGCTTTAAAATATAGTTGTCAAGAAGTTTTATATAAGCTACAAATTAATATTTCGTTTTACAACTGAGTCAAATAGACATTTGAATGTTGTCGTTATTTCTGTGATCAATTTATGGGTTTGGTTCTTTCAAAAAGTTTATTGGGTGTGGCATGATTATTGTATACGATTATTAGGATTTGATGTTTTGGGTCCAAATTTATTACTAATTAACTTAGATCTTTCTGGTTATCTCATAACCCTAAATAAGTGCTTACATAATTTTTAATCTAATTTAAACAAGTGAAAGAGGTAAGAGAAGAGTATTAAACTTTTCTTTATTATAAGTATAGGATAAAGGCTATTATACAAGGTTCAAAAATAACAATCACGTCTTCTAATTTAGGTGTTCTTAATATCATTTTAATATTCATATATCAATTATTAAGGTATGTAGAATGGTAGTTGATGATCAAGTAGTTTGTTTGTATTGTTATATACACTATAACAAAAACGACATTTGGCTTCAAAAAAATTTGTCACATTTTTCACTAACCATTACTGATACTTTTTGCCTATACTTTATTTTCGTAACAAAAAACTATTAACAGCGTTTTAAGAAATCATCGCTAATATATTTTGGCTATGTTTAGTTTTCGTAATTAAAAATTATTAGTTATGATTCAAAAAACGTAGCTAATTGTTTTAACTACACTTCCAGAAACATAACAAAAAGATTTTAGCTACGTTTTTGAAAATATAGTTAAACGTTTTTAGTTACATATTGTAAAATGTAGTCAATTTTTTAGTATAATATTACCATGCTGATTATAATTATTTGTGACTTTTTAAATCCATATTATTATATATAATATTTAGATTTTTTTGTTAATTTATCATACAAAAAATAATATAAAAATAATTGATAATTTGCAGCATTGTATATACAAAATAAAATATCATTAAATTATACCAACAAAAATAATATTCTTCGCATACAAGATTTTAATTACAACTTTAGCAATTCTTATAAACAAAATAATAAATACAGAGACTAGTTTACAAATTATGAATGCTAAGATTACAAAAAATATTACAATGTAACTAGAATGACTTTGGGCTTATCTATGTCCACTACAAGAAAATGGACGTTTAGTGACGGAAGTTACCGACGGAATAACGAAATATTTCGTCAGTATTAAGGTTACCGACGGAATATAACGACAGCGCGAAAACGTTGATGATACGGCCGTAGCTAAATTTACCAACGAAAATTTAGTATGCGTCGCTAACTTTAGCAACGGACCAGAAGTACCGTCGCTAAAGTTTACCGACAGCGCAAATCAATTCCGTCTGTAACTTAGGGACCGAAAAAATGTTCCGTCTGTACAATTACCGACGGAAATAAACGTACCGTCGGTACATTGTCCTCATCATTACCAACGGATAAGTTTATTTTCGTTAGTATATACGATAACAATATACCGACAGATATTTCATTTCCGTTGGTATAGACGATGGCAATATACCGACGGAAATGTGTTTATCCGTCGGTAATTGTTATTATTAAATTTTTGTTTCGTAACATATAAATTATATTTAGTTCATTAAATAATTGATAATAAATATTTAATTTGGTTAAATTACAAATTTGAA
>JAOSBN010000002.1:36213748-36239848 GCA_027563595.1 Erythroxylum suave | reverse complement strand
TTTCCTATTTACCGACGGACATATTCCTTCCCGTCGGTATAGATACCGACCGTATCAGCACCGTCGGTGTGTTACCGTAGGTAATATAATGCGCGAATGTTTCGCGCATTTTTTGCCGACGGTTTCTTGTTGGCGTCGCTATATTCCTTTGGAAATATTAGTTACAAAATTCTATACCGACGGTTGTATTTTTTCGTCGGAAACGTGGCCAAATTACCGACGGAACACACCCTTCCGTCGGTAAATAGTGACGGAAAAGTTTCTGTTGGAAATGTTCCATCGCTATTCATTCATTTTCTTATAGTGGTCGATGAGAGCAACTTTATACATCAATCATCTATACGAAAGATTAGCCATGAGAATCATGATAGCAACTTCAAGATTGGTGGAGTGCCTGAAATTATACATAATTAAGCTAGTTTGTTTTCAATTAGAGAAAAAAAAAGAGGGTGATGGAATAGGAATGTAATCCAGCAAAATATTCATTGAAAACTATTAAGTACCTTTCAAAGTACTTCTTCTTTATCAAGTAAGCACTCAAAAATCCAACCTGAGAGTGAAACAAAAAACAAGTGTTGTAATGTCTATGCACCGAGTGCATCCATAGCTTTAGCAAGGTTAAGAATACTTTAAACAATAAGAATAAACCTTGATGAAGAAAGACAAACATGACAATTTAAAAGCACTTCATCTCTGGAGCTCCAAGACCATCAATCACTAATATGAATTTTGAACTGCAAATGAATCTAAATTTCTTAAAGATGCTAACAACTAAATATCAATGTCAAAAGTTTGAATTGTTGGTTTTGAATGCATAGCCATTGTCTAGTAAAATATAGACTTTCTATGTAAATATAAAACTTGAAATTGCATACTCAACAAGAATCAATAATAGAACTTTCCCCAGGTATACGTGAAAGAAGAAAAGAACTATGAACAACATATCAGCTATAAATCATTGACCACATCTTCCTGGTCATATGCAATCAACAAGTTGGAATTAAATAGGAGTACACTCATTAGTTTAACCTTTCTACATCTTCAAAATTAACTAGGCGTTAATTCAAGTCCTTTCCAATCATCTATTATGTTTGCTCTTATAGGGGGAGTCCATATAATGCCCAGTTCTTGCTACAAGAATTTGGAGTTAAAGATGCAATATGAAACATATGATCGCACTAAATTTGAGTCAGGAACATTGTTACCTGGTAAAATTCATCAACTTTTTCGTTGGGCACGACATGGATTTACAGAGCTTTAGGGCAATAAAATGTTAAAGAAGTTTCTAGGAGAACCTGAATTAGCTATAATTATAACACATTCATAAACAAAGAACTCACAAGATATTGCAATTATTAACCTTTAAGACATCAATCCGAACAAGGCGTCCCTAAAATATAAAAAAATAATTTAATCCATCAGAATTCCATCAGTTTGCTACTCCAATTTCAAAAGCAACCCTATCATTATGGTTTACGAGCAGAAAATTTTTAGTTAATTGAGCATGTTTAGCAACAATCTTAAAGTAAGAGTGCATATAGGTAAAATTATTCCCTTTAGGCGACTTTGAAGAGCATAGATAGCCAAGTACTCGGAATGAACAACTACAAATTGCCTTTGGTGGAGATGTACTCCAAGTGTATCGAATAATTTCTGTTAATGAAAAAATAATGTAAAGGGGTCCAGATATAGAATCAATAAAGAGCTCTAACCAATTGAGATGAAATAACACGTGGCATACCCCTCCTCCTAACAGAACACATTGTAGAGAACCACAAGAAAAATAAGCTAATTAAAGATAATATTCAGCATACCCATCGATATACAATTATATATTAAAGATGGTTTTTCATTTTACCAACATACATAGATCGGAAGAATTCATGCAATTGTTATCTATTTTATTTTTTATAGCTATAAAGAAATTACCAACCCCTTATATTTTCCACAAGATATTTACTTACAGAACTGCTTGTTGGAAAACAAAACTTAGAACTAAAAAAAACCGTGAAAAAAGGTAAATAGACACCTGTTATTTATAGTAGCAACCATTAAGTTTTGACGACCATTTTTCACTTTCCAGTAACATTCACTAACGTAACACTCCCATAACCTCTCCCCAATGAAACTCACTAACCTCCTCACGGACCCTTTTTCTGCTGTATCGTCATCATCCCCACCACATTCGTTGCAACTTTTCCTCTCCTTCAAGGAATCAAATTTTGGTAAAGATGGGAGTTTGAGTTTTAGAAACTCCAACTTTGGAATTCCACAAATTTGGTAGCTTAAGTATATAAATCATTTAAAATTAATGAAATCACAAAAACATTAATAGAAAAAAGAGAAGAAAGAAACTTAAAGGCTAATTCATTGAACATAGTGAATCGATGAAAGAAGATATCGTCGACTATGGATCAAGAGTGTACCTTTTGTTTTCATGGAGGAAGAGGAAAGAAAAGAACAAAGGATTAGACATGGGTGTTTTTGGCTATAGGGTTTTTTTAAGTGCCCTTCAGTTTTATAGAGGAAAAGGAAAGAAAGAGCAAAGGATTAGAGATGAGTGATTTAGGTTTTAGGGCATTTTTTAAAGCACATTTCTGATTTTCATTCCCTCCTATAATTATTTTGCACAATAAATCATTGCCAAAGGGTCAATAAGGGTTATCTTTTTGCACCAAATTAGGATCCTTTAGCGATAATTTTTGAAAAATCATCGCTAAATGATCCACATTTTGCGACATTTTTAGAAAACGTAGCTAAAAGGACCCTTTAGCGATGATTTTTAAAAATCATCGCCAAATGGTCTAGATTTTGTAACGATTTTGAAAAACATCACCAAAAGTTTACTTTTAGCTACGATTTTCAAAACATAGCAAAAGAAACGTGGCCAAATTTCTACCTTGTTATAGTTATAACTTATACATGTGGTATCACAATATGTTTCAATAGATTTTATACCCCTTACATTTAAATATGTTATAATTTCAGGTTAGAAATTTCCAATTTTAATTTGAAAAAATAGATTTTTTTTTGTTCTTATGATTAAATCATGAGGTTAGTTAATAACTATATAAAAGTGGGTTGGTGTTCAATTTTATGGCTTTTTTATTAAATCATTTTGTTTTCTTGTGAATAAATTATGAGAATGGTAAAAAACTTTACTAATGTTGTTAATCAATTATGTAACTTTTTAATACTTAAAATATTATGTTTTTTATTATTTTTTGTTTTCCCTTATTTTGTTACGTATTTAACATATTTCATTTTTTATATCACATCCATTGATCGATCAATCCCGAGTTACAAAGGTTGAAACCTCATAAATTTTTAGAACAAGTTATATATACCATTTGGTAGATCAAACTCATTGTTTGGTTGACCAGATAAGGGTTGTTTAAGATTTATTTTTCATACACATAATTGTAATATATGCTAACTCATTCAATTACCTTCCAAATTATTTTATCTCATAAATTAATATTATTATTTTCCTAAAAGGGGTAATTGTGCGTGAGTTTAGTTAGATGATATAATGGTTACTGAATGATACAATTTTTTTTTTGTGTACATTGGAAATAAAAACAAAGGGAAACTCTAGATTAAGCCCCGACGGTACAAATGACCTTGCCTATCAAAATGCGACGAGCTAGAGTCGCCAGACTATCTGCACGCTGATTGCCTTCCCGGCAGACATGGTGGAGGCGTACTGTCCAATCACATCCGAGGAGTTCCTGGATTTCCTGCACCAAGAAGGAAACATCAGTTAGGAAACGATCTGAGTTTGAAAGGATTTGTAAAACCTCTAACGAATCGTTTTCAAGAATGAGTCTCCGGTAGCCCCGGTTCCAAGCCAGGTGAAGGCCCACTTGAATTCCTCGCAATTCTGCACTCAGCGGGGAGCAGTCGTCACCCTTGTGAAGAAACTCACCACACCACTGACCAGAACAATCTCGAAATAGCCCCCCAGCCGTGGCACCTGGCAAGGCCGTAGTGACTGGTCCATCCGTATTCAATTTGATCCACCCCTCCGGTGGGGTTTGCCAACCTACAGAATGCCTTATAGGTAGACTCGGTTGAGGAACTACGTGACTCGTTACCAGTTGTGCTTGGTTGACCCATGCTTTATAATCCAGTACGAGTCGATGGCCTGCAACCGGCCAATCGAAACCCTCTTCAAAGATACACCGATTCCTCCATTGCCAGACATACCAGCAAGCAATTCCAAAGGTGGTTACCCATGCGTTGGCCATCTGAGTGAGGTTTTGTTGTAGCCAAGGCTCCTCGGGTAGCTGAAAGAAGCGTGACTCCTGAACTCTTGGGAGTAATTGTTGCCAAAAGGTTTGTACCCTAAGACAATCGTAGAGGGCATGTAAGATCGTCTCCTCCTGACCACATGTCGGGCACAAACTATCCATGGTTAACTGACAACGCGCCCTCTGACTATTGGTCAATAGCTTATTTTTGGCGACTAGCCACAGGAATGATCGAATACGCTGGGGTCCAGGCCATTTCCAGATTATTTTCTGGACCCCCCGTAATGTGGTTTGTGATTAACTCATATGCCGAAGCAACCTATAATTTGCCCTGGGTATTATGTCCCCACATTAGGCGGTCATTTCCTAGATGTCATGATGGTGTCCGAAGGGTTGCTAAATGGCTACACACGTGTGGAGGCAAAAGAGGGGTGATCTTGTCCCAGTTCCAGTTGCCATCCTTCGCAATATACTCGGACACTCTTGTGTATAGTAGTTTTGTAGGAAGGGGAGCGATGACGTCATAGATTAAGGGGCCCCATCCTGGCACCCATCGGTCCGTCCAAAAATAGATCTAGTAACTGGTACCTAGTTTCTAGCTAATACCTCTACGGATATATTCCCACATTGCGGAAATCCCCCTCCAAATAACCGAAGCTTCGTACTGGTGAATTGTTGTTGGGATATGGTGCACGGGAAACCGATATTTGGTTCCTAGGCATTGCACCCAAAGTGTCGTAGGGTTAGTAAGCAGCTCCCAACACAATTTGGTAAGGAAAGCATCATTGGTGGCACAAATCTGCTTTAGGCCCAATCCCATGATCCCAGTTAACTAGGTGGAGTCTCTGGTGGTCGTCGTGGGACCCCCAGATGAAGCCACACATGATGCGTTCGACCTCATCGCATAAGTGTTAGGGTAATCTAACAGCTTGCATGGTATAGGTGGGAATTGAGGAAATTATAGCTTGAGCTAAGGTGACTCTTCCAGCCATGGATAACTCCCGAGCCCTCCACCCCGCTAGTTTGTGTTGGATTTTGTCGAGAACGTATTGATAACTGTGCCTCGTTATACGTTCGTGTAGCAGCGGGACTCCCAAATATTTTCCCAGATTAGACGTGCTCTGAATCTGGAGCTCCTGGCTGATTCGTTGCGCTTGATTCGGCAAAACATTCTTTGAGAAGTAAATACAAGTTTTATTCTGGTTCACCTTTTGGCCAGAAACTTCACAAAAGGCCTTCAGAATTGCCGAAACCGTCTTTGCCTAGGTAACTGAAGTCTCACCAAACAGGATGAGATCGTTGGCAAAAAACAGATGGGAAATGAAAGGGCCTGGCCACGCCATTTGAAAGGTTTCCACTGCCCTTGGCCCACTGCATGCGTAATTAAATGGCCTAATCTCTCCATACATAGAACAAAGATGTAGGATGACAGCGGGTCTCCTTGGCGTAGCCCTCGGGTAGGAATAAAAGGGGCCAATAGTTGGCCTGCCCACGCCACCTGCATAGACACCGTAGTGATACGTTTCATAATAATATCAAGCAAACTATTAGGAAGGCTAAGCTCGGTGAGGGTGTCATAAATGAAATCCCAACGTAGACGATCATAGGCTTTTTCCAAGTCCATTTTAAGGGCACCCAGTCTTGCCTTTTTTCGTTCGCATGGAATGAATTATCTCCTAGGAAATGATAATGCTATCAATGATTTGTCGCCCCGAGATAAAACTACATTGGGTCTGAGCTACGACATGTTCAAGATGGGGCTTCAGTCTGTTGACAATAACTTTGGAAACGGTTTTATACAGTACTGAACAAAGGCTGGTGGGACGAAATTGGGTTATATACATCGGGGACGAGACTTTAGGTATTAGGACTAGGATGGTGTGGTTTAACTCTGGTTCCCAGCCCTCGACCGTGAAGAGCTTCTGGATGAAAGCGATCACGTCGGCACCCATTATGTCCCATTGAGACTGAAAAATAAGGCCATAAAACCATCAAAGCCCGGCGCTTTATTCAGATTCATTCCTAGGATGGTTGATTTGACTTCATGTGCCTGGACTGGAGAGGTCAATGCTTGCCTCTGTTCCTCGGTAAACTGGGGCAATGCACCTGCAAAAGGTAATTTCTGGGTCGAGAGGGCCTTAGCAGTGTACAGGGTCGTAAAAAAAGTTCTAGCCCAACTCCTCAACTGGTCGGGCTTAGTGAGTTCCTTATTAGAGGATTAGAGTAAGCGTTCAATCGAAAGAGTTCTTCGTTTGGTTTTCGTCACCATATGATAATATTTCATATTGCGATCACCTTGGGAGAGCCATTCACACCGGGCTTTTTGGTGCCAGTATAGTTCCTCCTCACAGAGGACTTGCACTAGATCTTCACTTAGCTTGGCTTTGAGTTCGAAGATGGGAGATGTGTCAGCATGTGGCCGAGAGCACTGAATACCTTCCAGTCGAGCCATCTACCTTTTTTGTCCGTTGGAAGATGTTTCCGAACACCGTTGTATTCCACTACTGAAGATGCTTAGAGAACTAGGCTAAGGTTTGAATGATTGACCCTGCTTGGGTGCACCAATGTTCCGCTGCACATGTTGGGAAATCAGTGTGTGTGAGCCATGCTGATTGAAATCTAAACGGGTTGGGACCTAAAGCGTGGTGGGGAGTGGGTAAAAATTGCACTAATAGGGGTCGGTGATCGGACCCTAGAAAGGGTAGATGCCGAATAGCGGTGTGTAGGAAGACTGTCAACCAATTAGTCGAGCCGAAGACTCGATCGAGTCGGGCTTGGATAGTCCCCCGTTTCTAAGTAAACTGGGATCCACTGTAACCCAGGTCGTGAAGGTCATTGTCGTGTACCCACTCGCGGAAAGCCGTATTGACCACTGAGGTATGTTGGGATCGTCCCCTTTTATCGCCCACAGTCAATTTGGCATTAAAGTCTCCCTCAACAATCCACGGATGGGTGACGGTGTGCTCTACCCTTCGTAATACATTCCAGAGATATTTTTGGTTATGCGGTTGAGGGCTGACGTAGATAGCCGAGAATTTAACCGAATAAGTGCGAACATGAATAAGCGCATGAATCATCTGCTCATGCGCCAATTTAATCGTCACGAAATAATCCTGCTTCCAAAGAAACCAAATCTCGCCTTGAAAGCCATCAGCTTTAACCTGGAAGGAAAGATTGAATCCTAGTTGTGGAATCACTGCATCGGCCCAGGTGCTACTAATCCGAGTTTCGACTAAGATTAGGACCCCGATATTGTAATGTCAAATGTAACAACGAACGATCGTCCGAAAGCTCTTACTCCCGGCCCCTTGACAATTCCAGATAAGGATTGACATGAACGACAATATACATCAGGGCTCCTCAATCCGAGGGATAACCAAGCTAGTTTCTTGTAAGGCACACTGGCCACCATCCGTAGGCTACGGGCCGGGCTCAGTCTGGCATTCCGGCTAGATCGGAGAGTCCGCCATGCTAGAATCCTGCTCACCCGGATCGGGGGGTTCAGTTGAGGGTAATTGAAACTCTACCCTCGTATAAGGATCTTGTGCTACAATGTCCTCAACTCCGTCGATGGGTTGCTCTAGAATTTCCCAGCCCCCTAATGGTGCGCTCGGAATGTTTTCGCAAAGCATGTCGTTATGAGAATTAATGGCTACCGCTTTATGTTTATCAACGGAGTTGGCTTGTAATCCGGATAGCGCACCCTGGCCCATCAGCTGAACTTGGTTATGGGCTCTGTTGGAGCTGCTCGATGCCTACAGGCCTTGGGCCTTTCCTGGATGCTGGCGTGGCCCAGCACCCGTCTACTTGCCGCCTGGCCGCGTATGAAAGGCCATCCTTGTTATGCCCAATCGTGCGACGTTTAACTGAGTGTGGACTGAAGGCAACGCAGAGTAAACGGGAGAGAACGAGGAGGGAGAGTGGTAGGTGCTGGAGGGACGTCTGACAGGGCCTCAAACTGCAAACCACTCCTACTCGTACAGGTACTAGGGTGTTGTTGCAAGTTGGCAGGTGACCGTTGCTTGTTGGTGCGTGGGGGATACCGTTGGACCAGAGTCCAAAGGCCGAACCCGCCGTCCGCTCCGACTCGCTGCTTGGCGGTGAAGTCGCCTTTCTGAGATTCTAATGGTGGTTGTAAGGGAACATTGGTTGGGGGTGACTCAGTTGCGTTTGGGGGGTCGATGGGGAAGTTCATAGGGTTCTGGAAGGGCGGGCGGTTGGGGCTGGTGGACGAACAAACACTGATGTTGTGTCCGACCAGTTCGCAACCAAAACAAACCTAGGTGAGACCTTCATAGGCGATGTGGATGGTCTCGCCGTCGAGCTCAATCGAAGGTCTCAGAGGTAAAGTCAGATCTAAGTCAATGGCTATATGGGCAAATTTGCCTCGTTGTGTAGTTTGTGTTGTCGTATCCTAGTAGGTTGCCCATTGCTAGAAGGATTGCTGGATGGTAGTGGGCAATGGGGATGTCAAGGAACCAGACCCATGTCATTGCTCATGTTACGATGCCGAGCGCTGGTCGGAAGGCGGGTGTCCACCGCTGTACAGAAAGTACATAGCCAAAAATGAGCTAGGGGCCATTTGTCAGGGTGTTAAGGTAATCATTTTCTTCTACGAATTTAATCAAGTAGAAGTCGTAATCGAGGTCTACTATCTTGATGGGTCCTTAAGCCTGTCAGGTTGTTTGCAATCGCTGGCAGAGTAGTCGGTACCCAATCTGATGTCCTAAGAGTTTCACGACTACTACTTGTTGCCATTGAGTATCAAGCTTTTCTTTCAGAGTGTGGGAAAGGGTAATCCTCACCTCCTTGCCTTCAATCCGAATGGTGATACTGCCTTCCTCAATTACTATAGGGGCTTCTTCGGGCCAATCCTTCTCAGCGAATGCAGCACTGTCCTGTTGTCCCCCTACCACGGCTGCTAGGTAGGAGATTTTTGGTGGCGGTGGCGGGTCTTCTTCCCTTTGACGGATGCGCACTTTCTTTGATGGCTGTCTGTCCTGGTCGAGTAATTCAGGAACTGATTGTGGAATCATGCTTACAATGTATTAGTGTAGTGTTTGGGATTCTGGGCTAGCAAGTGTTAACAGAATTTGGATTACTGGGATTGGTGTGAGTCGGGTGTGAATCCGCAATGGTGGTGAGTCAGATGAACAGTAGTTTTAGAGAAAACTCCCGAACTGGTTTTTCATTGCTTTATTAATACTTCCCAAAGTAGACCACTGAAACTTTCGATGTTTTGATTACATCTATTGTGAGTTGAATCGTGAGTTATTAAGACTTGATGATGTTAGATATTCACTTATTTCAGATATAATTGAAGAATAATTTAATATTTCAGAAGTAAAAATATTACATTATTCTTCAATTATATTGACATTAGTGAATGTTTATTAAATGATGGTGTTTATTATTTGAATTTGAAGGATCTTATAAATTAGTTATGAATAATGAAAAATAGGGAATTAACAAAAGTTTAACCAATGAGAAGCCATTCACTTTATGGCATAAAATACTTGGTTATACGTGAAACGAAAAGTTGCTAGGTTGACTAAGAATAAAATCCTCCCTAATTTATTTAACACGATGTTGTTAATTCATGTGTAAAATGTATTAGAGGTGGGCTCACTACAAGTATGAAGTTCTTGATACCATTATTCTATAAACAATGAGAATTTGGAGATTATTCACACAGATATTAGTGAACCTTTAAACCTCACCATCATTGGAAAGAAGTTATTTTTAACTTTTATTTACGATTACTCTCAATATGGTTACTTGTATTTTATCAGTAATAAGTCTAAGACCTTAACAAAGTTTAGAATTTTCAAGGTAAAGATCAAGAAGCATCTTAATATACCTATTAAGATTGTTAGGTCAGATCATTGTTGAGAGTATTTTAGTAGACATATTGGTTTCAGAGAGAAAGAACGTTTTGTTAAGTGTTTAGAGTTTTGTGGTATAATTGTATAATAGACCATATTAGGTATACCTGAGCAAAATGGAAGTAGTAGAGAGGCATAATCACACACTAAAAGACATAGTGAAGAGCATGATGGTTAAACCAAAGTTTTTAAATATATGTGGATACAAGAAACAAAATCCTTAATTGTGTTTCAAGTAAGTTGTTTCTTAAAACTTCATTTGAATTGTGGATGATAGAAAAGTCCAATTTGAATCATTTAAAGGTTTAGAGATGTCTAACTAATATAAAGATCCATAGCCTACTAAAGAGAAAGTTAGGTCCTTTGACAACTTATAGTCTCTTTACAGGGTATCTTGAAGGTTTAAAGGACTTTAATATTATTATCCTATTCATAGTAATAGAATTGTAGAGTCCTTGATTTTAAAGCTTTTAGAGAATAATATATGTATAATTGAGAGATAAGGCAACTAAAGAACCTATGATAATAATATTACACATTCTTATAATTAATGAGAGAGTTATTTAGGTACTTCTAGAGGTGTGTATGGAAGAATAAGTTTTATCTCCTAATGATAAAGAAATAGATGTTATTGAACAAGTTAATACTCAACTTGATTCTATAACACCATTGGAAGGTTTGTAAAGAGTTAAGAGGTTTACATCTTTTACGGATTTTATTTTTCATATAGGTAAGGTTGACAATATTTTGAGAGAGACTGTGGAAATTTTTACTTATGATAAACAATTAAGAATGGCCATTCTAATAAATGGATGACAATTATGGAGGAGGAAATTCAATATATGGAAAATCATTCATAATGTTTAAAACTTTTCTAACATTCTAGATAGATTGAAATCCATTAGCTGTAAATAAGTATTTAAAATTAAGAAAGATGCTAAAGGCAAGGTTGAGAGGTTAAAAGCAAGACTTGAGATTAAGGGGTAACTCAAAAAATAAGGGTATACTACTTTAAAACTTTCTTACATGTCTTAACTAAGGATTGATTCCATTATGGATTTAACATCCCATTTTCATCTAAGACTTCAACAAATGAATGCCAAGAGAACTTTTTTAAAAGCTGATCTAGTGGAGAAGGTATATATACATCATTCCAAGGGCTTTAAGGAGAAGAGGAATGAGCATCTAGTTTGTAGGTTAAAGAGGTCAATTTATAGATTGAAAGCAAACGTTTAGTGGTACTTAAAACTTTATAAGGTTATCATAGCTTTAAATTTTAAAAAGAAAACACTTGGTCGCTTATATATACTTTAAACTCATTAGGAGCATATTTTTGTTTCTGTTTTTGTGTGTGGATGACATATTGTTAGTTAACAACGATTTGAACAAACTATAGAATATGAAGAAGATGATTTTGAAGAAATTTTACACAAAAATTCTTAGGCAGGCAGATTTTACTCTTAAAGTAGAGAGCTATATAAAGATACATCTAAGATGACTTAGTACTTAACTTAAAAGACTTACACTGATAGAATGTTGAAGAGGTTCAACGTATAAGAGTATATGCCCAATATATCACCCATACTTAAGGTGATAAGTTGAGCAATGAGTAGTTTCTTTATAATAAGGTCAATTATGCACTAGGCTTTATGTTAATTTAGTAGCCAATGTTTATGGCATATATTTGTCCATTTTTGTTCATAAACACTAAGTTCCAGCAAAGAAATTATTACATAATATGCATAAGAATAGAGATTATATAATGGTTTATAGATATTTAGATGATCTAGATATTATTATATACGTTGATGTTGATCTCAATGTTCATAAACACTAAGTTGCAGCAAAGGAATTATTACACAATATGCATAAGAATAGAGATTATATAATGGTATAGATACGTAGACGATCTAGATACCATTATATATGTTAATGTTGATCTTAGTGTTTGTTTAGATGACAAAAATCCTACTATATATTATATCTTTACACTAACTAAAGGAGTTGTGTCTTGGACGAGCTCTAAGTAGATTGTTATATCGATTTTCAACCATAGAACCTAAGATTATAGCTTGTTTTTAAGGTAGGTGCATATGTCAAAGTAGTTGAAGAACTTCACTAGAGTGCTTAAGATTGTCAATTTGACTATTAGGCCTATTAAGATTCATTGTAATAACTCATATATTGTATTTTCTTTTCCAAGAATACTAGTAGATCCAAGTATGCTGATCTTAATTGTTTTAATATTTAAGGATCAATTGATTATATTGATGTATTTTGTGAGTGTATTGGTACCATGTATATGTTAACCAACTCATTAACTAAGGGACTTAGGCATATAGACTTTCATATAGATGTAGGTAATATGAGTATTATATTGTATTATAATATTTTTATGTAGTTGGAGTTTATACAGTTTATGTCACATGTTTACAATACTTAAGATTAATGAAATTGCATATTTGTATTTGTTTATTGTACTATGCTAATTTAAATGTATGTGATTAGTTATATTGTTGTATATGAGGACATATGATTTTTTTTATTCTTCCTTATGAAAGCAAATGATTTATACCATGATTCATTTCTAGATCATGGATCTTTATATAACGAAGCTTATTTTAGCAATTAATCTTTGTATGAGATTAATGGTTTCTATTAGAGATAATGAATCATATTTTTAATATCAGAGTCTCAATTTGAAATGGAATTGATGTGATTATGTATGGTTTATAATTTTAAGGGTCATATATGTAAGCTACATTGCATTAATAATACACCAAAGGATTCAATTAGTGAATTATTTATACTATGTGGATTATGGTATAATATCAATTGTTCACTGAATTGAATTCTACACGTTGAGATTTTTTTAAAATTGTGTGTACACTTCGTAAATTTATTATTTAACCCAATCAAATATTTGTGGGGGTGGGAGGAGGGTGTTGGGTGGGTATAAATTATTTTATGTGGGCTATAATTATTTAATCTTTCCATTTACAATTGAGTCAAGCATTGATTTTCACCCAGATCTAGCCAAGATAAGGTTTTAAATCGCTTTTAACATGTTTTTCTGTTAGAAATTCAATTTCTGAAAATTGGAGTTTATATTGAGCATGCTTATGGCTAAGATCTCACCAAACTATCTTTTCCACATTTCACTTTGATTCTAACAATTTGATCACAATCTTTAAAATAAAGCATTTTATTTGCTTGAGTCTCCTTGATTCACCCTTAATTACTATTGAGGTTGCTCCTCCATTAAATTTTCAAATGTATATTAACGTTGAATTCTTTTTCCACTCAAATGTAAGCATGTCAATGGCGGGCCTGGGCTTGGGCCAAGGGTCCTTGATGATGGCGGGCCATGGGTCGGCCCGTGTGCCCGACCCGTGGCTTGTCTTGTGGCCCTCGAGTCATGGGCAAGCCGGGCCGTCCATTAATTTTTTAAAGAAAAAAGAAACAAAATGATGTAGTTTCGAAAAGAACAAGCAAGCCACGAGCTGCGGGCTGAGCCGAGCAGGCCTGTGGCCCTCCCAACCAGGACCAAAACAAGGGCCGGACCGAAATTGTCATCCCTACTCAAATGGCATCTTTAAACCTATATTGCAAAAATAAACAAAATACTAAAGTTTTAAACGTATTAAGATAAGAATATGGAACAAGTTAATTACTAAAAGTTAGACAAAATTATGGCACATCAAATTCCCCCACATCTATCCTTGCATGTCCCTAAGAAACGAGAAACTACAGAAAAAAGAAGTTAGCCCAATAGTTTTTACCCAACCACTTCTTATGAAATCAAACCATGTATACTCCTTAAAACTTAAACGAAAAAAGGGTTAAGCATTAATGCACGTCAAAGTTAATTTTCACTAGAAAATATGAACAGAGACAATTAAAGACAATCTCAATCAAAAGTATGCACAAAGCTTTGGTAACTTTCTTCACAGTGCTCACTCTTTCAAATAAGTGTTTCGCTTAAATGTTTATTTTCAAACTCTTATCACAAGGAATACACTTCTATAAACTTGCACATATAACAAATTTCTCTCACCATAAACACATGAAAACATGAATCAAAAGGACTTTGATTAATTGGTTATAATAGGGTTTAGGTTAAGAATTGGAAAGGGAGAATTTTAGGTTAAAACCACTTATATTTAATAAGGCATTCAATTAAAATATAGAGCTAAGAATATAAATGTGACCAAGTACTGATCTATCAAGATACTATGACTGCAATTACCATATTCTTGATTTTTATACCTTTTTCTTTTTGTTATTTTTAAACAATCATTAGTGGGTAGCCATCATACTAAATTGAATACAAAATGAGTAACTAGGAAAACAAAATTGAAAGAAAAATAACATTTAATTCCCTAAATAGCTCAAGAACACCTTACTAAAAACATTTAGTTGAGTGATACGATATATTATAAGTTAGTTTTGTGACATGAGTTCAAAACACAATGAAGAGGGATTTCAAAATGCCTCAAAGGCCTGTACTAAGCATAATTAAGTAAGGGGGGCTTTAACTTTAAATGGTTAAAATAAGGAAGACATTTATCATGTTCAAGTCTCATGCCATTGTAGCGATTCAAGTTAGTTCAATGCAAGTTCTAGAGGTATCCAAATGAAAGAAAATCACACATCAAAGCCAAATGGATAGACATAAGATGTTTATATATTTAAAGGCTTAAGTGCTCAAATCTTTCAAATAAATTCACCTAATCTTTATGCAATACTTCATTAATCAATTGTTTCACTTGATCTTATTGCATACCTTATTTATTTCAACTTACCAAAGTGTTTTAGCCTTCATCTTAATTAGTTTTACATTTTTCACTCACAATCTAATTAATTCAAAACAATTCAGTAAAAATTTCTTTAACACATCTTATTTCATCAATTTCCAAAAGCATTAGGCACAAATAAGAAGTTAAAACAAAGTTCTCAAATGTCTTTAAAATGCTCAAAATATCACAAATTTACAAGGAAAAATATACCCACCCTTATGCCTATTTAAAACATTGTCCCTAGTGTTCAACAATGAAACACAAAAAAAAGAAAAATAGGAAATAAAATAGAGAAGAAAAAGAAATCGTCATATTCTTCCCTTTTTCTTTTAAATGGGGAATTTAGCAAGGGTTCATGATAGGTAGGTCAGCTACATGTGTTGGTTGTTACTGAAGGGCTCATTAAGGCATGGCTTGTGTGGCAAGTGTATGAAAACAGGGGAGTTTAAAGTTTGTGGGTCAGACATGATCGTGTATATGATTATGTTCTAGATAATATCCTCGAATTATCCTTAATTTATCGCACCGGCACACAGTTATAAAGACATACACAATTTACGTACATTAGAGTATCTAAATTTACACGAGCATTTCCAAATCTACACAGCCATAAATCATCACAAATGAACTCCTCCATCTCCACACATTTGCAGTTGTTACATGTTCCAAGGACACAGGCATGTCCAGTACCTATTCGACCATGTAGAATTCCATATAGGCTATTTATGAAGAGTAAATGCAAATCCTTGGTTTCTTCTCTGGTTCTTGTTTGCCAATTGGTGTAAGAGAAAACAATTAATAGTAAGGGGATTGATTAATTTTGCAATGAAGAAAATTAAGGAAGTAATAGAATGAGAGTTTTCAATAAAACAAACCTTGGTTTATGGTTGCTTTCACTCTTGGAGCTATGATTAATCATTGGCACAAAATCATTATTTTATAAATCATATATTCGATGTGATGCTAAATGTATGTCTTTCTTCAGGAATAGTTAACAAAAAATATGTAATTTAATTAACCCTTATTACTTAACAATTTTAGATACGACCCAAAATTTAATTCAACAATAGCTTAGGAAAAGAAAGACCATCGAAGCAAAATAACACAGCATCCATGGTTGCATTTATTTTAGTTAAATGTTTATCTTAAGAGTAATAATTTTTGACAACAAATTAAAACTCTTAATTGCTACAAATGAGTAAAAGAATTGTTTTTTTTATTCAAACATCTAGGAAATGATTAGTTCAACCAATAAATTAATTGCGCACATTAGAAATCAATAAAAAATAATCATAAAATAAAAGCGTAGAAAAGCAATTCATACATGAATAAATGAAATACTTCACTATAAGACCTAATTACCTCCTATTCTTTAAAGTTCTAAAACGACTTCCACTTCCTTCAACCAAAAATAAAAGACTTAGGGGGTACTTGGTTAGTTGGCATGAGAAGAAAGAAATTGGTAAGGAATGAAAAAATATGGTTGATAATATATTGTGACTGGATGAATAGTATTTTTATATCTTCTGTAAGGCAATACTTTATACCCTCTAATATAATGAGGAACGGGTAGTGACTAATGAAAATCATATCTATTTTCATTCCTCATTATATTCATTATAATTTCTATTACCATTCTCCCAAGCGAGCTAAGCGCACCTTAGTCAACAACAATCATATCTACCATTAGAAACTAAAGAAAGACTCTGGAAAATGTGGCTTGAAAATGGATGCATTCCTCCTACACATGTTCACTTTATTTATAGTCATTGAAACCCATGTGAAAATCTTATGATTGTGATTTTTTGAATCTCCCAAATCATGACTTCATTGATTTTTCATCGAAATGTAGCCAAGATAAGGTTTTAAACCACTTTTGACACATTTTTCTCTTGTAGATTTAAAGTCAGGAAATTGCAGTTTGCTTTGAACGTGTTCACGCCTAAGATCTCACCATATCATTTGTTTCATATTTCACTTTGAATCCAACAAATCCTAATTTGCAAAATAAAACATTTTGTTATCTCAAAATTTTTTGATTCACTCATGACTATTGTTGGAATTGTTCGTCTATTTAAAATTTAAATTTTAAATTAAGGTTCTGCTCAAAAAAAATTAATTAAGGTTTAATATTTTTCCAATCAAATATAGCATCTTCAAACCTTATTCTACATCAATAAACAGAATACTCCGTTTTGAATATATTAAAATAAAATCATAGAAGATTTTAATTGCTGAAATAAGGAAAATTTATGAGATATCATCTACAAGCTGTTGTGGTTAGTTCACTTTACCTAGGATGGCTTTTTCGCTTGGAAAGAAAATAGCCATGATACTTCTGTTATAATATCTAATTTATTGTATAAATTCATGCACGATACTATTACGTGATCAACTAGCCTCTTTGATTCTTTTACTTCCAGGGAGAGGTGGGGCATCGATGTTAAGAGTCGTTTTCCTTTGTGGAGGCCCAACGTTTTCAGAGAAGTCCATCGTAGCTTGTGCCGACGTAATAAACATTATAGGCAACGATCGGAAATTTACAATCACAACTACAACGCAAAATGATTAGAAGATAGAACACGCACACCCCCCAAGAAAAGGAAAATTGTTGTTGAAAGAAATTGATCAATTTTATTCATAACCTTTAATTTTTAATAACTTATTTTAAATATTCACCTTTATTGTAAATCAAGTTTTAGATTATACTTTAAGCTCTTTTTAGATATATATTTTTATTTTAATTATACAATTTTGTTAAATTAAATTTGAAATAAAAACAATAAAACCGCGTTTCTTTCTTTAGAGCTTAGCTTTGCTTCTTTTTTTTCCTTCTCTTTATTTAAAGTTAATAGAAAACATTGAACCTCCGAATCGTTTTGAAGTAATTCTCTCGCGTGTCTTTGCCTTTCGGTTCTCCAACGTCCCGTTACGGAAAAAAGATTCAATTCAAATACGCGAAGCTTAAGCGGAAATTTCCTCAAGCTGATAAATAAGAGACAATTCTTTTGGATTTTGTTTTCTTGAATCGGAATCAAATGGGAGCATACAGAGCAGACGATGATTACGATTACTTATTCAAGGTGGTGTTGATCGGAGACTCCGGCGTCGGAAAATCAAACCTTTTGTCTCGCTTCACCAGGAATGAGTTTAGCCTCGAGTCTAAGTCCACCATTGGCGTCGAATTCGCGACTCGTAGCATTCGTGTCGACGACAAGGTCGTCAAGGCTCAGATTTGGGACACCGCTGGCCAAGAAAGGTCCGCTCTCTCTCTGTCTCTCTTCATTTGTACATTTAATTTCTAGATCTCGATCTGTTTAATCCAAGTTCCACATCTTTTGATCTTAGATTGCGGGTATTGAAACGGGTTTTCTTTGCTTTGTTTTTTTAAATAAATCGTTTTGTTTATTAACAATGCCTGTGGAGATTTTGACGATTTGGGATTGGGTGGTTAATGGGATTATGGTTGACAAGTTGGGCCGTCGCTTCTGGAAACTTGAAGGAAATGAGGGGGAAAGAATTTAATACAAGAGTAAATGGACGATTGAACGTTTTGGTTTGAACTTCAGACGTAATTATAGAAAGAGTCCTCAGAATTGCTTAAATGAGCAATAGATTGTCATAGAAGGTAGGTTTTTTAATTAACGTGGAAAAGCCATGAAATAGTTAAAAGTGACAAATCCGCGAGGTTAAGTCATAGGTGTGGAGGAAGTTTGTGGGACTTAAATTTATAGAAATTGGTTAGGAGGGAAAGAAATGTAAGTTTAAGGGATAACTAAGGATTTGATGGATTGGTTGGAGATTACAGAAAATTGACAAATAAACGCAAGGATGGTTGAAAAAATTGAAGAGTAACAAGAGTGAGATTCAAGTCCATTTCTTGTCTTTTCTCCGATGCATGTTTATGCAACTTGTAATTCAAAGATTCGACTTTCTTGAGCTCAGGCTGATAAGTAACTTCACTGCGGATGCCAATCTCTAAATGTAGTAAAACTTGTAAAAATTACAGAAAGCCATCTATTTGTTAATGTCAAATTTCACCATCAAACTCAATGTGCCTTCATATGCTCTGGTTGAGTTTCTCTACAGTTAGATTAGCTGAGGTAAGTTACCGCGCTCTACTTCATATAAATACAGGTATATCTCTAATGGTGGAACTCGCTGAAGAGGGTAAAGATACAAGGAAAGTAGAAAAGGTTCTCAATGAGAACGTCTGTTTGTTGACCTTTGGTAGTTGCATGAACCATAGTCGAGCTCATGAACAATTTTGAGTTCCAATTATCATTGAAAATAGCTGCTGATTAAATGTGGGCAGTTCCTAGTATTGTCCCAACGAGTACAGTTATGAAGTAGGAAATTGCTTCGTTTTGCCTAATTGCACCTCATGACATCACTTCCTTCTCCCACCCAAGTTTTCTCTTTCTTCTGCTTGCCCGGCCGAAATCTTCCATCTTCACCATCCGTAAATTTTCCCTGACACAGGTACAGAGCAATAACAAGTGCATACTATCGAGGTGCTGTTGGAGCTTTACTGGTTTATGATGTCACTCGCCATGTTACTTTTGAAAATGTTGAGAGATGGTTAAAAGAGCTCCGGGATCACACTGATGCTAACATTGTGATAATGCTAGTTGGAAACAAGGCAGATCTTCGTCACCTTCGAGCAGTTTCAACCGAAGATGCCCAGTCTTTTGCCGAACGAGAAAATACCTTCTTCATGGAGACATCCGCCCTTGAATCTATGAATGTTGAGAACGCATTCACGGAAGTGCTGACCCAGATTTATCGAGTTGTAAGCAGGAAGGCTCTTGACATCGGCGACGATCCAGCTGCTTTGCCCAAAGGACAGACCATCAATGTCGGAGGCAAAGATGATGTATCAGCCGTTAAAAAGGCTGGATGCTGTTCAAATTAAAAGATTTGGGACTTCCTTTTCATATGTTATGTCGTCGGTTGATGAAGAAAATGGTCTAACGTTGTTACCTTGGAGATCTAATTCCCTTGTTCATATCATAGGTTTGTTCTGCCATATGAGAATGTTACTTCAACAAAACGTTTCAAAACTGTCTTCTGAAACTTGTCAGTTAAAGAGTTAGGATCTGATAATCCTTTCTAGAATTTCTTATTTTGCATTCTTGATTCACTATGATGGTGTTCAACGAGTTTGTTTATTTGGGTTATATTATATACCATTAAAGGTTGGTTTATCTTTACATTGTTGTACACCGTCTTTTTTTGGGTAAACGGCGACTCACAAGCACACACATAACTAACCAGGTAAACTTGAGGACCTCAAAGATATTGCTACTTTGTCCGGATACCTCAATTTGATGAGCTTCGCTGCTGCTTGGCACTAGATTGACCAGCTTTTCATTTCGTTTCTCCTCTTCCTCCTAGGGATGAGAAAATCATAGAGTGATAATAAGATGTAGTTTTCTGGTTTCTAGAAGCTGCTGTGTATATCAAGCATAAATAACCTAGTTTGCCAGTTGCCCGGAGCATTGTTCGCAAACATTTTGAGATTAATTACAAAATTTACCTGAACATGGCCACAAAAACTCATCCACTACAAAACACTTGGAAAGGATATATTTCCTTCCACATAGAAGGCAAATGGCAGATCGCATCAATTTGCACTAGCAAACTCCATTTTTTCGGTGTAAAATAAACTACTTAATATACCGGATATAAGAACATCTGAGTGTAGTTAAGAGAATGGCTGTAAGGTGAAGCATATCAATCAAAACCCCAAACCAGTTGGATTGGATAAGAATCAAAATAGGCTTACCGAATCATGGACGAGGTTTATTAGCATCGTCAGAGGAAGACCCATCGGTCCTGAAAGAAGGGAGAGGGTTGGAGCCCTTGATGATCCAGCCGAGAGCGAAGAATGAAACACCGGCGAGAATAGCAGTGCCCCAGGCGTGAGAGTACCATCTGCTGTACTGCTTGATAGCGAACCTCCATTGCTCCCTCAAAGTTGCGGGGTCAGGGTTGGTTGGGTCCGGCGGGTTTGGGTACGACATCTTCTGCCCACCAGAGAAATTGCCCCCACCAGCTTGCCCGTTGGAGCCACGTGAGGGAACTTTAGAAGAAGAAGTTTGATGAGAATCACTATTGGGTTTTGGGGGTTCAGCCATGGCAAAGTGTCTTTCGTCTCCCGAGCAGCTCCTGTGCTAATCTTCAGTGCTTCGATCGGTGCTTAGTGCTTCCGATTCATTTGACTTGTTTATCTTCTAGTAATGCCACCTGTTACCCCGTGGAACATTGCATTGCTTATAATGGCTTGAGAATCTTAAAAAATAAAAATAAAAATAATTAATTAATATAATTTGCTCCTCTTAAGTCTTAACACCGTTTATATTCAATAATGATTATAATTTCGCTATTACCAATTAATAATTGTACCAAATTAATAACTAAATAATTTGATTTAGGTGCATTAGCTTCTTTACTTTGTAAAATTTAACACACTAACTTGACAACTTTTTGTTCAATTTAAAAAAGCTTATTTTACCTAATCTCTCAAGCATTCATATATAAAAGAATAGTTTTAGTTTGTGAATTGATTTCCAACTTAAACCTCCCAATAAAATGATACCATACACATTGCTGTTCAAACAAAGCTAGGATTATAAGCAACATTCAGATGTAATTACTCTTGCAATACAAACAAAGCAAAGATTTGCAAGGAGCATCGTGGATATAATTACTTTTTAAGGCCCAAAAGGCACAATCAATACTGTGTAAAGCATAAACAACGATCTTTTGTTTGATAATTGCTAACGAAAGCAAAAGATTTCTTCGAGGTTGTGCATATCAGCATGATTTCTTCCAGATATTCATTTTCGAGCTTCTGCCTTCTTCTGCTCTTTTGCTGTAAGAACATATATTTATTTTGTAATTTAGCATGTTAAAGTATAACATACGAAGGCATAGGAAGATTATTGATTGTTACTGAATATTACCTGCTTTCTCTTCTTCCCGCTTCCTAGCAGCTTCTGCCCTTTGTTGTCTTATTAGACTTAGACGCTCTAGATAATAAGCAGATTAATTTAAACCAAGGAGACGACGTCAAAAACAAGGGAAATGAAAACAAGACAACAGGCTATTCCTCCTAATCAGCATGTACTAGCAAAAAGATGGATATCACTACATAAAACACTTAACAACTATCATAGTATATGTAGCATTTGGAATTCTAACAATATCAGTATCATGTTAATCACTTCAAGGGTACTAGTTAACTTCGTAGGTGCTTTCTATTTTAGATTCTACCCAAAGTGTCCAACCATCAAGAACAAGCAGATGGTCACTAACCATGTCAAGTCTTCATGATATTCTAATGAAATACGGATGCAAACACACCTCAATGTGCTTAAGTTCATCCTATAAACAATCAAAGAAGAACAAATCGGCTAAACTAACCCAAATCTTTCCTTGCTTGTTCTGTTTTTCCCTGTTCTTGCAGCCTCATATATCGTTCATGTGCTCTTTGTTTCTCAATCTCCTCTCTGAAAATAAATAAAAACAAATGTCAAATAAAGACCAAGACATTAGGTTACAATCCCACTAGGATAACCGGATAAAAGTTTTTTTTCCTTATTCACAAATACTTATTTCAAATGAAACAGATATGTAAAACATTATTTCTTCAGGAACAAATCAACAGAAAGGAATGTTTGCATAAAAACATAAGAAATTAGCAATTACAAACCTTTCACGCCTAGAAAGCTCTGTCGTTTTCCCCACCTACAGAGGAAGAGTAGGGCAATTGGTTTTAAACCAAAATTAGAAAGAATGGAGAAGCAGCAAAGTCACTGAAGCTTACATCAACGTCCTTGGCCTTCATATTTTTTGGATTTGCCAGATTAGGATTCTCAATCGTGATAACACCTTGTGTTCCTTTACGCTTTTGCTAAAATTATAAGTGAGAAAAAAGGAAGTTAAATAAATCAAGCAAGCAAACACAAGCCAACTAAATCTTCCACCAATGCTTGTGCAGCATAAGTTACCAACATCAGAATCATCTTCAGATCCTTCTTCAGAATCCTCTCCAGATTCTTCCTCATCATTTTCTTCTATGTGTTCAGCCTCTTCCTATGATGCCAAACAACCAAACATTTAGTTTGATCACATAAACAGTCCAACAATTCTAGTAAATACATATATAAACATATAGAGACAGAAGAATGGCTTACTCGTTTGAATGTCCGAGGCCTCGAGGACGTCCCAGCGACTTCAAACATACATCACAAGAGGAAAAGTTTGAAATCAGGTATCAGGTATTGCTCCATCTAATCGTCATACATTTCACCATAAGAAAATAGCATGAAAACTAAAGCAATCTCAAATACAACCACAAACCAATTCAAACTCCATATGAACAATCTACCTTGACCAATGACATCTCAAAATTCTTACACCAACTTAAAAGCCTCAAATCAAAGGAGGTGTTCCAAGTATGTCACAACTCTTTAAACAGTAGAATATTGACTATAATCTGTTTCTGAGAATAGTAATTTTCTCAATTAAAACAACATTTAAGTGCTGATTTTGCAACTGACGACATGCTGCACATTAATAATTAACCCAGAAGTTCAAAACAGCATAGAGAGAACCAAAATTTAAACTTCTAAAATAGAAACAATACTATGAGCACAGTATTATAAAGAAAAGAAAGAGATACCCATCTCTTCGGGAGTGGAAAACATCCGTTGGCCGGTGGGCTTGCCCTTGAACTTTCCCCTACCCATCGTAACCGCCGACAAACACCGCCACGACAGAGCTCAGCGACGGAGATAGAGAAGATCGAATTGAAATTGGAAAGAAACGAACTCGGCTTCAACTTTAGATAATCCATCCAAAGACCTAGTCGATTGCTAATGCTACTGTGTGGTTGTTCCCACGCAGGGAACTAACTAAGGCTGCAATCTTAACGCTACACGTACCCGGCTTTAGTCAATCACATGGGACCCATTTAACGATTTCACCAGGCGTCCGTATTAGTTAGAGCGTGTGATTTAACCGTCACTGTCCTCGGCAATAATCAACATATTTAAGTGGCAGTTTTCTGAGCTCTTTTGCTTTTGTCAACGAATACTGACGGCTGTTACATTTCCTTTTGCTTTTTCATTGAAGTTTTTAAAAAATAAAATAATAACTTTTTAAATTATCCATGTTAATATAATTATATTTTTATTATTGATAATAATTATATAGCAATAAAATTTTAAGATAAATTATTTCTGTAAATTAATTAATTAAATAAATATCTTATATAATATTTATAATTATCAGAAACAATTATATTTTATTTAAATATATAATTTTAATAATTTAAATTTTATTTATAAATTAATATATTTTTAATTATTAAAAAAGAAAGTTATATACTTTGAAAGATGTTTTAAATTAAAATTATATTTATTAATTAAAATACTAATTCATAATTCATAATTTTTATTAATAATTAATATTAAATAATTTAAAATATATATTTATTCAATAGTATATTAGATTATAAAAAATAAAAACCATTTTTAAAATTTTCATTAATTAAAAATTAAAAATAAAATAAAATAGAAACTAAAAACTTAAATAAACAATTTTATTAAAACAAAATAACAAGCTTTTAAATTTATTTAGACGGATAAATCCATCTTAATTTTCGAGATTTTTCTTAAAAGTTATATGCATTTGATCGAGTTATTATATCATTTCTTATAAAGATTAAAAAATGATCTTTTTATATACTTTTATCTATTCTTAAAAAATTTACTCAAAATTATTACAAAACATTTTATAATATTATAAAAATAAAAAAGACGTTATGATATATGTATCATTAGTATAACTTGATTTTTACAATAAAATCCTATCAAGTTATCTTAACAAAATCTATTTTGAAATGGGTTAATTACAAAAAATTCTCAAACTTTACTTAATTTTGCAATTATAGTCTAAACTTTAACAAGTAGTAATTAAATGTTCAAACTTTCAAAATTTTTCAAATTTAATACGATGTTAGTATCTTTGTTAATATTACTGACATAACAAGTCATGTTAAGCGTAAATTTAGACACGTATAACAACTGTTGGATTAAGTTTTATATGTTAGATTTAATTTAAGTAATTAAATAAAATTAAGGACAATCAAAAAAATTTGGAAGACAGAGTAGAAAACCCTAATTAATTTGGGAATAAAACATTCTGCAATTACGAATATTGCTCCTCCTCTTTGTAGATTGTTTTACCCTTTTCTTCGTCGTTGCACATCATTCTTTATTAATTAGAGTGCTATATTGGCAAGGTCGAAGGGAGTTCTAAAGGACAAATAAAAGGCTAGAGCCACTAATAACGCCGACTAAATTAACAATTCTGGTAAATTTCTATCTATGAGAAAAAGGAACATATTTTTGTTATTGCTTTGGATTCAAAGACCGGCACTAATCTTCTTGAAGCCTCTAGAAAACTTTTTGGGAGCTTACACTCCAGGTATGTTTTACGTTCTCTGTGAAAAATGGTCATTATGATTGAGACTAACTAAGTACAATATATGTTTGAATGCTTGGGGATATGAAGAGAATGAGTTACACAAACTTCTCTCTAATGATGGACCTCTATGATCAGGACTTTATAGACATGTAAGAGTACATTACCCCCCAAATATGGGATGGATACCTATCATTTTTGGCGTAACATTAGTGAGGAGCTAGATTATGACCTGAGCAAAACAAAGGATTCTAATCTACTCCCATACTTAAATGCATCCAATAGGAGCTTGATGTTGGATTGCGTATGGCCCGAGTATTCACAATACATTGCGGAAGAGACCATAACACAACACGATGTATAATCGAAAAACATATAGGATGCGCAAAAATACCTTTTTTTTTACACGGATTGATGGTTGTTTTTCGGATTCGTAGACACTGCTACATGCGAATGTCCTCTACCGGTATCCACACGAGCATGCACGATCTGGGCTGCGGCTATGGTGTGTTAGCACGTCCTGAAACTTTTTTCGAATGCCACACTCACTTTCTCGGATGGTGGCTAAGGTTTTTGTATTACAATGGTGTCTCTTTATTATGAGACCTAAGTTTCTCTATTTATAGAGAAAACCTAATCCCATTAAAGCCCAATAAGTTTCGGCCCATT
>JAOSBN010000002.1:36187977-36211788 GCA_027563595.1 Erythroxylum suave | reverse complement strand
AGTACCTATGCTATGAAGAACTAAGTTTTATGCAATCTTGTATGTGCGAATTTCCTTTAATATTATTACCTTTTTTAATATCCTAAACATATTTTACCTAAACCTTATTACACCCTATTTAAAAGATATTTTAATTTTTGTTTCTAGTTTACTTATTAGTGGTGGAGATATGATTTTATTTCAAGCTTATAGTTAAGAATCCTTCTATATAATGAGTTGAGAGTTTGTTATTTTTCCACCCTAAACACTTGAGTGCATTGAGTGAATCCTTTGTAAGGGTATGTTGAAAGTTGGTTCTAAAATAATTTGAATCTAATTGTATGTTGATTTGTTTGATACGATATCATAATTTAGGGTATGGATGGACAGTTGAGGTTATTAAGGAATGTATTATTAAATTTAATGATTTGAATTATGACTTGCTTGAGGATAAGCAAAAGCTTATGTGTGAGAATGTTTGACAAACACTTAATGGAGTACATTTTTATGCTCATATTTAGCATATTTTGCGTGTCATTTGATATTTTTATTAAGTTTTTTGTACTTGTTTTATTTCAAGTACGTTTTTAGGTCTCAATTGCCTTTATAGATCAAAAGGAGAAGAATTTAGGGTAAATTATAGTAGAGAATGGAAGAATTTGTGCTATTTTGAGGGTACACATCCATGTGAAGATGTACACACCCGTGTGAGTAACAAACATAGCTATGAAAGTGGCTATGAAATTGTATAACTTTGAAGATATTATTTTTACTTGTATAAAGATACAACCCCATGTAAGTCACATACATGACTGTTTCCCATGCTCGTGTAATTGGAAACGTGGAAATTTAAAATTTTAAGGTGTAGATACATGATCACTTACATGATCGTGGGATGGATCGTTTATATTCCAAAAATCACAATTTTTCATTATAAAAGGAGAAGATAAAGAAGAGACCAAAAAAGCAATCAAAGTAGGAGTTAGAGACAAAATTTAGAGCTGGAGACTCAAATATAAACCTAAGATGACGAAAACGCAAAGATTACTTCAGCGATATGATATAAAATAGCCTTTCATCAAAGTTTTAATGGGATGCCATTAGAGAAAAAAAGGATAAATATCTTATAGATTTTTTTCCTTTTTAATGATTCTTTTGAACTTTTGATGTTTTCTTTATTTTTATGTTTATGAACTAAGTTTGCTTAGTGTCGAGATTGGATGAATCATAAGTTTGGATGGATATTGTGATTTGATATTTTATTTAATGCAATTTGATTTATGTATTCAATGTGATTCAATTATGCATTTTATTCTTGAATTAATATGTCCAAGATATTAGTTCAATGTATGATTTCTATGACTGATATTGAGAAATTCTTTTGTATAAATAAACCTACCATAACTGGAAGGAGTTGCAAACAAACTTAGAGATAGGTCGACATAAATCATTTGGATTAAAGTCAAACCTAATAGTGAATTTACAAATCAAGCAATGTGATCTTAAAGATTTTAATTAGAAAGATGTTTTAGCTAATCAAATAAGGTGCATTTTAAACGGTTAATATTTAGGAAACCTTAGGGGGATTCTTTACCTGGTATTAGTTATTGATATTGATTAATCATAGTGTTATTTGTGATCTAGTTTATTATTATGTTGAACTTTAGTTTAGTTTAATTTTAAATTAAATCATCATTCTATTTGTCAGTTAGATAATTGAAAATAGGCTATTACTAATACTTATATGCCCTACTAGATCGACAGTCATATTCACTAACGTTATACTATAGTCACGATAGGTACACTTACTTGTGAGATCGGTATAGTAGAGATCAACACTTTATATCATAATATCATCTCTAAGTAAAAATCATATTCTGACCTTATACAAACCATAATAATAGCCTATTCATCCAATGCCACATATATGAACTAAAAATACCATCATTCAATATATATAAGTAAGTCTTACACATTTTAAAGGGAATATAATGAGACAGTGGAAGGGATGCCATGCTTCAATACCAAATACATTTTAGCTCAGCATATGTGGTACCACCACTATATACAAAAGTTACTATTATGCATTTCGAATAAGTAATAGAATTAGTAAATATGACATTATCATCTCTTAGTTCAAACCATACCTTGTCTCAATACAAACTGTCATTTTTATATTTATACAATACTACTCCTATGTTCAAAAAATATCATCATCTAGTATAGATAAGTAATAACTACACTTTAAGATGGGAGTAAAATGAGAGACTATAAAGAATACCATGACTCAATACAAATTATACTAAGACTATTTGCTTTCTTTTTTGAAAAGTTAAAAATATTAATAAATTCTTATAAAGAAGCAATACATACAAGGTCATCACAACATCAAACTTTACAGCAATGACACCATAAAAAAGCTAAGACAATATGGCACCATATTAAATAAACCAACAAAAAGACAGTCATAAGAATTTGAATTTTTTTTACTTATCCTAATCACTCACAGATGACACCTAGCCTACATAATTCCTTTTAGGCAGAAGGTAAAACTTGATTATTTATGGATGTAATTCCTTTTATGTCCTCATGGCATCAACCAAACCAATCTTATTGCAATTTGACTCTTCAGTTTGAGGAGTTTCAGTTTAAGAGCCACATAACCGAGGAGAATCTAATGAAGGAAATAATACTTCTTTAGTTTTAGTGAAGTGACAATTACCCGCAGATATGTCTACATTAGGAACAATTATAGACTTCAGCAAATTGCAATTGATTGATCCATTCTACCATTCAGATTGCATGTGATTAGTTTCTCCCTAGTTTTGAATATGACACTCTCTTATAATACATGCATTTCCCTTTCTTGTCCTTTGAACCTTCTAAGATTGTGTTCTCTCCAATGCTTTTTGATGCATATTCCTATAGCAATTACATACATTGGCATGGTTAGTTTAGGCAGACTAAGATTGTTTAAGACATGTAGAATATCTTAGAAAGTTGAAGAATTCAACTTCTAATGACATATATCTATAATCTTAAACCATATGACTTAGGAGTAAGGGCACTTCCCTGCTTTGATTTGCATAATTATATAATAGGCAGGTTGAGTTTAAGTTCAAGATACCCAGTCTGGCTAATGTAAAAAGCTTATTCCTTACTTTTAACCACATAAGGAATGATACACTAAGCTATAAAAACTATTCCATACCACTCTACCTTAAGCTCTAAGACGAGATTCTTACTAATCTTGTTTAAGAGGAGTCTTACTAGGATTTTATCTGCATGAAACAGTTTCGAGAGACTAAATATAGGAAATAGGAGGGCCTTAAGTGAATGATCTCAGAGGTAAAAGGATAGAGCTATTACCTTTCATAATTTAGCTTACTTTACGATGAACAATTAGAGTTGATTTAGCTCGAGCATTTAAAATTAAAGACCCCTTACTCAGTCCAATTACCATACCAAAGATAAGTGCTTTCCCCATTACCAACTCTATATGTAATCAGGGAGTAAGCCTTATCTTTCAACTTTAGTAATTCATTTAAGAACCAGGGGTAAGATATTTTCCTTTTTAAGGGCCATATGCTTCTACCCTTTAGGAAATAGTTGTGCAACCATTTCTACCAAATGGATTTCTTTATTTTCAAAATATTCCACAACCTCTTTAACATCAATATCTTGTTGGTGGTTTTCATAGGATTTATCCCTAACCATCTTGCCTCTTTAGATTTACATACATCTAACCATTTGACTTTAATAAATACATTATTCTAAAATGATTTGCCCCATAAAAACTTCATCACTATCCTTTTAATAGTTTTAATTATCCCTTTTGAAAGGAAAAATTTGGAGGTCTAGTAAATATGAAGAGAATTGAGTATAGAACCAACTACAATCTGCCCCCTAAAAAAGGCCCATGTTCACCTAAGACTTAAGCCTCTTCTAAATTTTCTCCACTAGGGGTAGCTATTGGGAGTCCCAAGTAGGTCAAAGGAAGAAATTTCCTTGCCATTCCAGTTAGTTTACTAATGCATTATTAGAAGAGAGTTAGCACTTGTAAAGAGAAAAAGGTGACTTTTATTGACATTTGTTGATAACCCATATATCAAACTCCTTGATAGTGTTCTTAAAAATTTCAATGAATTTTTTGTTTGCTTTATAGAGGAGTATAACATCATCTGAAAAACAAAGGTTAATAAAAGGAATCTTCCTAGTTTTTGAGTGATGATTAGAATCCAAATATATTCTTGCATTTTATTTTTCCAAGAGGGCTAAAGCTTCCATGCAAAGGATAAAAAGGAAAAGGAAAAGGAGGTCCCCTTTTCCTAGTCCCCTAGCATCCTTAAAAGTAGTACCATTGATTAACACACTAAAGGAAAAGGCAGCTATACATTCCTTTACCCAACTAATAAGGGTGATTAGAAACCCATATGCCTCTAGAAGGTGGAAAATAAAATCCCAATTAACAATATCAAAAGCATTTTGGAAGTCAATTTTGATCGAGTAATTAGGAGGACTATTGTGCCTATTATATCCTTTAAGTAGTTTTTGAACAATTAGGGAATTATCAGCAATAGATTTGTTTTTTAGGAAGGCACCTTGATTCTCACTTATAAGAGATTGGATAACACCTTTTAGTATGTTGGCCAGAATTTTTACAATAACCTTATAAATTAAGTTAAAACAAGCACTTAGTAAGAAGTCCCTAAAATCTTTTAGATTGGTTAGTTTAGATACTCAGCAGAGATCAATTTTATTCAACTTCTTGGGAAATCCGTTTTAAGAAGAATTCAAGGATTGCTTCCTTTACAACCTTGCTTGATATAGCCCAAGATTTTTGGAAGAAGAAACCATTAAGTCTATCAGGCTTTGGACCCTTCATTCCATTTAGTTGAAAGATTGTATCTTCAATTTCCTTTTGATTTATAGGCTTAGTAAGATAGCAGATCTTTAGAAATGACTTTATTAGGAATGAGCTTCTGTGGTCTAACAATATTGGACTAACCCTCATGCTTTGAACCTAGCAAAGAGTGAAAGTAGCTAACAACTTCCATGTAGATGTCACCTTACTCCCTTAAGACCTTCTAACTTTATAATGGATGGCATAAATCAATTCTTATTATTTATGGCAATTATTACATTAAAGAAAAAATTAGTCCACTTATCACCTCTTTCAACCAATTAATCCTAGCCCTTTGTTTAAGGAGTAGTGGTCCTTAATTGCTTTGAGATAGAGTTTTTCTTTTTGCAATAATGAAGGGTCTCCCTAAGATGTTTAGAAAGATTCAACTGAATATCCACCAACTCCTTCTTAACTATCTCAATTGCATCCCTTTTATTGAGTCCTTTCTTTGCATTGAGGACTTTAAGCTCATTCCTTACGGCTTTCAATTTTTGCATAAATATATATTGTTTCGTCCTAACCATAAAGGAGTCCAAGACGTTTAGTATTGCTTCAAAATTCATCTTTTACCCAGAAGTTATTGAATCTAAAGGGAACCCTCCTATGAACATGTTGAAATAAATTTCCTACCTTGATAGGTGAATGATATGAGAATAGAGGATCCATAAAAGTGACTTTATTCTCTGGGAAAGTTATAAGTCAATTCAAATTTACCAATGCCTTATCCAACTGCTTTTGAATAAACCATCTCCCACTCTACTTATTATTCCATGTGAAGAATAACCCATCTTGCTAAAGGTCGGTGACCCCAAGATGATTAGCACATAACATGAAATCCTCATAGTAGTTCCTTAAACATGAAATCCTCATAGTAGTTCCTTAAGTTAGCATTACCTGTTGCCTCATATCTGTACATAATTGAATTGAAATCTTTATATATTAGCTAGGGACTATTAAAGGTACCTAGCTTGCCTGCTAACCTATTCTACAAGTTGTATGTTTGGAACTGAAGATTGAAACCATAAATGACTGATGAAAAGATGCTAAGATTCTTTTTTAGAAAGTGAATTTTCATATGCATAACCTGCTCATTCGAATCTAAATACTCTAACCTAATCACCTCTAAGTTGTATTCAACTATTATTCTACCATAATTGTGATGTTGATGATTTGTTAGAAAATGCCAATTAGAACTAAGAATCCCAAGTTTATTTAGATTTTTCTTCCTAATCTTTGTCTCTAAGTGACCTAAAATGTAAGGCTTCACCTTTGATACAAAATCCCATAATGCACTAAGCTTTTTGGGGGAACTAAGGCTGTGGACATCCCATACTAAGATAGACATAATTAATTGGAGTGTTTATTGGAACTCTTTTCCTCACACTTCTTTGGGATTTCCTAGTGGTTACATATTGAAATTCCTCCTCCTTGCTATTGCTTTCATTGCTTGAAACCTTAAGGGAGCTCATATCAATTTGTCATCCCTTTACATCAAATATCATCTCAAAATTCAAAGAGGCCTTAGAATTTAGGGTTAGGATCATCTTTAAAGCTTTCCTCTCACCAAAATCATAGGAATATTCCTCTATAAAAGGTTTGTTTGGATAAGAGCACACCTAATTTTCCTAAGTTATTTGCGAAGTTTCTTCCATTCCTATGGAGTTCCTAATAGTACCCTTTTAGGAATTTCCTTCTTATTGGCCTCAAAGAAATCCATGACTTTCCTTGAGCTTTGACATATGGTTTTCATTGATAGGAAACCATAACACAATCTTTAGTTAGCTTGCAACTTGCATCTAACCTCATAAATGGAATATAGTCAGGAAATTCCTTCGTTATATCAATCCTTACTCACATTCTGGTATAACAAATGGTCTTCTTCTGGCTGTGTTTTCATCTATACAAATAGGTTGTCCCAAAAAATGGCTAGAAGACTTAATCCTCAGGTTGTCCAATATTCCAATATTATGTTGTGAATATTTATCCAAAGTGGAACGTTAGTTATTTTGATGGATTCCAATTTTATTCTAAACTTCCAAGCTTGAAAAAAATAGTGGATATTGCAAAACATGTCGAGTACCCTCCTCTAATATCTTCAAAGCTTCATTTTTGGAGCTAAAAGTGAAAAGTATAGGATTATCTTCTGAGAGTAGTACCTCCATTAAACCTATATTTTTCTAGTGATCTTGAGCCCATATATGAATAACAGTGTAGGTAGGTTGATGATTCAAGAAAAAACCCACAAGAATAGATTCTTAGCTCTTAACTCCCTACTTAGGGACCTCAATCTCTAGAGTGACTATTGCTTTCCCATCTATCATCTATGGAGGATAGTAGTGAAGGAAGGCATTTGATGATTCCCCCACCACTTACTTTCAACTTTTCTTTTGAGGTAAGAGTCGTTTTACAATTTGAAAGTAGGGATTTGAAGGGTAAAAGGGGATAAGGGACCGGTACAAGTTCAGTAGATTTTGGTTGGGGTTTGTTAAAGGTTTAGGGTTAATGGAGGAGGCTAGAAGGGAAAATTCAATTTGTAGTGGATCTAACATTTGTATTGTTTTGGTAAATTGCAAGGTGACAAGTAAAAAGAATGTGTGGCATTTTACTAAAATTAGTTGAAGACTTTTAAGTGGGATACAAATTTGAGAGGAAAACTCCAAAATGCCCTCCAAAATCTAAAAGCAGAGTAAGGAGTAAATAGGTAGAGACAACTTCAACAAGAAGGTGAAGGATGACAATTTAATGAGAAGGAGGTAGATAGAAGGAAGAAGGAGAGCACCAACAAGAACTATGGCAGAAAAAGGTTAACATGGCGTGGTAATGGAGAAAAAGGTTTTAGAGAGGGTTTGAGAGAACGTGATGATCCATGTCTAGAGCCAATCAAGTTGTAATTGCATATCTGGGCTAGTTTGTTAAGAACTATATCAACTTGTGCCACTTTACATTTGTCCTAGGTTGCTTAAATGGGTTTCTAGCTGAAAGATTGTTGAATTTACCTAAATTATGGTGATTCCAAAATCATGGGAGGAAAGCCACTCTTATTATTTTGCTATTGTTATTGTCTTTATCTCCCACTTGATGGTTCTTGTTGGTGTTACTATATTTATGTACAAATATTTTCATGGAATATTAAGAATAATTAACAACTTCAAAAGTGAGTTTTGTATGACTAAGTTAAAATAATAAATAGTTTAAATATGAAGGACAGATAATGGTACATACTTGTTCTTAAAAATGTGTCTATAATACAAAGTTTCAATTTGAAGGATATAGGTTGGTACATTCATTCACTATTTCATTACTCATCTATACTATACCACCTATATTATGCCAAAAACACCTCAATGAAAAGTAGAATTTACCACTTACTTATACAAAATGTACCAATGTATATTACAAAACATATTGTCATATGTTATACATCATAACTACATATACCAATACATATAGTACAACCGAATGGACATGTGCTATAATGATACACAATTTAAATATGGATGCTCTTCTCCCTTGTTCTTCTATTCAAACTCTTCTTCTCTCCTCACCACATGAACGTTCATTTTATATAAACACTAATGAAGCTAAAAACTTACAAGTTAGAAATTTTAGTTTTACATTAAAAATATAGTTTTGGTACAAAACCCTCTAAATCTCAACTTTTCATTTCTTATAGTAGCATTACCACTTCAAACTCCCATATTTATTTTAATGAAGCTCTAGAAAAACTTGAAATTGCATCTTAATCCAACCATAGTACTTAAAGAGGAAAATAGTTGCTTGATCCCATAAATGGAAATGAAATGGTTTATATGCATCTCTAAAAATCATTTTCTTAATACCAAAAATGTATTGATATTGTTAATTCATTCCATAAATGGCGTTAATATTATTGCTTAATGCCTTTCTTTTATGCTTGATCTCTAAATAACATTTAAATAGTAGCTGATAAACCTATATTGCATACTAAAGTGGATGTTCACTTTTAAGCTTCAATAAATTGTTGCTTCAATAAAAGCACGAAAGTGTCAATATGAAGAATAACAAAAAAAGTAATCACCAAAACATCAATATTTTGTGGGGTTAATTGATAGATTTCTCCTTGAAAAATTCTAATAAGAACACAATATACCACTCTAACATGTACTTAACATTCTCTAAGACTACCACTAGTAAACACAATTTTCTACGTGGAAGTTTAGTTAAGAGTATTTAATAGAAACTATGAAACTATTTCATATAGTTTTACATATCCGTGTCCTTCACATTATTCTTCAAAAATCTAACAATAAAAGTATTCACTATACACTTGTGTAGTTACATGTGTTGGATAAAACCTTTAACCGATATAGTTTGACCATGGTCATACATCAATCTATATGCTTCATATTTTGCCTTCAAAATTTTTAACAGGAGTATAACTGACCACATGCTAATGTGGTTAACTGGATTCATCAAGGCCTATAATAGAAACAATTTGATTCGTAGGTGTGTACCAATATGTATCCTTCACATTGTCCATCCAAATTTTCTAACAATAACATGGTTAACAACATGATATGTACTTAACTATGTTCCAAAAAATCTTTAAAAGACAATTTCTTATTCAAGTGTGTAGCAATCCATGTCTATAACATTGAAGCTTTTTATTATTTATACTTAATTATGATATTCTCATTATAACTACTTTTACTTGGTTTTAATATATTGTGGTAACTTTTATTTGCAATGGTATTAAATGTACTAAGTCTTGATATATTTTTAATTAAGGTATGTTATCCATTCCATTCGATCATTATATTCCCATTTAAATGTGTTTGTGTTACTTATCTATCATGAATGACAATGGTCTTTATATATAAGTAAGGTATTAGATAATTGAAGTACCAATATAATTTGTATTAAAGCTAAGTATAGCCTATAGACAAAGAAGTTATTCCCATCCTAAAGTGCACGTGGTACTTATTTAAAATAATTGAAGGTATTTTTTGTACATTAGGTTGGTATCATAAATATTAAGTCCTATCATGGTTTCTATTCATACATATCATTTTTTTATACACAATCATGGTATTTCCACATATGAGTGAAGCTATTACTTATTTAAAATTATTGATAGGATTTTTCTAGATACAACTAACACTGCTTAAATATTACATAATTACAAACAATTTTTTTAAAATTAAAAAATTTAAATCAATACGATGAGAGGTTTTAAGGTTTAAAAGGTTCAACTTGTATTAAATCATCATAGAATGGTATATAGCAAAAATTGAACAAAATTGAAAATTTTGATGTTAATGTAATATGTCTTTCCAAATGCATAGTAACACATTGAACATGACCAAAATAACAATATGTTCACTCTTACCTAATAAATGTTGATATCATTGACACTGGTTAACATAATATTTGGAATAAAAAATGTTATCATTTGTCATTTTTAATTATATTAAAAAAAATTATTTTCTTGCAAAATAAAATTTAAAATCATAATCCAACAATTCTCAGTAAAATGAATAATAACATTTTATCTTTTCCTTAAATCATTAAAGGATAACAATTTTAATCTTAATCAAATTACATAATATTAACAGCTATGATATTAAAGTTTATATGCAAATGCAAATAAATCAACAATACCAAAAAACACGTCAACTGCTAATACTCAATAAAAATCACATTTAAGTATTAAAATTTTCTCTTGATAAATTAAAAAGGACTTGAGTTCTTAGATATTTTTTTCATAGAGTTGCTATCTTCTTACTACCTAGCCTTCTTAGGTTGCTTCCAATAACTTATGTAATAAGTTACTTTATATCATTCGATTGTCATTGGTTCAATATTCAAGATAAACATCACACATGAAAGTAATATTTCGCCTAGAGAGGAATACTAAATATGGAATAAAAACTCAATTTATAAGGATAAGACACATGTGTAGTTAAATCAATCAAATAGACGAGTGTGTAGTTAAAATTATGCAATCCATTTAATAATCCAAACATGAGTATGGTTTACTATATGCATATGAAGTTAAATGTGTCCTATAATACCTTACATACAAATAGTTTGTTTCATAGGCGTGCCGTCAATCGTGTCCTTACTAGCATCACAACCTTCTTTAGTAAAAGTTTGATACACAAGGGTTGTTTCCTTCATATAGTCCATTCAGAAAATCAACATACTATCAACTACTGATTACACATTTATGTAATTAAATGTGTCCATTAATACATAGCATTGACATATTTAAGTACATATACACCTTGTATAAAATGTGTCCTAATATGGTTTGTATTGAAATATAATATTTTTTATACTCAATCATATCATACCAATATTCAAGTGTACGTGCGTGTCACTTATTTGTAATAAATTATAGTAATTTTTGTACCTAAGTGTGGTAATGTTTGTATAATATCATATTATCTTTTGTATTGAAACATGGTATTCTTTATACTCATTCAGGGTATTTTCATATTAAACTTTAGTTAGTCTAAGCTTTTATTGACTAATGATGCTTTGTCTACAGGACGGGCATTACATGTCTTATCTCTTCATATATTTTGTATTAAGGTATGTTACTTTACACTTAATCATGGTATTTTTATTTTAAAGTTTTGTTATTTATATGTAATGAATGATTAAATAGGTTCTAGTTTATAGGCATAATATTGTATATATTGTGTCATAGTATAATTTGTATTGAGGCATGATAATTTTGGTATTCATTTATAGTATACTAATTTTAAAAAGTAAATGTTACTTATTTGCAGTGAGATGATTTTTTCATACATAAGCATGATATTAAGGCATGATATTCTTTATAATCCATCATGGTATTCCCATATTTAAATGAACATGTTACTAATTTTAATTGATATTTATAGACTAATATATAGTACACATTAAATGAATGCATTGTCAAAATGATTCAACGAAACGATCTTTATTGTGAAACAAACTCTTTTTCTCTTCTTACAACATCAACTCTCACTCTATACAAAAACCAATCAAGCTTGCTCGTGTTAATACATTTTGTTCTATATTTTACAATGTTTTTACAATAAGCTTCTTCTCATATAAGATTTACTTACAATTGCACTTCTCATATTATTTTCAAAAAATTCACAACACATGTTACTTGAACCACAATACTAATCCCACAAATAAAATAAACAAATGGCATGAAAATGGCTTCCTTATAGTTCACTAACATGCTTGCTTATTAGATAACATATAAATATTAGTTCATGACACACGGTCAATGTCAATAAATCCTTATATAATTTTGAAAATGGTAGTCTCTAATGTCAAATTTCAACGAAATGATGATTCTCTGAAAGTGGAGGTGAGAATATGGAAGAAAAGAAGATAACTTGTTATAAATTCTTTAACACATTTTGTTCTTGTTTTGTCTTTGCATTAAAATTTTTGAATGACTTTCTGATGGACATACAGCCACTAAAAAGCATGTTCTATGGATTAAACATGTGGGAACTACACCTGTAATATAATATGAAGAATCAACTCCTATTATGCATAATATTATTAATCACAAAATAATATTTTTTATATAATATCTAGGTCACGTAGGAATAGGTGGATAGACTCAGAAAGTAAAATGCATAAGGTAAATCTTAGAAAAAGGCGGATTTAGAAATGACAATAACGGTCGTTGTTAATTTTTTAAAATATTTTTAAAATTAAAAATGTAAAATAATTTATTTTTAATTAAATATGAGTTTGGGCTGCTTAAATTCAGGCTTATTTGAAATCTAACTCTTTTAATATTTAAATTAATTGAGTATTAAATCAATCTAAACCTACTCCTAATTTATAAATCAAACTATTAAAAATAACTAAATTTAGGCTTAACTAAAAATTACCATCCCTCAGCAAATTATCAAAACTCCTCAAATAGGCTGTGGAACCGACCTAAGTAGGGGACTTTATCCTATGGTCCAACAATCATATCCCAACTTTATCACAAATCATCATAATCATCTTTTTACATGGGTCAACAATTCTGTCCGACTTTATCCCAAATCATCATGACTATTTATTTACGTGGGACAGGATTGAAATAGAATTATTGACCGGACGATTTGAGGGCCCAAATAGAGTACTCCATATAGGCTAAGAGGTTACTGAAGACTTGGACACGTGTACATGAATCAACGCAACGTGTACACAGATCTCGTCACCCTTATGTATACGTTGATTAGATGGATCGCATGGACAGCAGTCTTCCAACATTGGAATAATAATGATTTTAAGGCAAACTTCAATCCATTTCTCAACTAATTATGGACGCTCGGTTATACGATTATGCAAAGGCATTGGAAGCATTTTGAGGTTCATGTTTATGCAAAGGCATTGGAAGCATTTTTAAGGTTCATGTTTATGCAAAGGCATTGCGTTTAGAGCAAATGCTTGGACTTGGTTGCTTATCTTTTTTCATGAAAACATCAGCACGGTTAAGGAATTCGGCTTTGCCAGCAAAAGGCCTCAAGTCTGTTAGTAAAACTTACAAGAGGTGCGTGTGTGTGCAAAGCCTATTATATATCAAACACCAAAAGTAAAACGCAGGAAATTGCAATACCAGGTTAACGGAACATTATCATTTACGGGTTCACGAGCAGGATTAAGATACTCATGAACAACCAAGCATGTCATGCTTACTTACAGACTAGCAGCCAGGAAGTTAACATATTCAGAAGATATCTTCCTTGGAAATTAGTAGTCTTGAAGAACCCACCCAAAAATGTGAGTCCGTTGTTTTGACATAGGTTTCACCCACCCGTTTACTATACTGGGTGACACCAAACAGCGTCTGGAGTTTCAACCTACCATATTAGTTGGGAAAAGTTACCTCTTTCATTTCCCGCAAGTAAGAAACTGCTCCAGCATCTGAAACAGATGTAAGCTACCATGCACATAACTGACAAAGAGCTTGAATCCACGTTATTTTAGTTGAATACCAGAGACCAACCCTACCCATACTACGATGAAGTTCTTTCATGTCAGTAACTTCTTACGTCACGTAATAGTCACCTATATTCTCAACAAGATAATCATATTGGGGACCTAACCCATAATCAAATGCTTCATTTATTGCTGCCATCCGATTTGATGGTGAATAAGCACTCCCAACTCTAACTTTGGCAATCGTTTTGGTCCTCCCCTTAACAGAGCGCTTGTTATCAGATGGAAATTCAGCTGTAAGCCTTCCCATCTGCTTTTGAAGATCAGCAACAGACTCGTTTGTTATTTTCCCCTTGGCATTTTTCTTTCCATCGACAGCCTTCAATTCCAACCTATACAGAGCACATGCATCACACTTGTTGATCTCATATTCATAAAGATGCCATTCAAAATTGTTGAGTGGTTGTGGATCCATATAATAGGATCTCTTTAACCCCTCGTATTCATTCATCACTTGCTTTCTTGATTCATGCCAACCACGTCCACTGTAATCTGGTAAAGATCTTTGCTTTCTGTTCCCACTCTCAAATGCTCTACGAGGTTTATCAAAAAAGAGCCACTCTCGGATTGTTTCACCCTCAAGAACTGAAAGATCAAAGAGCTCTGCAACCATAAAGGAAAATCAAATCGAAATACAACTATTAGAAGGCATGCCGCTGTTATTAAAGAACACTAGCTGTTTCAGATGTCAGAAAATGATGAAACAAAAAGAGTCATCATCTATTGTTAGACTTGGATTTGTAACTAACTCACCGGGTGCATTCCAAGGAGACTTTGTAGTTGCAGCTCCTTCACATTCTGGGATACCAACATCTTTCCCCTGAGCCTTCGCACCAAGAGCAGCAAACAGCAGGCCATCCTTCAAGCCGATGCCTCCAGGTCGAAGTACTGGACCCATCCCAGGAGGGCCTTCATTCAATGCTAAGGCATGATGAAAACTACTGCAATAGTCCTGCCACCAGTCCAACCCCCCTTGAGCAGGCCTAGGACAGTCCCAAAGTGCACATTTTGGTCCTAGAAAAGCAGAAGGTGGTGGACCCATACTTGGCAGAAAGCCAGAAAACTGATGCATACCATCCTCTCCACATAATTCAGAGCCACTATAACCAGCATAAAAGTTGTGCTCAAAACTTTGGGGCAACTCAAACTGATGGTAGTCCTGCTGAGCTGCATCTTCTAAATTGTTAACCGCCATACCACGAGCTCCAGAAGGGGAGTCTTTGCATTCACCAACCAGTGGGAAGCTATGCTCTTGTTGTCCCTTATTCAGCAAATATTCCTGGAACATGTGAAATCAAGAATCAACAGCAGATTCCTTTTCATCGAAATGATGGAAACGTCAATAATTGTCTAAAAACGGACAAAAGTGTGTTAAAAATGTATAATAATACTAGCATTTTAAACTTCCAAGTAAACATCATTTACAGAGCCTACACAAAACACAGACAAGCAAAAGTTTAAGAGAATGTTTACCTCAGTGATCTACAATCATAAGCATTAATAGGTTCAGGAACATGCATTATGTGAATACATTAGAAAATAGTTTTGCAATCTGTATTTTAAAAGAATGAGATCAAAGAGAAGATTTACAGGCTAAAATAGATCTCTAGTGCGAGTACCAAGTGAATATTATCAACCAGACCAAGCTAAAAACAGACAGAAAAATAACATAATACTGGACATCTACTCCACAAAGAAAATAAGTAAAAACAATTCCCATCAGCAATCCTGGTTGAGCCACCAAACAGTTGTATACAGTATTAAACAACCGTGCTGCAGATAAAAAAAATGCATTGACACCTCTGAGGGCACTAAAACTGACTAAATTCTTTTGAATGCACCATCAAACAACTTATAATGGACTTCAGATCAACTTGGCCACCACCACAGACCAAGCACATCATCCTTATAATAGAGTTCTTCTCATCATGCTCCTCCAGCAATTAAAGAGAATATCAACAAATGTTCACAAGGGGTCAATTCCCTAGGTTTCCTATGATCTTCCACATGACAGAACCGATCATGAATGGAAGTCAAAGGATTCAAGATACATGTAGGACATTAATGCCAAGAATAAACTATAGTACACATTCTGTCAAATTGCATTCAGCTGTATTAACACTTAAAAACTTAGAATATGGAATTTTCAAACATCTAAACATCTATTTACGGCGTGAATATAAGTGCCTAAAATTTATCCAAGTGCAATCAGTGCATCTCAACAAGCAAGAAAAAAATTATAAAAGCTCCAAACAATCAAAACACACAAACAAAACTAATAGATAGATGAAACACAAGAAATAAGAGATTAAAATAAAGCCCAACCCCATGAAACACCGTGCTGTCTACGACTTGCAAATTGTGGTCAGAAGGCTCAAGCTTTGGTAAAACCAATCCGCTCGTAGCATCATCTTCCTCATCACGAAGCTGTAACAATCTACATATGTCTGTTGAGAATGACCCAAGGCTTCCACCCTGTCATCAACAAATGTGCAATTCTCAAGGAGAGCATTTTATTCCAACACTTCCTATCACCATCACTAATCACAGCTCTTTTGTCTTTACAACGCAAACACAATTAAGCACAGAATCTCTTTTTGTCTTTACAACACAAAAACAATCAAGCACAGAATTTTATCCACATACTCATTGATGGCATACATAAACTGAAATGGGATAAAATATGTGATATTAACTTGTTGCAAGGAGGACGCTGGAGATGGTTCATTAAGCTCAGCTTTCCACTCACGAAGCATCTGATGAACTTGCTCCTCCAGGACAGCCGCATCAATGGTTCGACTTTCTTTCCTTGCAAACTGCAGATCCATGAACACCCCTTGCAGATCATCAACCCGATTCTTGGCCTTGTCCTTGAACAGCTTGTGAGATGCGGACTTGCAGTTGGTCCTGGAACCCTTCCTCATTAGAGTAACCAAAGTCCCCTTTCACTCTCTACAAAATTATAAAATATCCAACCAAACCAAAAGCCAAACTTTTAATCAGACCCAGTAATAATTAGCCAAAAAGAAAAGCATAAAAAAGCAATAATTTTGAAGTAATCGAAATTTAGTAAGGAAAAGAGAAGGATCACAACCAACAAAAGAAACCCAAAATAATGCAAATTCAGTATGAACACCGACAACAGACAACAAGAAAAAAAAAAATGCTAGAAAGGGTTAACAAATCATCGGTAAGAAAAGAAAGTGGGTTTCAAAACTGGCAGAAAAAAAGAAAATTTTCTATACAGAAAAGGTACTTGAAAATAAGTATCGAACAAATACACCACAAAAGCCTGCTCAAACCGTATAACAAAGAGTCAATTTTCAAAACTGAAAACAAAAAGAAATTAGGAGCTAAAAGCCAAGATCAGAACAACAGGGAGTAATCGCAAAACCCACAGAAAGCAAAAATTAAGATACAGCTGGGATTCCCAAGCCTCAGGGTATCAACTTACAGTAGGAAGCTCCAGAGATAGAGAGAGAACACTATTGAGACAAGATCAGAGACTTTCGCCTATAAGTAGTAATTTCATGACCCAAGTTTCTTCCTTTTTCTTTTTCTAAGGGAGAGTCTAGGAGTCTTAACTCTTAAGAGACAGCAAGTAAAGTCTACTAACCCTTTCGTTTCTTTTTACTTATTTTCTTTTAATTTTATTTTCGCTTTATTCTTTAAGTTTATGTTGGCTTAAAGATCATTTTCCCGTAATACCGAATTTAAGATAGTAACGTAGTAATAAGTAAAAGTTGTATATTTGTCACCGGAAAGTTACATGTTTGAATTTATAAACTGTCTCATAGCCTCTTTATAAAAATATAAAAATTTGATAGATATTAGAATTACAAATGTTTACAAACATTTAGTGGTTCGATTTAGCAAATTTCAGACCAATAAATTTATATATATAAATATATGAATGAGATTTAATAAAATATAATAAAGATATTATATCATATCAAAACTAAAAGATCTTATCCAAATAATTTCATGCTAATTTTGCTATTCCAAAAGGGCAAGAATTAACTCATAAGATTTCATAATTGACTTTTGTCTTTCTACTTTTATTTGCGTTGACCGGGCACTACTTTATTTAACAAATTGCCCTGCAATCTATGCTAAGTCCTTTGTTGTCTTTCTTTTTTCGTTTTGTTTTGCAATGGGAGGTCCTTTATATGTAGATGTGGAGTGAAAAAGAGAGAGAAGATTAGGTTAAGAAAGGCATAAAGGAAGTTGCCCACTACCATCCACCAGATTCCTATCTTTGATGCTCCTTCACGACCGCCTCTCTCTTGAAAGTGAGATGCTTAGCACAGTGTTAAACTATTTGACGTGGAAAAACAAGCATCCTAAGTCATTAGTTTCTGTTGGTCTGATGCTAGTTACAAAAAGAATCTCATGGCACGCCGCACGCCATTGTGGCTATCATCTGGCAGAAGTTTCCAACATTCAGTGTATACATACAGTTCAGAAAAAGCTTCCTTTTACTGACGTTCCATCAAATAACAAACGAAAATTTCCAAAATAACTTGCTTTTGAAGTTTCCCAGGACAAAAATGATGGCATAACATAAAGTATGTGATATAGTGTGATTCTAATAGGCTTGAATCAATTGGGATGAGGCTTGAGTTTTAGTAGCTGAATGCAAACCTAACTGGGATAGGGTTTGTGTTTAGCTTATGGACTTCCTTTTGATAAGCTTATAATGTTAAATATTGAAGTACTTTTTTAGTATTTAGCTTCTGATGATCAAGTTGACAATAATTATAGAGAAAAAATGTAACATCTAATGTGAGAGAGTAAAAGTGAGTTCAATTTTAAGAATAATTTATATTTATATAGTAACATGATGATGTCATGTATTAACATGTTATGCACATATGAAGAGGTTCCAATTTGTTTAGTCTCTTCATTAAATTTAGAATTAAGAGAGTTTGACCCATACTTATTATTTGGTCTCTAAGCTTTAACCATGGACTTGTTTCAAAGTTGAACTTTCAATTTTATAACGTAGAATTCTTACCTGAGTCTACAAACTCAATCATGGATTATATTGAATTCATAACAAGTCTATTACAAGGGACCATATTATTTACCTTTAATATGGTGGTGAGATTTGTTGTTTGATAGTTTCATGAATCTGTTTTTTTTTTTTAATGTTGATATGTCATTTGGTTAATCTTTTGGTCTTAAGGTTAGAGCTTGAATTCTTGATTTGAATTTAAAACACATGTCTAGGTTTATGATTAGATCTCAAGGAGTATTGTCCACATCTTACATATATATTTGAGGATTTGAACAAAACTAGTCATGAGGTAGGTGACTCATCCATATGTAATGTGTCTATATCTAGTATGAAGAGTCCCGAAGAGAGTGAGGACTTGATATGTTGGAACAAAATTGTTCCATATTATCTAGACATGTCTATAATGTAGCAACTTTCTATAAATATCCCTCATTTTTGCATCAAATTTTTATAAATATCCTTCGTCTCTTGCATTTTTTGCACTTAACTTGCTTTTTTTACTTTAAAATAAATATGTGATTTTGAACTAAAATAGCCTTCATCTTGAGTAGATATACTAATTTGAAGTGGTAAGGAATTGTAAGGATTTTTTTTTTAAGATACTGTGTACATTGGCGATTCCATGAGTGGTGAGAACTCAAAGTGTTAGGTTTTGGAGTGGATCAAGTATTGAGTTAATGTTACTAAGGTATAGTATAATCATATATGATTAACTTGCCACTAACGATAAATGGCTAATTAGCCTGGACTTTGTCCCTCGCCTCATGGAGAAAGTTAAGGTTAAAAATATGAGCTCGAATTTAGCCTTTTAGGGTAAATATAGATGATATGAGGTTAGAGTATAATATTCGCTTGTATATTGAGATTTATAAACCACAATTCCATAAAAGGGTATCTTTCTACAAGCTTGGGGAGACGAGCATTTATCATGAAAAAGTTATGTGTCGTTTGAGGTTGCCATTTAATAATTTATATGAAGAATTATTAAAAAGAAATAAGCTTAAGCTATGAAGAATTATTAAAAAGAAATAAGCTTAAGCTTAGGTTAGATGAGCCCCTACACTTATTGTTTAATATTTGTGTCCATTTAGTCTATCAATTAGGAAAATTAGAGCCCATTATGGATTTCTTCATATTTATGCATCAATTAATGCTTGTGGGGAAGCTTTTGAGATAGTATATCTTAAAAGCTAGATTTAATATATTCATCAAAATGTGCAAGCCATTTTAAGGAATAAATGATTGGAAGATGAATTTTTTTCTTTTTTTTTGGAGGATAATAGTAACCAAAGGTTCCAATCTATATTGGCAGATCTTAATCTCAATTTTAATGACATGGATAAGTCTTGTGGCTTATTGTCTATTCAAGAAAAGTTTTGAGAAGAGTAAAATAAGTCTTTTTATGAAGGAGATATCATTAAAGAGTTGTTGTTGTAGGCCGAAATTTTCAATGAACAAACTTATAGATCTTCTACAATTTTCTCTTATTAATCTATATAAACCTGTAGTGCATATATTCTTGTTGAAACTTTCTTGCAAGGATGGATCTGGATCACATAGTTTCAAAGCAAAGAACCTTGCTCCAAAGGTAGATTTAATGATTTGAGAAAAAAGAGGAAATATGATAAAAGTTATGAAGAGAGCAAAAAAGTTATGACATGTTTAAATTATCCAAGGAAGGCTTCAAACGAGAGAAGATTATGAAAATGTTGGAGTCACAAGCCATTGCAGGGCCAACTGTGGTCCATTTTGAGCCTAAGACCATAAAGCTCTCTAGTCTTTGGTTACAACTCCATATCATGATAAAGACAAAACTCTTTTAGCTAGGGGGTCTTTTATCTTTAGTGGTTAGTTAAAGTTGTGGACTAAGTGTTTAGGTTACTCCTTTGTGACCAGAAGGCCACAGGTTCAAGTCATTGAAATAACTTCTTAGTAAAATACAAAGGAAAAGTTGTGTACAATGATGACCCTCCCCTGACCCTCGCAAAGCGGAGAGCCTTGTGCATTGGGGCAGCCCTTTATTTTACACTAAAATTCTTGAGTGTAGTTATACTTCTAAGTGTTAAGATGGTTATAATGACACTAAGTAGGACACAATTCATCATACTTTTAAGCACTACATGGCCTAATTCTAAATCAAACTTATTTAGACTACAAACAAAGCTTATTTAGGCTATTATCCCCTTTTTTTCATTAGTCTAACATTATTCTTTTGATTAAAAAAAGTGTAATGGTGGTCTACAATGGGCATGCATCCTTAAAGTTTAAGAAACTCAACCTCTCCTTCCATCTAGGATTAAAAAGATGTCAAATGATATACCCATAATAAGTGTATATAATAAACTTGATTTACTTAGCATGACTTATCATCTTTCTCCAAGCTTATGAGCTCACACCTAAGAGGCCTAATAATTTAAAAAGATTAAAATTAATCAAGATATAATTTGCCTACATATGGAGGTAGAGGCTTAATAAAATATTAATTAAACTTACTAGTTGAGATTTATTTATGTGCTTAGTATCCTTAATTTTACCTAGCTTGGTCATCAAAGTGTCTTGACCAAAAATAGCCTCAACACTTTAACTAGTTAGTTTGGAAAAGAAGAATGATCAGTTAAACAAAGTCTCACTACAAAAGATCTAAAGCAATTTAAATTGGGTATATGTCGTACTTTTCTCAAGGATAAGACCTTCGATACTTGAAATTATGACAACTCAATGCAGTTTTTTATAAAAGGATTTCAAGCCCACAAGGATCTAATAAAGAGCAGGTACAAGGGCTTTCCTTTTAGTTTGTTTTAAGTGAATGATACACCTATAAAATCTTCTAGCAATGAAATTGAGCCTAAACTGGAGAAAGATGACTTTGGAAAATGGGTTGGAGGGAGACAATCAAGCCTTTAGTAGTATTGGAGGTGAAGTAGGAAGTAATGAAGATGAAGTTATACCCATGCTTGTTTTTTAATATAGTAGATTGTATGCGTCCTTTTTTTAAGCTTATTTTATAGAAGATGTAATTTTTCAGCTAATGTCCTTAATGTAATCCTTTTTATTCAAATTTGGTTCCCTTTATACTTTAAACAAAATTCTTAGACATGTAAGGAAATTTTATTGCATATTCATTTTGTTTTTTTAGTTTTACAGGCCTTTGTTTTGCCATCTTGATCATCTATTTTTTCATGTTACATATTACTAGGATTATAGGCATCTCAATCTTTAAATTTTTCCTTATAAATGTTATTTTTAATTATTATAATTTTATTATATAATAAGTATGTCAAGTGTCATTTTAGATAAAGAAAAGCAGTAGTAACAAGTGAGAAGCTCAAAATTCTTTCTAGTGATCTTACCTAGTTGTAGTCAAATACTTTTTTACCTTTCCTATTTTAGTTAACTACTTTTTGAGCCTCTTCCCATCTCTTCTAACTAACTGGTTTTCTATTATTTTTAGTATGAAAATAATATTTGTTCTCTCAAATGAGGCATCCAATGGCCATGATTAAGTTCCTTACTTCTCTTTCTCAAAGTTACCATACCTTCTTAGCTACAACCTGAACCATGTTAATCCTCATCTTTGTACTACTGCTCTTGTAAATAAACATAGTTGTTCTCTTATTTCTCCTTTATCTCTTAATGTAAATGCAACCTTGGTGTTAAGTAGCGTTAAAGTCAGTCATGTGGCTCCTTCCTCCTCTACCATACTCAATCATGGTTATTCTTTTTCTACATTTGTAAAAATTTGTTATAAAGTGTCAAAAAACCAATCTTATTAAACTAGGATCCATTTTATTTCTCAGTACCACTCTATAAGTACTCTCTATGTCTCTCTTCTAATAGAAATCCTTAAAGTTGGTGCTACTTTCTAGTCCTAAATTTTAATTTGATTTTTCTGAGATAAAAGACCTTTTTTCTTTCCTCAAAATGCAAGTTTTGGCTGAGGCCAAATGAAGCAAGCTAGGATTGATGCAAACATTAGGGACTAAAGAGGACTATTTTCTCTTTAGGTTCTCATAGGAAGAGAAAATGAAAAAAGTTTTTAAGCAAGGACTATGACATTTTTATGGAAAATTACTTCTTTTCCAAAAATGGTGGTTGAGATTAATTATGGATATATTGAACCCAAAAAGTATTACAATAGGGGTAAATTTCCACATCATACCTTTGGAATAATGATCTGCTTTAAGGTTAGGCTACCTTACTGGCTCTTTAGGTAAACCTTTATGCCTAAATGAGCATACAACTAAAGAAAGGATGAATGGATTTGCCCAATTTTATATTGAAGTAGATTTGCGTAAAGATTTTCTAAGCACTAAAAAATCACAAGATTGGGGAAAGAAGAACTCAATGAAGCTAACATTTCATTTTCATATTCTTAAAAGACCAACCTTCAACTTAAAAAAAATCCTAGAAGCCTATTATCAAAAAATTCATCCCAAGTACTTAGCAAAAGTTATTGGGACTCTGGTCATTTGAACAAATAGATATCCTGGTGATGATAAAGGAAAATCTGTGGCTCTTAATGAAGTAGTTATGGCTCAAATAGCAATTTCAATATCTAGAGACTCAAAGTTCAAGTCTAGAAGGCATAACCCTCCTTACTAGAGAGTACCAGTAGAGATGTCAATTCCAGCCCGACCCATGGTCAATGGGTTTGGTTCAGTCAAACAGATCCACGGGTTAGTGGGTATGGCCCGTGGAACGGCGGGCCGAGTCATAGCCCATGGAATTATGGGCGGGTTAGACCATGGGCTGGTCGGATCATCCCGGCCGGTGGCCTACGGCCTGCCCACTACTTTATTAATTTAATAATTTTTATATATTAACTTAATAATTAGTAATTACTTAAGTAAATTAAAATTTTGTAATTAATGTAATTCATAATTTTAACTATAACTATTTACTTATTAACTTTTCATAT
>JAOSBN010000002.1:36156705-36173657 GCA_027563595.1 Erythroxylum suave | reverse complement strand
AAATTATAGTCTGTATATGTGTGGAATGTGTTCCCAACACATGAAGTTATGTTTACAAAAATAAAGTGAAATGTGTGAAGAAATTGGTGTGAATGAACAGACAGTAGAATAAGTCAATGTGAAATCACAGGAAATCGAATGAATTGAGGAAATCAGTCGAGAAAAAGGGAGTCCATTGGGAAATTGAGCATATCGCGTGATAATATTGCTGTACTGAGGAATTAGTTACTTAAGAATTACCAAAACAAATTATGGGCATAACGAGTTTTAAGCATTTCTGTTGGTGTTAACAATGCCCCCGACAGGGTTATGATACTAAAGGTTAAAATGATTCAAGCCACATGATATCAACTAGTGACTATGATCATAGATCATATTCCAACATAAATGGAACATTGAATATCTAGTACTTACTAAATTTTTTTGGAAATTAAATAAAGAAATTTCAATTAAGCTAGCTTTTGCAAATAACACCAATACAAAGTATATGTAGTTGTATGAATTGGTGTGAATGACAAGTAAGTTAGTATCAAGCTACTGGAGATACATAGTAATCCTCGGTTTTCCATACTAAGGGTTAGAACCCTAGACCATTGCACGTGAGTAATAGAATTGGGAATTTGGGAAATGTTTTTCATTTACATGCATATCATTAGCATACACATATGAATTATGATTTTATACACAATGCAAAGACTGTATATGCTCTCAATTGACATATTTTGGGATATCAAAGGTTTAAAATGGTTATGTTATGATTATGCATTGTTATGTCTTGAATTTTGGTTGATGAATTATAGTTAGTAAATTATAATTAACTGTTACAATTGGGAGTTTTATGAATTAATGTGTATTTTTAGATTAGGAAAAATGTCAAGTGGCAAGACAAATTGACACATGGTAGTAGAAAGTGACAAATGGCTTAGATAATTTGGTAACAAATGACTTGGAGATTGAGGGATAAATGGACCAATTATTAAGAGACATTTGGCACCATGAGTAGAAGACATGTGGCAAGTGTCTTTATATAACAAGTGTCATAACACTTGTCACATACGTATCTCACAATATACATACATAAGACAATCATCTTCTATTTCATTTCTACTTTTTGCTACATACTCTCTTCTTCTCCTTCTTCATTCATTACACTCTCACCCAACCCTCATAACTTTTGAACTTTTACTAAAATCCTTCACTTTATCATTACAAAATTTCGTTGTCTTCTTCTTTTTGATGAAAACCCAACCTATTTTACCTTAAAATGGTGACGATTATGTAAGCTTGGAGAGCTAGGTTACTCGATGATTTGAGGAGCTTTTGAGCTAAACAAGTAAGTAAAATAATGTTCTTCATGGCTTGTTTTAATAGAAGCATTTATGATGATTATTTAGGGATAGATTGATGGTGATAATGGTGTTTGATGAGTTCTGGAATATTAATGAATGAACGGATACATTCATGTTAGGTTATTGTGTAAATGATAAAAAATAGTTTATAAATTGTTGTATGGATGATTTTGAGTTGGAACTAAGGTGAAAATGATGAGGAATTGAGGTATAAATGATAAACTATGAAGAAGAAGTTTTGAGTTTAGTATGAAAGGGTTAAAATATAGAAAAATTGAAAGAGAATGAGGAGAAAATTTAACACATCCCACGATCATGGGAAGGCCTCTATGATCATAGGCAATGCATTGAAAGTGAAATTTTCTCTTTTATGTAAGTGTTGAACCAACTAAGGATAAGCTACTTTACTTTGTTGCATCTAGACTTGACTGAGGCTTGGAATGAACCTAGTTTGATGCTTGATTAATTGGTTAAAGGTTTGATAAATTTAGGTTGTTAATTGAGTTCGTAACTTAAGAATGGATTGTTTGCTATAATGTATCTAAATCTAGAAATTTAGAGTTATTAAAGGAAAAAAGGTGTTCTTAAGAATACAATTGTGATCCAAAGAATATGAGTAATGTGAATTAGGTATAAATGAATAAGAAATTGGGACAATGTGTGATTTTATGATGATAGAAAAGGATTGATAAATTTATGATTGATAATATTAGAATAATCAAATTTCTTTAAGGTATAAGCCTAAATTGCAAACTAGTTATACCCAAGTTATGACGTTTGAATGATCAAGACTTGTGATGTAGGGATACATACCTAGAAAAGTAAATTGAGTATGCATTGATCATATATATATATGTATTGTGCTGCTTTATTTATACAATACATGCAAATTGTACACACATTACTAATTTGATCAATCATATATATATAAATGATTGATAGATGATTGATCAAATTAGTAATGGGTGTACAATTTGTGTGTATTGCATATATAGATGATTGATCAAATTAGTAATGGGTGTACAATTTGTGTGTATTGCATATATATTTATGCAATACACACAAATTGTACACATATTACTAATTTGATCATAGTAATATGTGTACAATTTGCATGTATTGTATAAATAAAGCAGCACAAATCGAATGTCAACATCTATACATTGCTGGTTCTTTAAAGCAATAGCTAATCTAGAGCATATTGTAAGTCAACCTAGATGTTTTCTCAATATGATTGATTTGTTTTTGTTTAAATTTTAGCTATTGAACTGTTATTAATATGATGGTGATAATTCTAGACATTGATGGTCCGTGGAGTTTGATATTTAAGATTGTAATGGGAGTGTTTCCTAATTGTATGCGAATCTGGAAAAAATATGTTTACTCAACTAAATGTTGAATGCCAAACTTAGAATTGTGCTTTTTTATTTATGCGTGTATTGCATAAATAAAGAAGCACAAATCGAACATCAGCATGTAGAAATTGCCGGTTCTTCAAGGCAATAGCTAATTTAGAGCATACTGTGAGTCAACCTAGATGTATTATCACTATGATTGATTTGTTTCTAGTTAAATTTCAGCTATTGAACTGTTATTAATGTAATTGTGATAATTCCAGACATTGATGGTCTGAGGAATTTGATATTTAAGATTGTATTGGGAGTGTTTCCTAATTGTATGTGAATTTGGAAAAAAAATGTGTACTTAACTAAATATTGAATGCCAGACTTAGATCCGATGAATATGATAAATGATTGTGTATAGTGAATGAAAGTTATTGATTACATGTAATACGAATTGATGCATTTCATCACATTGTTATACATGATCATATAAAGGAGTTATGACCGGGGTGACTAGTTTAAGAAAGAGCTTAAAGCTTAGAAATGTGCACAAAGAACTATGGGCTCAGTTATTAATGAGCCCGGTATCCACAAACGGTATAGAACAGTATATGAAATGAGCCCAGTATCCACAATAGATATGAGATCGTAAAAAAGCGCTCAGTCACAACAAAATAAAAATGAAAGTGGAGTCACATATGCATCTTCATTTGAAAATATATACACAATGAATTATTGAATTATGACGATATGGTGATATGCAATATTTGCGTACATGTTAATGATATGACTAATTAAGATAAATGATCAAATTATTCTGAAATGAGTATATGAAATGTAACGTGACATTCAATCTTTGATGATATGATTTGTTTGGGAATTGGATTGTGAATTGTCTTTGTGTTTTAATATGAGTGAGCACATCGATGATGGTTCATTCACCGAGTTCACAAACTCATCAAAATAACAATTGTTGATTTTTAGGTACGAGGGAAACCTAGCTTCTAAGGCAAACTAGTAGAAGTCTAGTACTTGCATTTCTTTGGAAACAAGAATGGCTCAAAGGTCAAGTCAGCTGATACTGAGGAGTTTTGATAGAATACTTGTGTTTAGTGTCCTCATTTCTATAGAGTCTTATAAAAGAGTAGCAAACTCTCAGATGTTTTTGGTTATGTAAATAGATGTATTATGTAGTGTGATGTTACAATGTAAATTATGCTTGTGAATGAAATGGTAAAAGTTGATCTTTTAACTATTTATGCTCTGTATAATGCCATAATAAGTGAATAAGATTGCTCTAACATGCTATTTGCATAGGGTACGTTCTCGAATGTACTCTAGATACTCGAGCATATGCTCTACGGTAGTGGTGTGTTACATGTATGAAAATTGCACAAACATAGCCTATACTTGACCATAAAATGACCATAATGTGACTTGCAGTCCCCAAGTTGCATTCAATTACCTAATAGATGCTCACAGTTGCAGTTAAGTCCACTGTGATTGTTGCTTCCCTTATTTTATTTAATATCCTTAAAAAGATGATCTCTATATTGGTTTGAACTCCTTTGAACATCCTTTGGTTCCTTCCATCCAAATGATGTATACTGTTACACCAATAGCTACCCTAAACATGTTTAAATTACCTTTTACATGATAATTGGGCTTCAAATCCCAAGAGATAGTGTTTTCCTATTGAGAGTTATTGTAATGGAGAATGAAGAGGTTTAATATATGCTTTGAAGAAGAAATGGATTAATTCCTCATTGAAAGCTTGAAGGGGGACATAAGTAAAATTCAAATGGCATGATTTAAGGAAAACTTTAGTGTATAACCTTCCATTAATAACAAGCCAAAAGATAAAAGAGGTATAAGGAATAAGATTAGGATCCCTACTAGCTTATACTAATAAATTATTCTTTAAAGACTATCAGTAGTGTCCTGTATGAGAGTTTGGAAAATTGTATAGAGTAGTTAGAGAGCCATAAGACATCATCTTCTTCGAAGGGAGTGTATATAGTGAGGTTGTCTTTGATCACTCTAAAACTATTTGAAGCATTGTTGGCTAGCACTAACTATTAGCTTCTATAATTACTGTCACCTTAGTATTGACTGGTATGCTTGCTTTAAGAGTATCAAATTCTTGCAGTTTGCACAAGGACTCAAGTTGTGACAATTTTGAAACCAAAATGAAGTTCCTTTGCTATTATCTATGTTGTGCTTCACAACTAGGCTAAATGAATGCCTTATCAGCAACATTTGGTTTAGGGTCTATGTTACTTTTATTCTTGGCTTAATTCACCATATGCTCTCTCCCTTCATAAAGTACGTATTTATTCATTTGACCCAAAGTGATTCTTTGTTAATACAAATATATCATAGTCTCTTAATTAGAAGAACATTGATTAAAAACTTTGATTGAATTGAACCTAAGACCCCTATTCTACTTGGGCACATATATTTTAAACCTTTTCACTTTAGGGATTTTAAGTTTATCTTAATTCTAAACTAAAAGAACTTTCTAAGCATCTTTTTAATAGGATCATTGTCTCTTTTAGAATTTCTATATGAGAGCTTTATTAAATGTGTAAATTTTTTAAAAATAAAATTATAAATTGAATTCTTCCATTATAAGATAGGGCCTTTTTACACAAACTAAGATTTTTATACTACCTTATAGAGTAATAATAAATCATCAATAAAAGTGAGTTTAAAAATGCCAATCTTATTACATTTGTAATTGAATTTAAAGCTAGGTTCCTTAGAAATGTTAAACTAATAATTCTGGTGAGAATCTTTATGTTGGCATATAGGTAGGTAGATAAAGGGCCACCTAACCTTAGTTCCTTAGTAACATGGAACATATTCATTAGTTATCAATTAACTTGAATAGAAAATGAAATTATAATTACGTATTGAATAATGTAGTTGATGAATTTTTTAGGGAAACCTAATGTCTCTATTGAGTTGAATAGAAGTTATAGTTTAAAGAATTAAATGCTTTATTGAACTTAATCTTTAAAGCATAAATTTTTATTTCTTTCCTTTTGTGGTAGCCTTTGAATAATTCTTGAGCAATCAATGTATTATCATTAATGCTTCTTTCCAAGATATAAGCTCTATAAAAAGGGCTTTTTATTTCCTTGAAAATAACTTTTAGTTTTAAAGTTCAAAATTTGGAGAAGAATTTGTAAATAGCATTAAAACATGAAATGAGTCCATAGTTAATCTACTTTAATGATTCCCATTTTTGAAGAATTCTAGAGCTGATTTAGTAGCCAAATTACCTAATATATCCCGTACACTTTGAAAAGAACTAACTTTGAAACTATCGAGACTCATGGCTTTATTAGGATTCATGATTAAAAGGAGTTCCTTTATATCATATCTTTATAATTTCCTTGATAAATAAATCACTAAGATCACCAAGGATAGAATTAGCTAAACATCTTTTAATCTAATCAAGTAAAAGGATCACATGTGGAGATGAACCCGGTGGCGTACTATAGTGGTTAAAAGCCATTTTCTTTAGTTATTACTAATCATTTATGGTTACACCATTAGGTGTTTCTAGGGAAAATACTTTTTCATATTCCTTCTAGCTTGAATACATCATGAAAAAATTTCAAATTCCTATTTTCATATTCCTTCTAGCTTGAATACATCATGAAAAAATTTCATAGTCCTATCACCCTCCTTTTAGCCAAGTAATCCTTTGATTTATTCCTCATCAATGAGCAAAACATTTAAAAAGAACTTACATAATTTTTAAAAGCTAAGCTTTTAATAAGTTTAAGGGCCATCAATAGGGTTAATAGTCAATTTATCCTAGATCTAATTGTGGGATTACAAAGCTATCTGTTTCTTCACTAATGAGGGGTACTCCTCTTATGCAATTGGATTAGTTTACCTTTTACAACTTTTAACCATCACAAACAAATCTAAGCTTAGGTACCAACCATTTAAGTACTTAAGCCTTTAAGTGTGGTCTCCTTGAAGCTTGGAGCATCTAAAAGAGAGTTAATGGATTTGAAATGGGATTCCTTTTATTTTATACATGTTCATTTGAATGATAATCAGTGCATGGTTTGATTTAAGTGGATTATAGAAGTAAGCATAGTTGAGGGGGAATTTAAACATGGAAGTTTGTTAATTAAGAACCAATTAAGCTCTTATAGAAGAAACTAACTCCTACTTTTCTGATTGTTGTAGGTAAAGTAATTCAATGTGAATCTTAGATTAGTCACTACTTCACTGGGAACTTAGAGAAGTCCTCATTATAATGCTTTAATTTTGACTTTAGGCTATTAACCTTTTAATTAAATATTGTGTAATTGAATTCACTTATTAATAGCCAAGTAATAGATGAACAAGCTCTTAGGAAGTGAGATCTACCCAAATTTCTTCCTTTGAAACACTAAGTTATCATTATAATATGCAGTAATATTTAAGAACCATTGCAATTCGATTAGTAAGAACTTGTAATTGAAAATTTGTTCTAAGTAGCTTCACTGGTGTAAAAGAAAGATATTAGGGTCAAAAGAGTATGATATATCCTTTATTGTAAGCTTCATGATTGTTCAAAGTGGTTTAATTCCTAATCAAAATCCGCAATCCTTTTTCATAATTATGATTTCTTTATTTTGTTTTTGATTAAACTAATAAAACCATGCTTCCTTAAGGATAAGAAATCCTTTAGAACCTACCATTTATTAGGGTTATTTAGACTCTAACATTCCAAATTTCACTATTTATTTAATAAATAGAGTTAATAGTCTCCTTTTTCCTAAATTTACGACCAGGTTTTTATTTTGCTAGGTCTTAAAACTCCAATGTTCATAGGGATAGGGGAATGTAATTTGGGGATTGGAGATACTATATGGATTAATAATATTGTTTTACTTGAGTTTTACTACTTCTTTCTCTAAGAGAAAAGAATACAATCTCTGTATTAGGTTTTGTTTCCCCCTTCCCAGGGTTGACATCTACTTTGTTCCATATAGGTTTATATCTTAAAGGCATTTGTGGACTCATCTCCTTACCTTATTATACACAACTATTAGGTTTTCACTAGGGTGATTACTCAATAGAGTTTTTTCAAGTTATTTTTCTCTCTTCATTCACATTTTTTTGGGGTTATTTTTATCCGTTAGTTTCCACCCAATTTGTATCCAAGCTTTGACTTAATCCTTCCTCTTAGTAGCTTATGAATGTGGAATCCTCTGTAAACTTTCTTTCATTATCAAGATTATTTATTCTCAAGCTATCAAGGAGTTCTTCCTTGTTAATAAGGATATTCTCTAGCCAATTCTTTTTTAGTTAGTGCTAGCTTGATGCTGAACTTGAGGAAAAGAGATGTACTTCTTAATAAAAAATCCCCATCATGGTTGATTTCCATTTTTGTGCTCCAATATTTAGCTCATCCATTGATGAAGTTACAATATTGGAGTCTTCACTAAAGGGAATGCATTTCATTTTGTCAAAAGACATAAGATTTCCTACCATTTTTTTGTAGGCTAGTTTGTTAACCGATTAATAGCTATTAGGTTGAGTTTTGATGCTAATGGTAGGAACTTTAAGGACCATTGAAATAACTTGTGAAGTTATTTATTTGGCAAGGGAGAAGCAAAAAGAGATAGGGAGGTGTTAAGATAGTTAAGTTTGGTAAGGAAAAGACGTGATTTTGGGTCAAGGTAGAGCTAGTTCCAAAGTTGAAAGCCAGGGTTAGAGAAGAACTCATCATAACTTTACCATCAAGAGATATTTTTGTTAGTAACGGTACAAAATAGATAAGATACAAAAATGAGAAAGAAACTAATTGGAAAAGATGGCTAGAAAAGGAAACAATAAGAGAATTTGGTTTAAAAATAAAGAAGGCTTAAAGGTAGAATAGTGAAAGTGCTAGAGAAAATCTAGAGCATCTTTGTTTAAAAGTAGGACTTACTATCTTCATTATTTTTAGTACTTACTAAAGCCAATATAACTTCACATTAAAAAAACAACAACTTAGGTTACTAAATTCAGCATAATATGGAATCCTAAACCAAATAAATTAGGAGTAAGACAATTATATATAGTAATACAACATGTTTAGTTATAAGAAAAATCTTCAATGATAAGTCTTTATAAAGTACTCGTAGTTAGTTAGACAATCCTATTGCAACTCCAAAATTAATATATGATAGCAACATCAAAAATTTTGTTAACTTATATTGTTTTTATACAAGGGTTTATGAATGATTCACTAACTCTTCCCTTTGGTCATTGATTACTTTAATGTTCGTCAAACCAAATAAAGAAGATGCATAGATCCTTACCCTTCACTAAGAAAAAAAATTAAAAATATAAGATATAAGACTAAATTGTAACAACAACATTAGCTAATATTAAACACACTTTAGATCTAGCACATTAAAAAAAAAATCTCCTTTTAAGAATCTTTAAGGTCTGTTATATTCTTAAAAAAATTTCGAAAACATACCATTAAAATAAATTAAACATAGTCATGAATATTATATCAAGCAATCCCACTATACACAATACTAAATTTAAGTATAAAACACAAACATCAAGAATTTAAAGCTATTTAAGGAAATGTAAACTAAAAATAAGTTTTCTCTAATGAATATGCCAATTTTAATTTAATTTGATTGTTTTCTCGTAAATTTTTAAACACAATACTTTGCCTAATTATTGGAAAATTGCCACCAAAATTATAATATGCCATTAATGTAAATTTTTCATCTTGGAAAATTATTTTTTCATAAGATGAACTAATAGAGAATACATTTTATGGCAATTTACGGAAGCTCATAATATACAATGCACTAATTGTTATTCTGCGTATAATATCTAAATTTTTAATTGCTTTGTAGGATAATTTTTTTTGGCTTTCTTTTTTTCTTTCTTCCCTTATTATTGTTTTCATTTGTAGACATTTAATTTTTCTATTTCTTTTATTGTATTTCTAATTTTTATAGCAACATAAATAAAAATTATCATTAAGATGTGTATTTTCATTAATAGTTTTTTTTATCAATTTTCGTTTAAATTGCCTTAGTTTTAAATGTTGGAATTATTGACCAAAATAAAAAAAGAAGATGTAGGAAATGAAGAAAGTCACTCAATTGCAGGCTAAGTAAATTGTAGTAAAGAAAATAAAAGATGAAAAGAGGTAGAGCTTTCTTGCTAAGGAAACATGGTGAGTTGAACTGATGTGTATGGCTAACTAAAATGAAGATGGAAATGTTAATAAAGAAAAGAAGTACTAAAAGGAAGAAGATAGAAAATTAAATAGAAAAATATAGACCAAATTATGAAAGAAACAAAAGACATAATGTAGCAACTTATCACATAAGAAGAAGACAAAGCAAAAAGTAAAAAAAAATAAAAATGCTAATAGGTTAATATTTTAAATATTATTTAGGGTTAACCTGATATTTGACATTTAAATGATATATTTAATCTGAATTTTTTTATATTTTTCTATGTTTACTTTGCTTTCTTGTAGGTGAAGAACTAGGAGAATAAACACAATATTCAATGCAACTTTCTCTATGGTTATCCAATTGAAGTAATTTTGGAGTCATTGGAAAAGCTATAACATGACTATCAAGATGTCTAAAAATGTCTAAAAGATGTCTAAAAATGGAGAAGTTTGAGGACTAAAGCATAACATGTGCACCTATTTTTTTACTGGGATCTAGGAGCTAAGATATAATAGGATACTAATACTATAGTTTACTATAGTTAATTCAAGATTGATGTTAGACTTCTCTTTGAAGTTACACAAGAGATAAGAAAAATAAGACAAATGTTGATTATAATATATTTTATGTGAATTTTGTTATATTTTTCTATGTTTACTTCGTTTTCTTGTAGGTGAAGAATTAGAAGAATAAACACAATATTTAATGCAACTTTCTCTATGGTTATCCAATTGAAGTAATTTTGGAGTCATTGGAAAGCTATAACATTACTATCAAGATGTCTAAAAATGTCTAAAAGATGTCTAAAAATGGAGAAGTTTGAGGACTAAAGCATAACATGTGCACCTATTTTTTACTGGGATTTAGGAGCTAAGATATAATAGGATACTAATACTATAGTATACTATAGTTAATTCAAGATTGATGTTGGACTTCTTTTTGAAGTTACACAAGAGATAAGAAAAACAAGAAAAATGTTGATTATAAAAGGTGTCAATTGTTGATGTTTGAATTAAGAAAAATAAGGAATTGTGATTCTTCAAGTTTAAACAATATAAAACTCTATATTGAAAACTAATATATAGGTACTTGTATTAGAAGAATTCTAAGGGAGTTCTAGCCAATTTTAGTTATTTTTAGTTAGGATTTTTCATATTTTTCTTATTTCTTTGCATTGGAGGAAGATTTAGGAGCAACGATTGAAGAAGTCAATGACATCTTATGTCTTTCTTTCTTTCACTCTTCTCTTATATGTTGAGATTGATGTATTTGTTTTTAGTTTTTATTAAGTTTAGTAGCTAATAATTTTAGTTAGGGTTAGTAATATAGCTTGTAAGAATTTTTTCAATTATTTATGTATGATTTGATTATTTAATTGATTAAATATATTCTCTTTGATTTTAATATTAGATTTGTAACTGGCCATTATAGATTCAATCTTAATGGTTGTACAAAGGACTAAAAGTAAAGTATGATCTACGCACTGGTAGAATAAACACTTTAACATTAAAGAATTATGTATCTTAGACTTTAGTGATGAGCATATAAATTAACTATGCTTAGTGTGTGAGTAGATCAAATTATGCATCAAAAGTTGGTAGTTACTTAATTAGATATACTTTTATGTCTTAAAAGAGGGTATAGATATATTAATTTAATTCTTATTTCATCATAAATAATAAATTGGGTGAGATAATTTTTATAAGTGAAATATGGATCCCTAATGTTTGTTTAATTCGTTTCTTTTATTATTTATTTTTGTTAGCCTATTAATTTAATTATCTTTAATCAAAATTTTGATTTTATTTAGGTTGTTTATTTGCTAAGATTAATAGGATTAGTAACCAATTCTTTTTGGGACTGATAATCTATAATCATTCCAATTTTATTTAACTATCTATAATTGTCTCTATATGTAGATTAGAAAGTAAATTAAGTTTTATTTTATTTCACTTTTGATTTCTTTTCATTTGTTTTAGGTATTTTATATGATATAGGAGATTTAAAGGTGATATCTTAATATCCTACTTCAATTTAATCCTAAAATCAAATGAACTTATAGAAAGAATAGAGCTAATAGGAGTGAAGACATGGTTGTGTGCTAGTAAGATAATATAGTTATTGATATGGAGCAACAATAGCCAAAAAAGATGTATACAGGGGACATTTAATTGCATAATGATTTATACCAGTCCCTCATGCATAAAACTTAGCTAAAAGGTAAGAAATTATAAGTTGAAGCAAGTACATCTCCATATGCTTATGACCTTTAGTAGATCACTAAAAGAGGATACAACCATATATATAGGTTGATTCTTTTGTAGAGTGGGATTAGGTATATGATGCCTTCATTTAATAATTTTTCTACCATAAAAGACCAATGAGTTAAGGGTTCAATTATATATCTTCACATAAAAGGATGGGGAAGCATTTCACAAATCTTAGGAAAGATACAGAGCTGTATTAAGAAAATACTTAATCTTTAGTACTCCTTGTAGCTAACGGAACAATTTTTTCTTATAAGGGATTAACACTGACATGTAAAACTTTGGTAGACATTGCATTATAAGAAACTATCTTTAAAAAGGCTATCATGGAGGATAAAGAGATAATTGAGACCTTAGTAATAAATTTGTCTACCAAAATGGTAATGGGTAAATCAAAAGTGTTCCTTTATGAGGTTCAAACACAAACTTGGTAACACAAATAATGAATCTTTCAAGTCGGATGAAGATGCTTGATAGCCTATTTCTAATTACCAAATAATAAATTCCTAATTACTAAACTATGCAGTAAATGTTCAGCTAGGGTCGAACCACAGAGAGCTGGGATGCAAATGCTATTTCAAATGTCGTAATGAAAGAAAACAGAAAACCTTGAAATGATGAAGGTGGGACAACTAATATTCAATGAATGTAACCAAAAAGACAATCATAAAGCAAATTTAGAAAATCTACCAACAATGGTAAAGAAGTGGGCTAGAGATATCTTTGGGATTTTGGGATGTTCATTGATCCTTGAATCTAAAAAGAAGGCATCTCATCAAAGTGTTAGCCTATGGACTCGATTAAGCTCTTGAACCTTTAAGTTCTCTAAAATAGGCAAAACTAATAAGCTCTAAAAATGCCCCTAATCTCTACTATAACCTAGAATAAGCTCTCTAAGTTCAATAGTGAAGATGCATTAGGTATTAAGAAACAACTAACCTAGGCCACCTACTCATAAGCTCAAAAGATGTAACCTAAAGGTATGAGATCCTAGATTAGTTGATTAAGTGTCATGAAAAATTCAACTAACCTATTGCTACTTCTAAGAATCACTATAGACTATTACATATCACACACTCAACCCTATCCTTCAAATTAGAAAATTACCTAAAGGGCGATCAAGCCTACAAGCAATTCCTAATTCATGACATTTACCCTAAATCCCAAACTAACCTAGACTTACAAGTACCAATTCAAGACAAGTTCAACTTCATTCTCACAATTTCCATCACTTACCCTTATAATATCTCCAAAACCCTAAGTAGTCTAGCTACACAAGTTCATATCAAGAAAAATAGAAATTAAATAAACAAAATTTATACTTAAATAAAACCAAGGCTGGAAATTATAAACAAAGTAGTAAAAACCAAACTTCAACACTAACTCAAAAGAAATCAAAACTCTTTATGCTAACAAATAACTAATCATAACCCAAATCATAGGCAAAATCAAGTATGATACCTAATAATAGATGTAGCGATTAGTCAGGATTTATTTGATTGGTTATAGCCTTCCATCATAAGATAAATTTTTATTACACCATTGGTTGCTTCTTTTTTTAATCACTTCAAACAAGTTTTTAATCTTTATAAGTAGGCCTAAAAGTTGTAATAGGAATCCCTAAATATATGAAAGGAGGTTGAAGGATTCTTAAACCTATTTAGGAACCTAATTCATTGTTAATGCACTCTACATCTTTGACACTAAAAGAAAGCTCTTATCAAGGTTCACCTAAATATGTGATAGCGTGCAAAAGTGATTAATGGAATTAAAGAGAGTGAAGATTATGCTAGGATCTACTTTACAAAACATTAATACATCATCAACACAGGATAAGTTAAACTAAATTCCATCTATTGCACTTTTTATGGAACTTGAAAGATGGATTCCTTCTAATATGAAAAGTTATGAGAATTAAAAGAACCTCCATACAAATGGAGAAGATATAGGGAGAGAGACGGTTCCCCTTTCTAAACCTTTTTCTCCCTTTAAACAAATCAAGTTGCTCATTAATAAGAAGCCTAAAAGAGACAGATGTTAGAAATTGCTTTATCCATTTGGATAATCTTAATGGAAAGCTAAAATCTTTAATCGAATGAAGTAATAAGTTCTAATTAAATTAATTAAAGATTTATTAAATACAATTTTCAAAGCACACTGTTTGTTAAACCTTTTATTTGATACCCTTTGAGTAATTCTTGAACTAAGAGAATAGTATCCCTAATGTTTCCTTTATTTTATGCATTAGAAATGAATTTATATAGAGTATTGAAGTAGGATATTAGTTTAAAGTCCTTTAGGAAACTAGGATAGTTAGCTTAGGAACCAAGCATATTTATGTTTAATCAATTTCCTTGAGTAAGATATCTTTGAAGAACTCTATAACTTCTTTATGTACTTATTCCTTTGTCCACTGTAAAGATTGCTTAAAGAAATAGGCCTTGAGCCAATCTAGTCCTATGGATTTATTAGAGTTAAGGTTGCTCAATTCATTATCCACATATATAACATGAATTGGCCTAACTAGTTCTACTACTTGATTCAGAGAAAGGATTGATTTAAGAAAAGTATTATAAGTATGCACAGAGGACTCACGTTTAATACTAGATCCTAAGGAGCTTTTACATTATTTAAGTACTAAGTCTTTGTTATCTTTCTATCCCCAAACCATCTCCTCAATGTTATTCGTGAGGAAGTTAATCTTATTGACATTCTTCCTTTTCATAATTACTTAAAAGAAGAAAATTAAACATCTCTCTCCTTCTTACATCCAAAGAATTATAGATGTTTTTCTCAATATTAAATGGTGGTAATCTAGATCCTTGATATGATTCTCTTGAGCTTCCTTTTTCTTCATTCTAAAAATGAAATTCAAAGGGTCTTTATATAAATTGTTTTTTTCAAAGTCAACTTTCCTTTTTTGTTCCTTTATGTTTAAGTTTTTACTACTAATGAGGCACTTATATATTACCTTAAGTTTCTTTTCACTAGGTTTATATTTTTGACACATTTATATTGCCCATAACCTTTAACATTTAAGCTTATTCCATCTTCAACTACCTATTAGAATCCTTGATGCTTAGTTAGGAAATTGAAAATTCTAATTGGAGTTATATGATCTAGGTTACTTATTAGGTTGTGGACTCCAATTAAAGAATGAACTAAGGTTAAAGGGTTATTAAATATGGCTTTACTACCTTGGAATTCAACTAAACATTTCCAGTTAATTAAAGCCTTATCCAATTTTCTTCTAAGGAACCATTTTCCTTGTTGCTTATTATAATAAGTAAAATGCTTTCTTTTGTAATTGAAATAAGTGGCCTCTAAGTTTGTAAGGCAAACTTTGAATTCATAGTAAAGTTTCCTAAATCCCATGCCTCCCTTCGATATAGATGTAAAAAGAGTTTTGTATTAGTCTACAATGATTAGCCATGAGTCATTCATTCCCATGGACACATTATATAAGTCCTACCATAGAAAGTTTCTTTGAAAAGAGAGATTATTGCATACATAAAGCTAAAGCAGATATTCTAACTAATTGTTTTCAAAATAGAAAAATAGGAATGGTTTGTTCATTAGAGCTATGGTTTGTTACCTCAATTATATATGGATTAAAAGCCATAATAATTCTCCGTTGTGGTATGCTTTATAATTAGTATGAAAGCCTTAATTGTTCTAAATGAATAAAAAACTCTTGCATTTATTGTCTTTAATTTTTTTCTCTAAAAAGTCAAAGACAAATGGCTTTATTTTATTTGGGTAATCAAAGATTGCATATTTCTTGTTGGGGTTATTCAAAACCTTACCATTTCATACTAGTATTAATATTTGGAGATAATAAGTAAGCTTTGCTTCCTTTGACTCTTTTTCCTTCCTAACCTCCTTAGTATTAGAGCGAAGTTCTTTTGTAACTTAGGAGTTTTAGTATGTGAAACCTTAGCAGTAGCCTCTTCTCTTGACTAGGGAGTCTTAGCTTCTTGTCTCTTCTTTAAATTCTAACTTAGAACTTGATTCCTTTGTTGGATAGAAAAAATAAAGCATGCACGATTTGGATAAAACGGTAGATTTCAAAACTTTTTAGAAATCAAAATTGTAGCAGAAGCAACATAACCAAATCAACATGTAAAGCCATACATGATACGGTATAAGGATAATAAACACAAGAACAAGGTGGTAGAAATTATATTACCGACTCCTTCGCTACAGCTTTAACTCCTCGCTGTGCTATCCTATCCAAGGCAATTTATCCTCTCCTAGGAGATATATCCTCTTCTCATTATTGTATCCTCTTCTTGATATTGTATCCTCGACCAATTTGATCTACCACTTGTTCTTCTTAGACAACTTGGTTAATAAGATCCTTTAGTGGGAAAGGAGAAGAAAAGTTGAAGATATTTTTTCCTTAGAAGAAAGAAGCCAATTTTTGAGACATTTCTCATGTAATTTTCGTCTATACCAGGCAAGATAGGGAAGAGAGAGTCAAAAATGCAAAAACACCTTCTTACACCTTCTCAATTTCGGTTTTCATCAAAAGAAAGAAGAGATTTACATCAAATGCATCACTTCTTTCTTTAATCATTCATAAAGAAGTCAATACGTGAGACTCTTCTAATTTATCTTTAAGATGGCTATATGAAAAGACAATTAACCTAAATGAGATATATCAATTTCGGTTTTGTAATGAAAGAAGGAAGATGGTCCATCATATTGCACCTCTTTCTTATTTAATCCAATGAATGCTAATAGGTTACATGCTATCATTAAAAAACCACCATTAAACCATTT
>JAOSBN010000002.1:36099323-36156605 GCA_027563595.1 Erythroxylum suave | reverse complement strand
AAGATCTCATCTTGGTGTTAAGACTTGATGGGTAGCTAGTCCATCAAACTACTGGCGCCAGTTTAATCACCAATTTCTATAAAACATCTAGAAGGGATGATATCACTATACTCTTTATTTGAGTGAATGTTCCCTGATACATGTTTTAATTAATAATTCCAACATGCAGGCACTGGATTAATACTCTGTAAAAATCCATTCCGATCATATCAAGAATTATAACGAAACACATATGAGTTCACCACTCATCAAGGTTATGGTCCATAATAAATGAATGCTCAAGTTGTATGTTTTAAGGTTCAAGTAATGGCCCACTTTATTCTTAAAACATACTTGATTCTAGATTCATTTAATAGTACCATTATTAATAGTCAACTACTTTCATAATATGAAACTCATCATTCCTTCGAGGTAAACTCCTTTACTTACATGGAGATAAATCGCAACACTACAGTCTAAACCATAATCAAGCGACCAACTTGATTATCCAACTGTGAATCCATTATTTTTTATTCTTATAATGTACATGTTTCCCATACATCTCTATGTATATGTATATTACTTACAAATGAATCTCGGTACCTTATGACTAGATATATAATGCTCATAAAAACCAAACTCTTTTTTTATTAATAATAAATTTTTTCATTAAAAAACTGTAGCTGGAAGAAAATTAAGTTATATATATTTGTTTTTCAGGGCACTATATTTACATAACTCCAACATCCTTAGCTTAATATCCTCACACACATGATCCTTAAGATGGTTGTTATTAATTGTCTCTATAGTGGCATTAGTTATGGCTTGTGGATCAATTCCATTATCCTAGTGAGCACTATTCTTTAAGGTTTGTTTAACAACCAGTACATCATTTATTTTTACTTGAATGGTTTCAGGTATTTCACTACTCATTTCCTTACTAGAGGATTAGCCTTATTATTTTCTTCTCTATTATCTCTTTATGATCTATTCTTAGGGAAATTTTCCCTGTATGCTTCCATTCTAACCTTATTTTTCCCTATGTCTCCTATTAATGGGTTGCTGACATGGAAGTCTCCTCTAGGTTACTAAAAGCATCTAGCCTTTTTAGCTTGAGAGTATTAAGTAATTCCTTATTAATTTTAGTTTCTAGTTGATCTTGGCATATATAATTCTCCCCAATATTGTAGTGTTCTCATTTATTATAGTGGTTTTCCAATAGAGATGACTAGGTAGCAAAGTCCAATGGTACTATAGTATTTCAACAATATATTATGGAAATTATTGCAAGGAATTATATTAAACTTATTCCTATCTAGATCCATGCATGGCTTCCATGATTAAAAAATAATTGGTTTCCCATTACAATGCCATGGACCTTAATTAAGGACTTTGTTGGCATTAACCTTTTGATTGAATGAGAATAAGAAGAAATCTTCCTAGTTAATTAAGACCTTTTCTAAAAAAAAGTCAATTCACTTACCTTCTGCCCAAAATTTCATAGTAAGGAAAGGAGGCCTTCTTTTTCAAAAAATAACCAACCATTGTGGAAATCAAACTTGATGCACTAGCTTGAGACATTTCAATAGGTAGGGAAATGACTCCTTTGTTGCCTTATATAGTCAGAGGGATGAATATGAGTTTGAAGCTTAGATATTCGTCACTAACTGCCTATCAGTAGGTCTCCCTCCTAGTAGTAGCCAGAGTCTTGATATGGACTTTAGGTCTTGTGTTGTCAAAAGGGGAGAAGAAACTTGTAATTCTTGATCTAGAAAGTTAAAAAGAGAAGCCTGAGCCATTAGACCTTAATAGGGGCAGGGATGGTATTGGAGACTTCTCCTAAAGAGAGGTTGGAAGGTTTGTTAGAATTATGGATAAAGAACAACTCAGAAATAGATCAAAATTGCCAGTCTATCCCTGCTATCCTTTCTCACAAATCTATGTGGCTAGGGGTTGCTAGCAAGCAAGTAGATAAAAAGAAAACATACAACCTTTTTTTTAGACATGTCCTTCTTTTTGAACTAAAGCTACTTTAACTTTAAGACCTAGCTGAACCATTCATTATAATGAAATCAATTAGTTTATGTGGAAAGTGCGACAATGCAATCTAAGATCTAAGATAAAGCCATTTAGACAAAGAAAGAGAGTCTTTATGGCCAATGGGGAGAGTGGTGCTAGAAGGGAAGAATCATACCTAATAACTTATTAAAGAAGTTAACAAACTTCTAAAATAGCTAACTGAAAAAGGAATATAGGAAATATAGGCCCAAAATAAGAAAGGGGGTTTGGAGAGAGTTTTCTTCTTTGATTTATTAGTGTTAAAAAGGAAAGTTATATATCCATTATGCTATATTGCTATTGATTCTTGTTAAAGATTTGGTGAAACAATTTTAGAGATATTTCAATATCATATAAATGAAAAAATGTAATGTCATTTTAAGTTAAATAATGTTTCATAAACATTAATGGTAACTTATAAAATGAACATCAACATTGTGATAACACAATGTAAATGGTTGTCTGAAGTAAAGATGAAAGTTATAGTACCTTGAAAGAAATACTTCATTTAATTTAACCTACTAAAAGTGTAAATAAGGATTACAATTAACGAAATTTACTATAGTATGATAATAGTTATCATTATAAGAAGATTATGTAACTTTTCTTGCATGCTTTTTAGCATTTGATATTGAATTTAAACTCAATATTACTAAAATGTTCAAAGCATGATAATAAATAATTATTGAGTAAAATTATTTAATCCAATTTTATACAAATTCAAAGGAGACTTATTCTTACTATAAATGGTAAAGAATAGAAAGTTAGATATATCCTTTTATGCTATATTAGTTAAATCAACATAACAAGAATCATAAGTTGCATACAAGGATATATGTATTTTTTCATTATGAATCCTATGAAAATTATCAAAGTTATTAGGTTAAAAGATGACCAAATCAAACTTTGGTGAAAGGATGATTATGGTATTGAATTGTTAGATCTTATACATATTATATATTAGATACAATAACAAATTATAGAAAGGATGAATACTTAAATCTTGTTATATTTACTAATGAATTTATATAATATAGTTCGCATTAAATGAAATATTTGTTTAAAATTTTAAAAATTTCAAATTGTTTAAATCTAAGTAGAAATTAAGTATTAAGAATATCAAAATACTTCGATGAGATCGATAAGATATGCTTAATATTTTCGTGGTTAAATATAGGGAATCAGATTTTTTAGTGAACACTTCCATAATTAAATTTCATAACATTTTGAATTTATATAAGGAGGAATATATAATATAGGATATTATACATAATATTTATTGCTTATATACTTATTCCTAGTGCAGCAAATTACCTCTTATAGTTCCAATTAAATCAATTAGCAAGATTCCATATTAGTTATGGAATTATAAGTCTTTAAAATAGTTTAAGTAATGATTTTTGGATATGATCCTATGTTTAAAGTATATCTTATCAAATAAATTTAGAACTAAATTAGCTAATAGAAGGTTTGGATATCATCTTACAAACCCTACTGAATAAAACACTTGTTCAATGTATAATTAGAGGAGAATAATTCTCAAGATAGTAGTGAGAGTAAAATGAAATTTGAAAAGTTCAAATCTTATAATAGTACTTCCAAATAAAACTAGTGGCTTTATTGATAAATTTAATATTTAGTTGTTTTTTTTTTCAAAATAAAAAAGAGAGTATAGTTATACTCTTTATTTGAAGTATGTAGATACATAATGCTTATAAAGAACAATACTCCACATTTTCAAATGTTAAAGATATGATAGTCTAAGAACAACTCTTATTACATGTGCAAGGTTAACATCTTAATTTTAGAAATTAATCTATATAGAAAGATATAGGAGTTGTTTACCTATTCTACTCCAAGTACATAGACAATATATAAAAGGCGTTTAGATTTTGAAATGTCTAATACTCATAAAATGTTAAAGATATTAATTATTATATATATGAGTTGATATTTGAGTTCAAGGGCATATAGATATTAACTTCAGTTTGATAGAAGTCCTAGTTAAGGTATATTTTAAAACAATATTATATTAAGCTAGAAAGGTACTAATTTAGCATCAATTATTAATCAAGCTATATTACATTTTTATTTAGTATAAATGATTATTTAGATCAAGAAGTTCTTTAATAAACTTGGTATAGATTTTTGCATTCTTTAAATAACAACGTAATTTAGATCACTAGAGCCAATAGGCATGTGAAATGGGTTAAAGTTTCATAAAAAATCAAAATAGGTATGTGAAATGGGTTAAAGTTTCATAAAAAATCAAAGTATGCATTTAAGTAGTTTTTTTGAATTAATTGAGATGAAAGTTGTAAGAAGCAACTATTTAATATAGAGAATCTTGTAGAATTCTCTCTCTAAACCATTTTTCTAATAGTAGTATAATCATTACATAGAGATATGACATGAGATAATTAAATGATTGGCATAGTACAATTGGAAGATTGTTAGCTTATGCCTTACATCCAATCGATTAGTTATAATTTTCTTTTAACATAACTATTCAAAGGCATTCTTTATCTTATACATTTATTAGCTGATATATAAGATAAAGTCCAAAGGACACATTTGCATTGTAAACAAAATTATGATGACATCATAGTTATAAGATTCATATTGTATTTATGTATTATCCATAAATTGTTCCTAGTCATTTTTATATTGAGATTGGACACTAATATGGTAGAAATACTAGCTCTTATTATGTTTCCTTCTTATAAAGGAAGTAGTTAGTCTCATAAACTAAAATTGGGAGATAGTTAAGAAAACTTGTAGTTGCTTATTAGAAAACAAGTTCACTGAACTATACTAATTCTATTTAGAACATTACTTGCATGCCTGTGAAAATTATTATTTTGACGATTGTATCATTGAACATTTGACTTGAGATCTCTAAAATATCTCATATAGGACTTGCTATTATTTTATACTACTTATGACATATCCTAGTTAAATATAGCTCAATTTGTTGTTATTGGATATAACATGAGCTATACAAAGGTTTTTGAGTGATCAATATAGGATTCATCATTGTAAAGTTATTAGAGTGAATATTCTGTTGTTCTCAATTCTTATAGATTTGAAAAATCCTTACCAAGGTGGATTGATACTTTAAAGATAATTTTCAAATATTATTAATATAATCAATTTCCAATAATAGAGAACTAAAATGATTGGACTAAAATAGAGTAGACATCAATTTCCTACTTTATGTTTAATTGGTTCAGTAATGAAAGGATTGAATTATACCAAAAATCATGCACATAAATTCAAAACTATTTTGGCATCCCTAATGTTTAGATGGTCATGATGTGTTGCTACACGTCAATCTTAGTCTATGGACATAAGTTGTTTAATTAAAGAATTAAATTAGTTTATTTTATCTAATCCTGTAGGATTATAATTCATATTCATTTTCAACATATTTATGAACCTAACGAGTCACACATAAAATTGATAAAAACAAAAGATAATTTAATCAAGTTGACTTAGATATAAGGTTTGAAAAACTTTAAAAGTTAAATATGAGATTTTAAATTAATAAGGACCGATATAAGATAATATATCTTATTTAGGTTTAACTTGTATTTAATTAGAATTTCAATTCTAATTGAAATCCTAAATAAAGTTTAATTGAAATTACAATCATAATTTATTCAAATTACTAAATAGTCTAACTTTATTATGAATGAGCATAGACTCCAAAGGAGGTATCAGTCTTTACTTAGCCTTCTCTATATCACTTGTAGAGAACAATTGTACCATCTAAGTTGCACTTCTGCTACTTTAAGACAATTTTCAATTTGCACATGCTTTTAGAAGGACTCTAAGGCTTTTACATTGTACCTCAATAAGTTGCTCCTGCCTAATTTCCCTTTAGACAAATCACTATACATTCTTTAGTCTTTGGAGCTCCCCTTTAATTTGAAAACATAGTCTTGAGTTGATCTCGTAACCTGAAAATAAGTAATCACTAGCTAACTACATCTTTTAGCTTAAACAACTATTCTCTGATCCCCTACTTAAGTTCCACAAGACAATTTGGATAGGTTTTACAAATCCCTAGAAAACTCTCCTATTAATGAAAACATATAAGCTAAAAACCATCTCTAGCCTTGATCTTTCAATTCTAGAAATAGTATGATTATTATGCAGCTAGAACAATAACTCTTCAGAATATCCTAAATGTAACTTCCCATTCCCATATTAAGGGTTAGAACCCTAAAATGTAGTACATGTGAGATCAATGAGAGATTAAGAAAAATGCATCTCATGCTCATGCATATTGTTAGCATATATGCATATGAATTTAAATTTTTGCACACATGAAAATATTTGTACATGCATTCATTGACGAATTCCGGGTCTAATTGATTTGTAAATGTGATTATAATTAGAATTGTGAATTATTTGTATTGAAAATTGGTTTTTGAGAGTATGATCATTGATTTAGAATTTTTGGTGAAATATGAAAATTTGAGTAATTTTTGGACTAGGAAAAATGCCAAGTGGCAGAACAATTGATTAATGATACTATAAATAAATGTCAATTAATAGTGGAAATTTTCATTAACTGCAATTGGGATTTAATGACAATAGTCATTGAAATTTGGGATAAAAATTGCAGAAGAAATTGGAATTAAATAGACTAGTTATTAAAGGAGGGATAAATGGAACCATGGAAAAAAATGACATGTGACAAGTGACATGTGTCACTTGCCACACCACTTATGTCCCACGACTGTTTCCAAATGAAAGACCAACTCATTTGGTCTTTCACTTGTTATTTTGCTCCTCCTTTCGTAAATGCTTCTTTTCTCATCTTCTTCATTCTTTCCTTGTCTTCCTTTTCACGAATTTGTCTCACAATATTCATCAACATTGATTTTTTGCCAAAATTCTTCCCTTGTTCCTTCAAGAAATGCTATCTTCTTCATATCATAAGAAAAACCTAACCTTCCTCTTAGATGGTGATGAATGAATGGTGCTTGAGAAGCTAGGGTTCATGTGATTTTGAAGAGCTTGAAGTTAAATAAGTAAGTTGCATATTATTATTTTTCTTGAATTGTTAAGTGAAACATGCATGATGATAGTTAGATATTGAAAGATCATGAAATGGGAATGAAAACATGTTAAAAACTTGGATATGAAAATGTTTTGATCTTTTTGATTGATGAACAAGTATAGCTTATGAATTGGTTTATGAGTGATTTATTGAGTTGAATTAGGTAGAGGATGATGAGGAAATGAAATGGAAGAGATAATCTAGGTATAAGATGAATTAGATGCAAATGTTGGAAGTTTGGGAAATTTGGAAATTGTTAACTGCATATACTTAAGTGTTTTAACCATAAATTCTTTTAGAGTTGTTCAATTAAGTTGGTTCTTGATCTAGGGTAATCTAGAGATATATGGCTATATTTTTCATGAAGAGACCAAATTTTAATTCTGTTGTTAAGAGTCTCAAATATAGGAATGAAGTCTAAGAAATTCTGGGAACGAATAGCAGTAGAGTTCTCTGTGAAAGTTCACCGTGGCGAAGGAAAAAGTTCGTCGTGGTGAACATAAAGAAGAAGTTGAGTTCGCCGCGGGGAACTCTTTAAAATCGGGCGAAATTTCCCTTTTTGGAAAAGTTTGCCGCAACAAAGAAACTTTCTAGAACAGAACATGCTCTAGTATTTTGATGATATCTTAAGCTGTGGTTATCCAATTAGGATGATTTTTTATTTTTAGTACACTAGAGACATAGGGATAGAAATTATGTGAAGAAATAAAATTCTGAATAGGATTGTAAGAATTTCAAATTATGGGTTGAGTATAGAGTACTGCCTTAGAATAAAAACAATCCGAAAATGTTTGGAGTATAACTTTTGGAGTACTGAACCAAATTAAATGATTTGGGTGTTATTAGAAACTTATGGATAGAAGGACAATTATCAAAAGAAATTATTCTAAATTACTTCATTTTTATTGTCTAAATGAACAGAAATAGTAGAACTGAAAGTCAGTGTTTGGAGAAAAATCTGAAATGATTCATTGGGTTATGAAATTAGGTTCAAAGTGTTTATTTGAGGTATAAATCCTATGTACAAATGATGCTTAAGTGAGTTTAGATTTATGATTGATGATGTGATGAAAATAATGGAAAGATACCCAGGATTGTCATGAACATGCATTGTATATATTCCATATACACACATGTGCATATATGAATGCTTATGATTGTGCAAAGTTATTAATGTGTACGTGTATTGTGTGTATTGCATAATTTTGATGTGCAGAATAAATTTCTGCATTCAAACGTTTCCAAATCATTGAAGCTAGTGCTAATATCGAGCATATTGTGAGTAACCTAGATGGTTTCTCTCAATTATTGTTTGCTTAAGTTATGCTGTGAATGATAAATGAATGAGATTAGAGTAGCTAACGATCAGAGCTTAAAGCTCAACAAGTGAAAATGAGCCTCGAGCTCACAAGTGTTTCAGAGCCTTAGGCTCAATGTGTAATAAGCCCTATATCCTCATCGGATAAGGGACATTTATTAATGAGCCCAATATCCAAAATGGATACGGGACAGTTCAAGCACTCGGTCACAACAACGTAACAATTGGAAAAGAGTCTCACGATCATTTCATATGCATTTGGTTATGTATGTTTGATTGATTGAAACGTATAATTTGCCTATGCTTAAGTGAAAATGTGAAACGTGGTCAAATATGCAACAATGTGATTATATGTTATGTGAAATGATTGATTAAGTTTATGTGATCCAATGCGAATATGTGTTATGTAAAATTGATGTGTTGCATAAATTGACCAAACCATCGATGATGGTTACCTCATTGAGTTCGCAAAACTCACCCAAAATTTGCAAATATTTTTCATAACTCAAAAGAATACCCCGTGAGGCAAACGGGAGTATACCTATTACACGCAAGTGAGAGGTAGAGGTCGGGATCAGTTGGCATCTGCACAATTATTCTTATTAATTCTTTTGATTGTATGGAAGAATGTATTATGAGATTTTGTATCATGTTTATTGATTGAATCTATTTTGTAATAACTTTCCTTGAGTTTGAGTGCAATTATTTATGTGATTGAAAAAGGTTATAATCAAAACGGGCCCGAATTGGTTACTGAATTTCCACAAAAGTGTGCATTGTTTTAAAAAGAAAATAAATTTTTTTTTAGTAACGAGATTTGACTAACTGAGTGCTCTAGCATGTCACACTCACGAGGCTTAGACTCAGACATCACTCATGGTGTCGGGTACATGTCTTGCGGGAGTGGGGTGCTATACTAAACCCCTCTCTAAATGATCAAGGAGTTAGAACTTTTATGGATCGAACAATAACAAGACAAACTTGAATCCATATCTTGTGCAACGTTCTTGATAAAGTTTTATTCCATCTCTACCATTTGTCTTCTATAGATTGGTTTTCTCACTGGTTAAGATAACCTTTCATAAGTTTCTAAAACTTATATATCATTTCACCAACTATCATGTTGGTTTATGTTAAAAGAGAGAGGGAAGATCCTTATATTTAATATCCAATAACCATCATCTTGGGTTCTTTTCATCGGACTCAAACTATAATTCACATGGGTCATTAAATATTCTAACAATCTCCCACTTAGCCCATGTTACGACTTGGTGATTCAACAATAAAAATTTAAGTGCACACAATACATTGAATTGACCAAATCATCCTTAATTGAATTAAGATGATCGGATCATGGCGATCACAAGTTATATAACATGATTCCTTCCATGTATCACAGAATCAACTCAACTCATATAACCTTAAAGTGGGTAATTCTATAATTTGTTCTCTCATGAAAACAATTATTGTATACAACATAATATGGATAACAAGTAAGTGAGTAGAAACAAATATGACTATAATTGAATTCACAAGTGTCATAACAATTTGAGCAAGACAATCATATGTGTATATATACATGTCAAAATCTATAGCAACAAGGACTTATCTATAAGACCTATCTGCTCAACATGGCCAATAAATTTTTGGATGGTAAGCCTCTAGTTAACGAATCCGCTATCATTAGAGATGTATGAATATGCTCAATTGACACCTTATATTTTTGCACTTCTTTTACAGACAAGTACTTTAAATCCATGTGTTTTGCACCCTTGGAATACTTGTCTTTCCTAGAGAAGAAAATGGCGGAGCACTTTTCCATTTTAAATCTTTCTAATATTTTCTCGATATAACCTTTTTGAGACAATCCTAACAATCCTTATGATCTATCATGGAATATTTCTATTCCAATCACATAGGATGCCTCACCTATATCTTTTATTTCAAAATTGTTAGAAAGAAAATTCTTGACATCATGTAACAAATCCATATTATTCGCAGCAAGAAGGATATCGTCAACATATAGGACTAATATAATGAACTTGCTCCCACTGATCTTCATATAGATGCACCAATCAATAGAGTTCTCTATAAAACCGTAAGATGTAATGGTATCATTAAACTTAAGATACCATTGTCGGGAAGCTTGTTTCAGTCCATATATTGACTTCTTTAATTTACACACTAACTTGTCCTTTCCTGTGGTTTTAAAACCTTTTGGTTGATCCATATACACTTCTCCTTCTAAGTCACCATTTAAAGAGTCAGTCTTTACGCCCATTTGGTGAAGCTATAAATCATAATGAGCCACTAGGGCTATAACAATTCTTAAAGAGTCCTTTGAAACTAGAGAGAAGGTCTATTTATAATCAATGCCATCCTTTTGAGTATAACCTTTGGCAACAAGTCTGGCTTTATAACTTTCAATGATGCCTTGTGAGTCACGTTTGGTCTTAAAGACCCATTTATAACCCACTTATTTTGCACCTTCTGGCAATTTAACTAATTCCCAGACTTGGTTGTCATTCATTGATTTCAACTCTTCTTTCATAGCATTGATCCATTTTTTAGAATTGTTACATTATATGGCTTGTTGAATGAGACTAGATCCTTATCAATGCTCAAGTCACATTCATATTCAAGTGAGTAAAATTCATAGTCACTTGAATAACTGATCTTCTTTTCCTTACAAACCTTCGTAATGCTACTTCTTGTGGCATCATTTGATCATTTGTTACTTGAACATCATTAGCTGGTTCTTCATTAATATGGTCAATTTGTGGAATTGGAACATTAATTTGTTATTTTGGTATGTTGCATATCCGTGATGTAACAAGTGGAATAACAATCAGTGGGATCAAGTTTGATATAGTAGTGTCTACCCGATGTGGAGTGGTTTCTACACGATTATCATGAATATCCACTTTTCGCAGTTCTCCATTCCTAATGATTTGAACATTTTCAATGAACCGAACACTACCAGACTCAACTATTCTCATACCATGGTTAGGGTAGTAAAATATGTACCCCTTTGATTTTTCAAGATATCTGATGAAAAAACCACTAACAGTTCTCACATCAAGCTTCTTTTCATATGGATTATACAGCCTTACCTCTGCCGGATATAAATGGAAGTTGTCGTAAACTAGGTTTCCTTCCTTTCCACAGTTCATAAGGTGTCTTAGGAACTACTTTACTAGGAATCCTATTAAGCAGATACGCAGCGGTCTTTAATGCAAGCATCCACAATGATAACGGTATAGTATTATAACTTAACATACTCCTAACTATATCTATAAGAGTACAATTCTGCCTTTTAGCTACATCATTTTATTGCGGTGTACCAGGCATTGTGTATTGTGCACATATGCCTCGACTATCAAGAAACTTTGCAAATTGACTTGGACATGGTCCACTTTTATCAAATTTTCCATAATATTTACCACCTCTATCAGACCTCACTATCTTTACTTTTCTATCTAACTACCTTTCTACCTCATTAACAAACACCTCTAGGATGTCCACAGACTGAGATTTTTCATCAAGTAGATAAATATAACTATATCATGAGAAGTCATCAATAAAGGTAATAAAATATTTTTCACTACCTCAAGAAGGAACGTTGAAAGGACCACAGATATCAGTATGTATTAATTCCAATAATTCATTACTTCTTCTGGCTAGATGCTTTGATATATGTTTGGTTTGCTTGCCTTTAATGCAATTCACACATATATACCAGTCAACAAAATTCATTGGAGGTAAGATATCATTTTTCACTAACCTATGTACCCTTTCTTTGGATATATGACCTAATCTTTTATGCCAAAAAAAGTAGAATATTCATTTTGTGCACTACATTTACATCCTATAATATGGTTAACATGAAATAGAGACTCAACAAAATCAACATCAAGATTGAAATGATATAAACAATTAATGAAAGTACCAGAACCATAATAGTACTTGTATTTATACGATGAAAAAATATCGTTTCCAATCTTAAATAGAAACCCTACATCATCCAACTTTGCAATAGAAACTAAATTCCTAGCATATTCAGGAACATAAAGACACTTTGCTAGATCCATATAACACCCAATGTCCAAGATCAATCTCTATGTCCCAATGCCCTATATCAGTGCCTTCATTATGTTCCTTATATATGAGATCTTTTCAGTTCCATTTATGGGTTGGATTGAAAGGAATCCCTGTTGAATATGTGACACAATGAGTAGTTTCACCAAAATCTAACCACCGGGTATTATTAAGCTATTCAATAAGATTTGATTCAGAACATACTGAGACATAGTATGTACCTTTCTTTTAGGACAATCTTTCTTGAAGTGATCAGGCTTCTTGCAGAAGTGGCACCTCTTAACTTTATAGATTCAACTCTCATTAACTTTCCTAAGAGATTTGTCCTTATCCTTACCTTTCTTTCTTAGTTTGTTCTTAATGCTACTAGCTCCTGGATGAAATGTGAGATGACCGCAATGCTCCTTCATTTTCTTCAGTCTCCCTTCCTCCTGAACCAATGTTGGACCCCATTTCTGGAGCCTAACTATCCAGATGTCTCAAACATGAGGATGTGTATTACCTTGTAGGGTTATTTCCATGAATTCTCATTATCCATCATCAGTTTGTCTTCATTCTTATAACATCCCAAAAGTTTCCTATTATACAAATCATGATATGCTTAAAAGCCAACGTATGCTCATAACTAAGTCATGCTCCTCCAATCAATTCCCTAACTTTCTTTCCATTAATCTTTTTCAAATCAACAACAAAGCCTACCAATTTTTTTTGGAGAGATAGAAAAATGTGTTAGAACTCTATTGGTTTAATAATCACTTCATTTGGAGGTCAGACAATGAAGTTATGGCCAAAAGAGTCAACCACAATTATGTCCTCAATCATATTGTACCTATCTTGGGATAATTAGCATAACTTTCACTAGAGATATTAGATTGTGGTCCTTTCAGGAAAGTTTCAAAAATGACTTCGAGATCTACAATTTTTGTGTAAATCATGAAGAAAGATTTTGCCATCTAGAGGGTCGAAATCGTGAATTTTCAAAGGTGTATAGTGTAAACGGACATACACCTCTACTTAACGGACATACACGACTTTGGGATGTTTTCCAAACCCGTGAAGGTCCGTTTAATGGACATGGATTGGCCTGGGGACATTTTCAGACCCGAGAAGGTCTATTTAATGGACCTAATGTCCATCTAATGGACACTGGAGAGAGAAAACTCACTCCAAACCGTCTCCAATGGGTCCTACATCCATTCTAACATCACTTTCGCTCATAATCTTCCCAAATTCAGTTCTTCTAATGCAATTTCACTCCTTAAACATTCAATTATCAAATTGATTTCATTAACCTCCCAAATCTCAACTCCATTGATTCATCATATACAACTAATTCTCATCTTTCACTATAGCTGTCCTATATGCATCCTGTGCAGTATTACTAACTTATAATGTTCATATCTCCCAATCCTAATTTCCAAAAATTTCATACTTTATATCATCGGAAAGCTAGGAAGATAATCTAAAACTTACAAGAAGAAAACATTGTCTAATTCTGCGTAGAGCAATACAGATTGGCCCTAGAAGTCAAAACACAAAATTTTACTCTTATGAATGCTTGAAAATGCAATGTACAAACTTTGAGGGTCATGAACAAAAACACAATCATATTTCATTATCATCAAAAGATAAGAATTTTACAAAGCTTTAATGGGCATTTCAAGCCACAATACATCATATTCCAAAAATACATAATTTACACAAAGTAAAATTGCTTAAAATGCAACCAAAGCCTTGTTTTACAAAAACTAACCTAAAATACAAAATAAGAGTAATCCGAAGTAATGCCCTTATACTCGATCACTCGATCTCTTGCTCATCACCTAAAGATGGGAAGGAATGGGGCTGAGCTTAAAGCTTGTTGATAACAATTTTATAACCGGTAATAAGCAAAACTATTGTAAAATTCACAACGCATCATGAAACACATATTTCCAAATTCTTAATTTATCAAACACTTTATAACCAACCCAAATCATGCATTCAATAAACTTGTCAACACATAAGCACATAAAAATGGTTTGGGAGGTCTATAAATAGAACGAGCTAATACATTCCTATAAAATGGTCATGTGTAGTTATGAACAGAACGAACTAACACAATCCCACATAGTGATTTTTTTGCGTAGTCGTAAACATGAGGAATCCCTGAAGGAGGTCCATGCCACTTGCGGACAGGCGAGAGAAGCCTTTATTTAAAGTGCTCTTGGCATATAGAATGGACCAGACCAAACCCACATAACATGTATTTCATAACTTGTAAATTGTTGCCCAAAATGACACTTTTTTCGAAAAGAGATTTCATAAATGTAGTATTATTTTTTTCAAAAAAATCATTTTCGCATTCTTTTCAAAAATCATCCACACAATATTCACATACCAAACACATAGCAGTTTCTCAAAGAATTCAAAGAGCAATAAATTCACATTTATAATACATTTGAAAAACATTTACTTTCTTGATTTGGAAGAAATATTAATGGCTTATTATTCAATTATAGAAATGTAACCTACCTTGAATTCCTTGCTTAACAGTTGCTTAAAGATGCCTCTCCTCTTGATTTCCTTCAATATTGGAAAAAATCCCAATTCAATAGGACTTCCAATTGAGAACTCAAAGAAATATATACACTAAAATTGATCCTAGAGTACTTAAACCCATGCATTTCTTAAGCTTCATGAACTAAAACCCTTTCAAAAATCCAAAAGTTTAAAGATAAACTTACCTTGAATCTTCACCAATTAATAAGTCTTTTGGTTTAAATGGAAGCTCTAATCTTGCTCTTTCTTTTTCCCTTCTTGAACAACTTCAAAATCACTCTTTGAAACTAAGAAAATTGGAAACCTAGTTTAGTTTTCTCTTCTTTTCTTCTTCTCCCATGACACTCTCTCTTTCTCTCTTCAATTTTCGTTTTCTTCTTCTTTAATTGCAATACAACTATTCTTCTTCCCCTTTTTACCCTTAATGAGCCTAAAAAGTCCATTTTACTCTTCCTTATAAGCTTATGTTCTTTTAACCTTAAGTGATCTTCCAAAAATACCCTTTAACCTTCTTACTACTTTAATACATCTAAACCATATAATAAAAATCCTACTATCATTAATTTAATATTTAAACTCCAAAAACTTAATTTATCAAAACCTTTTTATTCATTTAAATCATGCTAAAATAAATACAAAAATTCGGGGCCAATATTTCTCCCCCTTTTAAAAGAATTTCGTCCTCGAAATTCTTACCTAAGTCATTGAAGAGGTATGGATGCTTCTCCTTTATGGCTTCCAAGGCCTCCCACGTGGCCTCTTCTATAGAATGGTTTTTCCACAAGATTTTGACTAGCTGAACTGTCTTGTCCCTAAGGACCTTTTCCTTAGTATCCAAAATCTCCACTACAGTCTCCTCATAAGTCAGATCATCTCTCAACTAGACCTCAGTGGTCTGAATGATGTGAGAGGGATCCGATCTATACCTCCTCAACATAGAAACATGGAAGACATCGTGTATCTGTGATAATTCCAATGGTAGTACCAAGCTATAGACTAGTGGTCTAATTCTCTCAAGAATCTCATAAAGACCCACATATCTTGGACTCAACTTACCCTTCTTGCCAAACCTCATGACTTCTTTCCAAGGAGATGTCTTAAGGAAAACTTTTTCACCTACTTCATGCTCCATTTCCTTCCAGTGTGCATTAGTATAGCTTTTCATTCTATTCAGTGCTGCTTTAAGCCTCTGAGTAATTAAATTGACCTTGTCAACTGTCATTTGAAGTAACTCTGGTCCCACTAATCTCCTTTCTCCTTCTCCATCCTAGCATAGAGGAGTTCTAAATCCCCTCGCATACAGTGCTTCATAAGGAGCCATATGAATGCTCGAGTGGTACGAATTATTGTAAGTAAATTCGACTAATGGAAAATGGTCATCCCATGCTCCCTTTGAAATCCATCACACATGCCCTGACCATTCCCTCAAGGGTCCGAATGATCCTCTCAGATTGACCATCTGTTTGGGGGTAAAAATAGTGTTAAAATTCAACTTGGTTCCTAGAGCCTCTTGTAAGCTTTCCCAGAATCTTGAAGTAAATCAAGGATCTTTGTTAGAAACTATAGAATCTGGAATCCCATGTAGTCTCACCATCTCATCAATATACCTCTTTGCTAGTACACGAAGAGAATTAGTCTATTTAATTGCCAAAAATTGGGTTGACTTCTTCAAATGATCAACAATAACCCATATAGCACCATGCTTCCTACTGATCTTCGGTAAACCCATCAGAAAATCTATAGTCACCCTTTGCCACTTCCACTCAAGAATGGACAATGACCTTAACTTGCTTAAAGGTGCCTGGTGTTCAGACTTGACTTGCTGACACACTAGACACTTACTTGCATATTCTGCTACATCCCTTTTCATACCTTTCCACCAGAAATGCTCTTTCAAATCTTTGTACATTCTGGTGCTACCTAGATGTATAGCATAAGGCTCATTATGTATGTCATCGAGTATCTCATCCTTTACCTCCTAGACATTTGGAATATAAAGTCGGTTACCTACAACCATAAGTCCATCATCCCTCACTACCACTTCAGATTTCTTACCATTTTGAATTTCGTCTCGGACTTTGTTCAATTCTGCATCATGTGCTTGCAATTACTTAACTATCTCCCTGAGTATCGGTCTCACTTTGAAATTTCCCATAATGAAATCAGGCTCCTCCTGTGTCAAACATATCTTCAGCTTTGCCATCTCTATCAATAACAATAAATAAACTGTCTGAACATAGGCTATGGAGGATTTCCTACTCAAGGCATCTGCCACCACATTCACCTTTCCTGGGTGGTATTCAATCAATAGGTCATAATCCTTAAGCAACTACCTTCTCTATCTCAAATTCAACTCTTTCTGACTCAATAAATACTTGAGACTTTTGTGAATCATAAAAATCCTCGTCTAAACCCCATATAAATAATGTCTCCAAACCTTCAGGGAAAAAATTACTGCTGCCAATTCCAGATCATGGGTTGGATAATTCAACTCATACGGCTTCAATTGCTACAAGGCATAAGCTATTACTTTGTCTCCCTCCATCAACACACAACCCAAACCCTTCCTTGAAGCATCACTGTAAATTGTATAACCGTCATCTCCTATAGGCAAGGTTAGAATTGGAGCACTTGTCAATCTGTGCTTAAGCTCCTCAAAGCTTTTCTGACATTCATCACTCCAGATAAACTTTTGATTTTTCCTTAATAACTTGGTCATCGGAGCAGCTATCATGGAAAATCCTTCCACAAACCTTCTATAATACCCTACCAAACCCAGAAAACTCTTGACTTCTACAATTGTCTTTGGTGCATGCCACTTCACCACTACTTCAGTTTTCCTCGGTTTAATATGTACTCCATCCTTCGAGATCACATGCCCAAGAAAGATCACCTCATGAAGCCTAAATTTACATTTGCTGAATTTGGCATAAAGTTCCCTCTCCCTCAATGTTTACAACACTATCCAGAGATGTTTTTCATGTTCCTCTTCGTTCTTGGAATAAACCAAAATGTGATCGATAAACACTGACAAACTGATCTAGATGCTCTTTGAAAACCTTATTCATAAGATCCATGAATGCAGCCGAAGTATTAGTCAATCCAAATGGCATGACTAGGAACTCATAATGCCTATAACGAGTCCTAAAAGTTTTCTTGTTTACATCAGACTCTCTGATTCTAAGCTGATGATAGCCTGTCTTGAGATCAATTTTAGAAAAAACACGTACCCCCTGCAACTGGTTGAACAAATCATCGATTTTTGATAAAGGATACTTGTTCTTAATGGTCACCTTGTTGAGTCTCTGATAATCAATACACATTCGCCATGTTCCATCCTTCCTCTTAACAAATAGAATAGGCACTCCCTATGGTGACGAACTTGGCCTTATATACCCTTCTCTAATAGCTCTTCCAACTGTTCCTTGAGCTCCTTCAATTCAGTTGGAGCCATTCTATATGGTAGTATGGAAATGGATGTGGTACCGGGAATCAAGTCTATAGCAAACTCAATCTCCTTCACCGGTGGCAAACCAGGTAAGTCTTTTGGAAACATGTCGGGAAACTCCCTCATAATTGAAAAATCTTCTAACTTTCTTTCATTCACATCAGTATCCACGATGTGTGCCAATAAGGATTCACACCCCTTTTTCATCATCATGTCAACTAACAAAGCTGAAATCATTCTAAGTGACGGCATTCTTCTGTCTCCTCTAAAAGTCACTTTCTCTCTATTGGCAAAGTCAAACTCTACCTCTTTGAGACTACATTCTAACTTTGCATAATATTTCTCCATAACATCCATACCCAGTATAACATCTAGACACTTTAGCTCTAGCGGCAATAAATCTACTACCAGTCTAGCACCCTCAATAACCAGTTCACAATCTCTATACACTTGACTTATTATCACATTCCTCACTAAAGGAGTGCTAGCAATCAATGGATCTTTCAATGGCACCAAATTCACACCACATAATGTCATGCTTGTAGAAACAAATGAATGCATAGAGCCAGAATCAATTAAGACATAAACTTCAAAATTAAATAACTGAGCCAAATCCGTGACAACTTCAAGCGCAGCTGCAGCCTCCTCTCTTGTTATGGCAAATACCCTGGCCTGTGCCTGACACCTTGGCCTTCCTGGAGGAATAGCCTTCCTTGCAGCCCCAGAATTTCCCACCTTAGTAACTAGCTTGGTTCCCATTGTTTCTGCTCTCCTTGGGGCTTGCAACTGTGACCCCTTTTGCCTTGTCATCTGGGGACATTCCCTGATCATGTGTCCCTTCTCCCTGCATTGAAAACATGCTCCAAGAAACTTGAAGCACTCTCCTTTGTGAAACTTCCCACAATGCTCACATTGAGGGTTCGTGTACCTGCTCCTCTTCAACCTGCTATTGCCTCCAATAGTTGAGGTTTGCATCGAAGCTATCTTTGATTTCTTGTTTTTAGTAGAGGCGCAACTCCCCACCTCACTCTGAGTGTGGAAACTCCTTGTACTCCTCTCAGGCATTGGAGCACTCATTCTCTTCTTGGAAGATTGCTCTCAGTTCTTCCTCTTCTTATTCACTTTCATATTTGATATTCTCCAGTTTCTCGGCCTGAAGTGCAGCATCTACCAACTGCTAGTGGTCAAAGAAGTTATGGATCAACACCTTCTCCTTGATCCCCAAATGAAGTCCTTCCTCAAACTTGTGGCATTTTTCCTCCTCATTCGCCATAATATTGGCCACATATCGGGAAAGCTGAGTGAACTTCAGCTCATACTCACTCACACTCATGTCCCTCCGTGTGAGATTCAAAAACTCTCTGGCCTTCTGTTGTATATAAACCCTGGTGAGGTACTTCTTCCTAAATACTTCCACAAAATCTTTCCATGATAACACTGGAGGTATAAGCTGACTGTGGGGCACTGATTCCCACTAATGTAGTGCGTCCCACTGTAGCAAGCTCACTACATAATCCAGTTTCTCATCATCATAACACTTCATTTGAAGCAGGGCTCTCTCGGTCTTCTTCAGCCATGCTTCAGCCTCTTTCGAATTCGTAGTACCATTAAACTCTACAGCTCCATACTTGCGAAGCTTACCATACTACCCACTCCTCTCCACCAAAGTTGGCATTAGAACTTATGACCCTTATCATATGGCATATGTGAAAGCCTAAGCAAAGGCTTCAAAGAACCACAGATCTATAGTTTGCATAGGAGGAGGAGGCGGTGGCATTTCATGCTGCACATTAGGTGCCTCAGAATCAGGAGCAGAGTGTGTCCCTATGTCTTGTGGGACATACGATTCATTTGTACTTCCTCGGTGAGAGCCATATCGAGTCAGAGCTCCTCGAGTTCTTTTTCGAGGCGACATATTCACTCCTTTAATAGAAAACATTAAAAAAAAACTTTTAGTTTATGCTTTAAAAAAAATTCAAATCATGTAAAACAATACAAAATAATGCATAAGGTTCATTTAAAAACAATGCATGTTCATTTCATATTTTAAAAACTACTCATTCAAAGCCTAGGATACTCCTAAACCTACTCCTCATCTTGGACCTAAACCTCGTTTTGATAACATAAGGTGTTGGACCTTGTTTCTGGAGTCCAACTATCCGGATGTCATAAAACATGAGCGTCTGTATTACCTTGTAGGGTTATTTGCATGAACTCTCATTATCCATCATTGGTTCATCTTCATTCTTATAACATCCCAAAAGTTTCCTATTATACAGATCAAGATATGCTTAAAAGCCAAAGTATGTTCATAACTAAGTCATGCTCCTCAATCGATTCCCTCAGTTTCTTTCCATTAATATTTTTCAAATCAACACCAAATGCTACCAATTTTTTTTGGAGAGATAGAAAATTCTGTTAGGAATCTGTTGGTTCAATAATCACTTCATTTGGAGGTCAGACGATGAAGTTATAGCCGAAAGAGTCAACCACGATTATGTCCTCAATCGTACTGTACTTATCTTAGGAAAATTGGCATAACTTTAACTAGAGATATTGGATTGTGGTTATTTTAATACTATTTTGAAAAGGACTTCAATATCTACAACTTTAGTGAAGACCTTAAAGAAATATTTTTCCATCTAGAGGGTCAAAATCATGAATTTCCAAAAGTATATAATGTATGTCTGTTAAGCGGACATACACCTCTTCCTAACAGACATACACGGTTCTGGGGTGTCTTCCAGACCCGTGAAGGTCCGTTGAATGGACAGGAACTGGCCTGGGGACATTTTTAGACATGAGAAGGTTTGGTTAATGGACCTAATGTCCATCTAATGGACATTGGTGAGAGAAAACTCCCTCCAAACCATCTCCAATGTTCCTACATCCATTCTAACATCACTTTCACTCATAATCTTCCCAAATTCACTTCTTCTAATGAAATTTCACTCCTAAAACATTCAATTATCAAATTGATTTCATTAAACTCCCAAATCTCCACTCCATTGATTCATCACATACAACAAATTCTCATCTTTCACTATAGCTGTCCTATATGCATCCTGTGAAGCATTACTAACTTATAATGATCATATCTCCTAATCCCAATTTGTAAAAATTTCATACTTTATATCATTGGAAAGCTAGAAAGATAATCTACAACTTCTAGGATGACAACTCTATCTAATTCAGCCTAGATCAATACATATTGGCCCTAGAAGTCAGAATATAAAATTTTACCCTTATGAATGCTTAAAAATGCAATGTAGAAACTTTGAGGGTCATGAGCAAAAACACAATCATATTTCATTATCATCAAAAGATAATAGTTTTACAAAGCTTTAATGGGCATTTCAAGCTACAATACATCATAGTCCAAAAAGACATAATTTACACAAAGCAGAATTGCTCAAAATGCAACTAAAGCCTTATTTTACAAAAACTAACTTAAAATACAAAATAAGCATAATCTGGAGCAATGCCCGTATGCTCGATCACTCGATCTCTTGCTCATCACCTGAAGATGGGACAAAATGGGGGGTGGGCTTAAAGCCCGTGGGTAACAATTTATAACTGGTAACAAGCAAAACCATTGTAAAATTCACAATGCATCATGAAACACATATTTCCAAATTCTTAATTTATCAAACACTTTATAAGCAACCCAAATCATGCATTCAATAAACTTGTCAACACATAAGCACATAAAAATGGTTTGGGAGGTCCATAAACAGAATGAGCTAACACATTCCCATGAAATGGTCCTGTGTAGTCGTGAACAGAATGAACTAACTCAATCCCACATAGTGGTTTTTTTGCGTAGTCGTAAACATGAGGAAGTCCCTGAAGTAGCTCCATGCCACTTGTGGGAAGGAGGGAGAAGCCTTTATTTAAAGTGCACTTGACATACAGAATGGACTAGACCAAACTCACATAACATGTATTTCATAACTTGTAAACTTGTTGCCCAAAATGGCACTTTTTTTGAAAAGTGATTTCATAAACATAGTATTATTTTTTTCAACAAAAATCATTTTCGCATTCTTGTCATAAATCATTCACACAATATTCACATATCAAACACATAGCACTTTCTCAAAGCATTCAAAGAGCAATAAATGCACATTAATAATACAATTGAAAAACATTTACTTTCTTGAATTGAAAGAAACATTAATGGCTTATTATTCAATTAGAAAAATGTAACACACCTTGAATTCCTTGCTTAACAGTTGCTCAAAGATGCCTCTCATCTTGCTCCTCTTGCCTCTCCTCTCGATTTCCTTCAATATTGGCAAAATTCCCAATTCAATAGTACTTCCAATTGAGAACTCAAAAAAATATATACACTAAAATTGATCATGGAATACTTAAACTCATGCATTTCTTAAGCTTTATGAACTAAAACCCTTCTAAAAATTCAAAAGTTTAATATAAGCTTACCTTGAATCTTCACCATTTAATGAGTCTCTTGGTTCGAATGGAAGCTTTAATCTTCCTCTTTCTTTTTCCCTTATTGAACAACTTCGAAATCACTCTTTAAAACTAAGAAAATTGGAAACCTAATTTAGCTTTCTCTTCCTCTCTTCTTCTTCCACCACACTCTCTCTTCCTCTCTTCAATTTTCGTTTTCTTCTTCTTCAATTTCAAGATAACTATTCTTGTTCCCCTTTTTTCCCTTAATGAGCCCAAAAGTCCATTTTACCCTTCCTTATAAGCTTGTGTTCTTTTAACCTTAAGTGATCTTCCAAAAGTACCCTTCAACCTTCTTACTACTTTAATACAACTAAACCATATAATAAAAATCCTACTAACATTAACATAATAATTTAACTCCAAAAACTTAATTTATCAAAACCTCATAATTCATTTAAGTCATGCTTAAATAAATAAATAAAAATTCGGGGCCAATAACCAACATGACCTTAATTTCTTGAAGGTTCCATCTTTCTTTTATGGTGTTATAATTAACCTGGAACTGGCCAAACTCAAGAGGAAGTTAGTTTATAATAAACTATAATAGAAAGGACTCACTCACATCCATATACATAGATTTCAGCTTTGTAGCTAGGTTTAACATTATGGGTGACATGGTCATGAATGGGCTATGACCAGTCAAACTTCTTGGTCGTTAGCTCACTCATTAAAGTCCTTACTATGGACTTGTCAACTAAATCAGAGTGGGAGTATTCTTTAAACTTTAACATAAACTCCTTTGCATTATCAGTTTTAGGCATTAATGGCTTTATGTTTTCCACGATTGTCATTCGCATCAAATTCAAACTCAGTCTGTTAGACCATTCCCAAGCCTCATAATAAGACTTGTCAGCTTCTAAATTGGTCTTAGTTATGGTTGTGGGCCTTGCATCTGAAACTATGGCCCATTCCAAATCCATTACACCCAATTGGAACTGGATTTGTTTGGACCGATCCGCATAGTTCAGACCATTGAATTTGATTAAGCTATTTCCTAAGGCAAACAAATTACTAGATGCTACAAATACAACATATAGCCCACGCATTAATGCTTTGAGTAGGCCTAAATGGATTCAAACTAATAATAAACTTTGATTACGCATTTAAATTCTCCTTTGGGTGAAATTTAAATACATAGCTGTAACCTATCATGATGCAAATATAGTTCATTATAATAGACAATCAATCATATTCTAGTCAACATGTATGTTACCTTTGGACTTATAATCATATTAGCCAGATACATTGATAAATTCCCTTCAATATCATTAATTATAAGCAATGATCCAACTTTGGGTGACCTCCTAGCATTGTAATTAATAAGATCAATTGTTGAGTTCAACTTTTATGGCATTTTTAATAGCATCATATCAACATGAACAATCGAAACATTCACAATTAAATATTTAATTTTTCAAGCTAGTTCACTTTGGTGACTAACAAGCTTTTCATGCAATAAACATTTAATTGGACAATTATTGTACATGACAAAATTTAATTTAATTAGTTTGGTCACTTTGGTTACTAACAAACTATTTTAAATTACCATTATGTCATGTAACACATTCAAAATATAGTAGGACAAATTAATTCCAAATATTGCATAATATAAAATATTCAAAGTACCAAATAAAAAATATAATATGGCACTAATTTTGAAAATTATATTATGCATAAAAAATCAATTATGAATTAAATAATCCATTATGTCCCATCATAAAATTGTTTTACTTAAGGTTAAAGTCCATAATTTAATCACTTAATAATCAAGGTTGCATAATATAACCCTAAATTAAACTCCATAAAATTAGGCCATAATTATTGAATAACCTAAACAAATCCTTTAATGGGCCAAAGAGCCAAAAATCATGTTCTTAGGCCACAAAGCCTTGTCGTCTGCACGTGCTAGCGTCAGCCCAGTGTGGTTAGCGTCTGGCGCATGCACACTGGGTTGACACTGGCACGTGCAATTACGTTTGCCACTACTGCGTAGCTGACACGTGCGTTGCCCTTCGTCGTCTTCCTCTGGACAACTGTTTCTGTGTTTTTTTTCCTTTCTTCTTTCATGGGTTTCCGTCATGCTTCAATACATCCCAATGACGTTCTTTCATGGATATTTGTCCATACCCTAGAAATATGTCTTCAAAAAATTGAACAACCATTTTGTTTCATTGTTTCTTTAAAATTCACGATAATATTCAAGTTTCAAGAATCATCTTCAAATTTTATTCAAGAAAACTCATGGCAATTTCAACCCTTTTTGTTTCAAGAATCAAAACTTTTCGTTTCTTTTGAACAACCATTAATACATGTAGACGATGGCATCATTCCACGTTGAAAACTCCAACAACACAAATAAACTCATGAAAACAATTTCGAACATGTAAACTAGAAACGTTTCCTTTACTATTGCTACAGTTTCTTACTTTAAACCAGAAACAATTCTTTGACAGGCATGGAAACACAAAATGTGAATTTTTCATGCCAAAAACACCCAATACAATTATCATGCCATTACAATTACGTAAACCCACTGTTATTTAACCAAGGACAATTATCATGCCATTACATTACCGAAAAAAATATTTTATAAATGCGACACAAGCAATACAAACAATGTAGGCTCCGATACCAATTGTTAGAACTTTTATGGATTGAACAGTAATAAGACAAAACCTGAATCCATGTCTTGTGCAATGTTCTTGATAATGTTTTATTCCCTCTCTACCTTTTGTCTTCTGTAAATTGGTTTTCTCAATGGTTAAGATAACCTTTCATAAGTTTCTAAAACTTATATATCATTTCACCAACCATCATGTTGGTTCCTGTTAAAAGAGAGAGGAAAAGGGTTTTTAACCCATTTGAGATCCCTATATTTAATACCCAATAACCATCATCTTGGGTTCTTTTCATGGGACTCAAACTATAATTCACATGGGTCATTAAATATTCTAATACAAGGCCTCTCTACATTTATAGAACATATGCTTAATTGACTCAAGCTCCTCCTCACAGCTATTGTGCATAGGATTAGATCCTGCATCAATATTTTGCAAATGGATGAATATATTTAGGTAGATGATGTTCTTACTTGAATTCATGATTTTGAAGTAACGATTAAGTATTAAAAAAAAAAAGACAAAAGGATGATGTTCATTTTCTTCTTGATTGGAATGCATAGCTAATTTGTTGGGACCAAAGTAATAAGATTATGAGATCTAGCATTATTGAGAGAGACAAACATATCACTTTCTTCTTGATTGGACTGCATAGTTAATTTGTTGGGACTGGACTAAAGTAATAAGATTATGAGATCTAGCATTATTGATACAATCATATGGTCTTATACCTTAGGTTAAGAGGTTCTGAAAATGATAAAAGTTGATTGTCACTTCCAAACCCATAGGAGACAGTCCTGAGATTGGTTTTGTATGTATTAATCAAGAGTTTTAGCTAAATGCATATATCCTGCGAACGAAACTAATTAAACTGCCTCTACAATGTTCCAAGTTCCCTAATTGCGTTTCATAATCGTCGATACAAAGAAATGTCACTCTTTTAAAGAAGATGATATTAATGTACTTTTGACTAGGAAAATAGTTAGGTTTTTCATTAACTATTTAAAGTCCATGATCGTACCAGATCAAAATGTAAACTCAAATTTCAATTTTTGATGGCAAATTTATTACCTTCACTGGAATAAACAGAAATAATTTTTTCAGTGAATTCATCAAAATCATAATCCTTAAAGATATGTTCATTCCTGCACATCATACATGGCTCGACTCACTTTCCTTGGATAATTAGTCGTGTGAGGTTGCAAATTGTGGACAGGTTGTAAAAGAAATGAATAGGTTTCTGATGGAATGATACTGATATCTGTCGTACAGCTTAGGGTCAAAAAAGAAATATATAAAATGGTTAATGCTTGAGATATGATATTGTTTGGGATAATTTAAACAAGTACACCTTGAAACAATGGTTACGTGATAATTATTAACCACCACAACAGGGTAATCAATGTTGATGTTGGGTATTGACTAGAAAACGAATCACAGCAAACCCATTCCCAGATGCGACAAATCAACCAAAATTCAAGCCTCGAATTTTGTCAAAGCACCATAACTATGATTGATTACGAAACAGTACCCTGATCACGATTATCCCCAACAATATCATATCTCAAGCATTAACCATTTTATGTATTTCTTTTTTGACCCTAAGCTGTACGACAGATATCAGTATCATTCCATCGCAAAACTATTCATTTCTTTTACAACCTGTCCACAATTTGCAACTTCACACAACAAATTATGTGAGATTTGGGACGATGGATACCTTTTTAGAATTAGAACTAATGGGACAATCTTAGTGCGGTGGTTGCGACTGACCCGAAAAGCTAAAAGTGCGGACAAAATACGCATAACACACTCGCTCTGAGCACGTTCTCCACGCGCCTTGTCGTTTGAGTAGTCCTTGAGCAGCGGTAGGTGGAAATGAACACGCGACGTTAATGTTTTCCATATGACATCCACTATTATCTTTATATTCTACGTTCTAGTATTTCTATATAAGTTTTAGACGTTTTTTGACATAAATTTTATTCCATATGACCAAAAGATCGTCTCATTGCTAACTACTATACAAAATCTTTTAAACAGGTGAAATAAATTAATGAAAGTCGGTCTCAAATCTTGAATGAAATTATATTCGACTTTTCTGTAAACTGTATACTTTATTCTACAAATAATTATTAAAAAATCTGCATCTAAAAGTTCAATAAACTAAATATGTTTTAAAAAACAAACACAAGCAATAGTATTCATAAATAGACAAATAAAATATGAAAACTTATTTATATATTCAATTCTAGAGAGCACAACAATATTCAATAATCATCTCTTATCAGACCATACGCCAATTCTAGTGCAAAATATATTCAGTCAACAGAAGATAAACTTTCCATTCTACTTTAGAAACAACTTGATTGAAGTGGAAGGGTTTGATAAAGTTGTTTCCAAATGTCTTATCACTTAAGTAAGTGGAACCAAAATCTTCATATGTGAGAGAAAGATGCAAGGGTTTAGGAATAGACAAAAAATGCTTAATAGCAAGAGAGCAAGAGATGCTTTAATACTTAGAAGGTTGTCAAAGAGGCTAAAGACAAGCTAGATAACTTCCAAAACTCCTTCAATAACTCTCCCCGTGATATGGTTTTCAATCAAATGAATGAAATCAATCTTTCCTTACTAAAGCAAAGATCAAGGATATTATGGTTTATAGATGAAGATAAAAATTCACAGTTCCTCTATAGATCACTATTAAAAATAAAAATATCAATAAGATATCCTCCTTAAGGGCTAAGAATGGCAACTTATTAACTAACAAGGCAGAATTATATATGAAAGCTCTCAACTTCTTTAGCAGAATAGTTAGAACCAATACTCATGCTACTTCCTTTATTAACATACTGAAATCCATAATCAGGGAGTGGATAACTTCATAAGTATTTGACTCTTTGATAAAATCTATTTATGCAAAGGATATGGAAGAGGCTCCATTTGCCTTACACCTAAATAAAGCATTAGGACCTAATGGCCTCAATACCTTTTTCTTTCACAAAACCTAACCTCATACTAAAACCTTGGTAACTGATTCAGTGCTGAAATTCTTTAGGAATATAAGCACGTTGAAAGGAGATCAACAAGACATTTATATTTCTAATTCCTAAGGTACATTCTCTTAACTCCCTGAAGGACTATTGACCTATATCTTGTTAAAATACAATATATAGGAAAATTATTAAATTGTTAGTTGGAAGATTAGAACAATGCTTATATATCTAGCTAATTCTTCTTAAGGAGATTGCATTAAAGGCAGATGAATACTTGAGAACGTGTTGTCAGTTCCAAAGCTCTTCAAAAGCTATAATATAAACAACTCTAGTAAGAATTTGGCTATTAAGTTGATTACAATTAACCATTTGATTCATTAGATTTGAATTTCATTCTAAAAACATTACATGCTTTTGGTTTCTTACACTGTTGACTGGATAACATAATGCATAAATACTGTTTCAATTAGAAAATTTGTCAATGGTGAGTCAACAAAGAAGGTTAAAGGAGTTAGGGGCCTAAGGCAAAGGGATCCCTATCCCTTTACCTTTTTATCCTAGGAATGGAGTAATTAGTTAGGCTTATTAAAAGCATGATTAGCCAAGACAAAAGCTTTAAACTCCATTCCACATGTATGGGAATGAGGATCACAAGCTTATCGCTTGTAAAAGAGATGATCTTTTTCTATAAACTTGACCTTAATTTAGTTAGTCTTTTAGTGATACCCCTAAATACTTGTAAAGCACTTTCTTGTTTGACCATCAATAAGGAATAGAAAGGATCACTTCAAAGATTACAAGTAAGTGCAAGAAATGCTTATCTTTGGCAGGTAGGATTTAACTAGTGAATTCTATACTAAATTGTCTATAAGTGTATTAATCTTCTTAATTATAATTACTCAAGAATATACATATAAAGTTATAGATTCCTAGTAGTCTTATTAATTAGTATAAAGGTCCTTATAATCTATAGGGGTTCGAAGTTAATCATTCACCAGTTCTAGGGTACATATGAAGTACGCAAACCAGAATGAATACCCTTCCACACCATGGCTATGGAGCTCATAAAAGAGTTCAAGCTTCTACCACCGAAAAGAAAGACAAGGTTGGCGCATTCGCCAAGTTAATAACCACTCTAGCAGACCCCTTGATGCAGAAAATAAGTCATTATACATGACAAAATCTATATATATATACATATATAAAGTTATAGATTAAAACTTAAGGAATTTCCTCTGGTCTATAAAAAGGAGTAAAAATTACCTGGCCACAATTAAATAGACTAAGTTATATAAAGATAGAAAGGATGGGGCTAATATAATGATAATAATGGTCATTAACTGAATAGAAATGCTCAAAAGAATATAAAGAATTGTAAATAACAAGAACTTCTTATAGGTGAAGCAGATTCATGCTTAGTTTTTCAAAGTAGAAGCTTATGATAATTGGAACCATAGTATGATAGAACATGGATAATGTCTCACGTACTAATATTAGAATAAAGGTATATAATAAAAGTTATCACACAAAGTTAGCAATGGATCCTCCACTTCAATTATAGTCTAAAAATTGGTACATATTAAGACCTCTGAGTGAGTTTCAAGGACTCAACATGATAAGGAATATAGTGCAAAAAACGCTTCAAATTATGGAACCTTAACTGTACATAGTGGACTAATATCCAACATAGTACATACCAACAAGCTTTTAATTCAACTTTTACCCAATAAGTTAAAATTAAATGGAATAGTTGTCATTCAAGAATGCCTAATGGCTCATGCAGATTGAAGCTCAGAGGTTACACTATTATGGTTATATTGTATAACTTGGTTTGGTACTAGCAGGCTTGTTATAAAACCTCCATTATGTTGTGGCTTGCAATTAAAGGGAAGTTAAGAACTATAGATCTACTGAGGAAATTCCTTAAACTAATTGATACTTATGTGCTTTACAAGTAGGCTAGAAGTAGATTTGATTACTTTTAAACTTTCTTTAATTAATACAATATATGACATTTGGATATAAAGAAATCATATAATCTTCTTAAAGGTTTTAATTGCTAAACAAAGACTCATAAATTCTGTGGCAAACAACATAAGGAATCAATTAATGGCATTTAAGTTTCACTTGAATTTTAGTTAATATATACTACTGAAATGGAAACTTCCAAGGTGGGTTTAAATTTGTAAAGGTTAAGGAAAGAAAACAAGCCTAGAATTAAACTCATAAGGCTTTCTTTACTCCATTATGGAAATAGAGACTTACATACTGGGTCTAAAGCTGCACACTTAATTAGCAGGTTAAGAAAAGACAACAAGTATGCTACGAGACTCATAAAGCTCTCTTTACTCCATTATAGGAGATCTTGTAAAAAAATTTAAATAAAAGTTGATGATCTCTATATTAATGTAGTAGCAACTATAACACAATTGAATTTCCTTGTTATTCAAGCTATTTTAATAGCTTGATTCAGTTTTGTACTTACTGTCTTTGATTTTAGTAATGTAATTTAATTTTTCAAAAAAATCATTATGTTGTACACGATAATGCATAATTGATTTTGGTACAATATGATTTCTAATAAAAAAAGTAGGAAAATGTTATATTTGGTGTATTTCTTAATTTAATCTTTATAATCAAACTTTTTTAAAATTTTGGTTCTATTATCTTTGAATATTTGTTAATCAAGCACTTTTTAATAGCAGTACAAAATTGGTATATCACATCAGCACAATGTTGATAATGCAATGTAGGATAAATTGATATATCATATTAGTATATACAGAAACATGGTATTGTGGGTTTTGCAATGTCACATGAAAATATCATGCCATTATAATATTGACGTTTCATCCATCATGATTGCTATATTACCATTTCAAGTTAATATAATAATAATGTATATACTATTGTAGAATTCAATATTACTCATACTAGTACTCATGTACTGAAATGATTTAATGGAGAAATTGTTAAAGGTAAGAAGATTAAATTAAGAAAATATTAATAGTAAAAATATTCAATGGAGGAATTATTAATTTTAGTTTAATTAACATGATTTCAAATATTAATTGTGTGCTTAAAATAATAATGTATATTATATAACATATTACTAAATTACTTAATATAAATTATACATTTAAACATATCCTAATTATAAGAATTAGATTAAGATTATGACACTAGATATTCAATCATTTGTGGAAAATTATAAGGTAAAATAAAAAATCATGGAGAAAATTAACATAAAAAACATAGGTTAGAAAAGTAAGAAAAAAAATGGACAATAACTCAAATTCAGTCACTAGAAAATTAAAAAAATAAAGAAAAGAAGGTTTATTATGTAACTCTTTTATGAAATAAAATATCGTTATCATTTTGATAAAATAAAAATATCCTTTTAAGATACTTTATACAGGAAAATGCAATTACATATTTTATATTTTATGTATAAAGTATTTATTTATTAGATTATATCACTATTATCTTTTATGTCTACTTTTTATTTTTATTTTTATATATTTGCATTTTTTATGTGGATCATTTGAAAATAACATCTCTATTAGTTAGAGATAAGATTGCATACTATTAGATTTTCCATATTCCGCGTATCAGCAGAATTTTCAATGAGTTGTTATTGTTCTATTAACTATTTAAATGTCCATGATCATTCTAGATCAAAATGTATACGAACACTTCAATTTTTGTGGGCAAATTTATTACCTTCATTGGAATAAAGAAAAATATTTTTCAATGAATTATTCAAAATCATAATTCTTGAAGATTTGTTCATTGTTTTACATTACCGAATTATAGAAATATGTTTAATTCTAATTATAAGAAAGTATCTATCTTCCTAAATTCCACATTACTTGACTTCAAGAGGAAAGCAATAAGACCAACAATATGTCGTCTTTTACGAGGTTCATTCACTTTCTTTTGGATAATCCGAACAAGTTGACACCTTCAAACAATGGTTATGTGAATTAGTTAAAGTATGTCCTGTAAATGATGAAGAGTCAAGATTTGATACATGTCAGACACGTCATTTAGAAAACAAGCATAGAAGGCAGACAAAGCTCAAAGATGCCACATGGTAGTATCATTGAGAGTATCATAGAGATGATACACGAGCTTGTAAGGAGTAGGTAAAATATCAAACACAACTTCTACGACTACATCTTCATGTTAATTGAGGAGCAATTACTAATCACCGCAATCCTGTGCATAACATGATAAGTAATATTGATGTTTGATATTGACTTGAAAATGAATCATAACAAACCCATACCCAGATTTGTCACCCAAAATTCAAGCCTCGAAGTGATCAAGAATGATTTGGCTCTACTGGAACTTATCAAGAACAAGGCCTTCAATAGAAAACTTTAGTGTACTGGGATATGAATAAAGGATCGCACATAGAGAGATCCTTGTCATTCTCATGAGTCTTCTAAGCATTTTCCTGTTATATTTAGCCTAAACATTTAAATATGTAGTACTTACCTCTTAGTGATTTGGTTTAAACATTTTCCAACTTAACCTAAATATTTTTATAATGACTTATCTGATTTATTTATTTACTTGTTTTCTTTTTTCTGTGTGTATTTATTTGCTTATTTTATCTTTTTTTTACTCTTTATCTTGTCTATTTTTATCATACTATTTAGTTTATTACATATTTATATATGTATAAAGTATTTATTTATTAGATTATATCATTATTATCTTTTATGTCTACTTTTTATTTTATATTTGAATATGTATTTACATATTTTTTATGTGGATCATTTGAAAACAACATCTCTATTAGTTAGAGATAAGACTGCATAATATTAGATTTTCTATATTCGACATATCAGCAAAATTTTCACTGAATTGTTATTGTTGTATTAACTATTTAAATGTCCTTGATCATTTTAGATCAAAATGTATACAAACACTTCAATTTTTGCGAGCAAATTTATTACCTTCATTGGAATAAAGAAAAATATTTTTCCATGAATTATTCAAAATCATAAGCCTTAAAGATTTGTTCATTGCTTCACATTACCGAATTATAGAAATATGTTTAATTATAATTATAAGAAAGTATCTATCTTCCCAAATTCCACATTACTTGACTTCAAGAGGAAAGTAGTAAGACCAACAATAGGTTGTCTTTTACGTGATTCATTCACTTTCTTTTGGATAATCCAAACAAGTAGACAAATTGAAACAATGGCTATGAGAATCAGTTAAAGTAGTGTCCCATAAATGATGATGAGTCAAGAGTTGAGACATGTCTACACGTCATTTAGAAAGGGTTTGAAATAGTTCTAAGAATGTTCACAAAAGAGAATTGGCATTGGTAGAATCAAAGAAATGGCAATAAACTTGGAGAAGTGATAATGATATAAAACAAGCATAGAAGGCAGACAAAGCTCAAAGATGCCGCATGGTAGTATCATTGAGAGTATCATAGAGATGATACATGAGCTTGTAAGGAGTAGGTAAAATATCAAACACAACTTCTAGGGCTACTTCTTTATGTTAATTGAGGAGCAATTACTAATCACCACTATCCCGTGCATAACACGATAATTAATGTTGATGTTTGGTATTGACTTGAAAACGAATCATAGCAAACCCATTCCTAGATTTGTCACTCAAACTTCAAGCCTCAAAGTGATCAAGAGTGATTTGGCTCTACTGGAACTTACCAAGAACAAGGTCTTAAATAGAAAACTTTAGTGTACTGGGATATGAATAAAGGATCGCACATAGAGAGATCCTTGTCATTCTCATAAGTCTTATAAGCATTTTCTTGTTATATTTAGCGTAAACATTTAAATATGTAGTACTTACCTCTTAGTGATTTGGTTTAAACATTTCCCAACTTAACCTAAATATTTTTATAATGACTTATTTAATTTATTTATTTACTTGTTTTCTTTTTTTGTGTGTGTATTTATTTACTTATTTTATCTTTTTTTACTCTTTATCTTGTCTATTTTTATCATACTATTTAGTTTATTACATATTACATACTTTATATTTTATGTATACAGTATTTATTTATTAGATTATATCATTATTATCTTTTATGACTACTTTTTATTTTTATTTTTTAATATATATTTGTATATTTTTTTATGTGGATCATTTGAAAATAATATCTTTATTAGTTAGAAATAAGATTGCATAGTATTAGATTTTTCATATTCCGCATGTCAGTTAAGAACGATTAACTTGATTTGTCACCCAAAAATCAAGCCTCGAATCTTGTCAAAGCGCTATAAGTACGAGTGGTTAAGAAGGATTAACTTGATCGTGATTGTCCCAGACAATGTCATATCTCAAGCATTAACCATTGTATACTATCAGAAACCGTCCAAAATGTTCAGCTTTGAACAGAATGCATCAAAGCATTAGGTAAGTAGATAAGTGGATTTAACGGGCAGTACAATGATGGAACTTATTTATTTAAAATGTCCGCTCACCCACTTTATTATACATTGTACAACGATGGAACTTATTTATTTAAAATGTCCGCTGGCCCACTTTATTATCCATCGTCCACTTAATGTATTGCTTGAATTTATTTTTTTAATCCGCCCACCCACTTCAATTTATTTATATTCAACATTTCTGGAAATTGTATTACAAATAATTATTAAAAATATGTGAAACTAAAAAGTCAATAAATTGAATATGTTAAAAGAATAAATTCAAGCAATAGTACACTTAAATAGAGAAAATACACTTAAATATGAGATACTTATTTATGGTTCTACATAAAAAGTTAATTTTAGGAACTTTAATTAATTTATATGTATATATGAATATAATTAGAAGGTATTTTCTTTATTCTTTAATTCAAAATACACAATTTTTATACAAAATAATAAACAAAACATTTAAGATTAACTTTGAAATGGCTTTTGATTCATCCAAAGTAGAGGCTACACCTTACTTTGTAGGGAAACAACCAATACATCTCCATATTAAAATGAAAAATTAAGATGTAAGGCTCTATATTACTTTTGTTTATCCTTTCAATTACAATTATCAGAGAGTTTATTAGTGGGATAAGCTCAAGGAAATTGCAAGCAACATGATTGAACTATAGATGTTTTTAGAGGACTTTAATTATTTGCTCTACTAAATAGAAGCTAAAAGGAATATAAGCTGAAGGAATCACATCGATGAACTTTTAGAATGCAATAGTGTCATTGGTCCGAGAATTCAGTGCCACTTTTACACTTAGAACAACAAACACAAACGTAATTGGTTCATAAGAAAAAAAACTAGATAGAGCTATGGTTATTGAATATTGGTTGGATGCTTTTCTAAAGAGCACAGCAGTATTAAATAATCATTTGTTATCAAACCATACAACTATTCTAGTGTAAAATTATTTAGTAAATAGAAGAGAAACTTTCCATTCTACTTCAACAGCTAATTGATTGAAGTGGAAGGGTTTGATGAAGTTGTTTCCAAATGTCTTAACATTTTAGTAAGTGGAACCAAAATCTTCATCTGTAAGAGAAAGATGTAAGGGATTAAGAATAAACTAAAAACCCTTAACAGTAAGAGATGCTCTAATACTTAGAAGGTTGTTAAAGAGGCTAAAGATAAGCTAGATAATGTCCAAGGCTCCCTCTATAACTCTCCTTATGATATGGTTCTATAAAAAGAGGAGAAACAAGCACTACTCTATTATAATCAAATGAATGGAATTAATCTTTCCTTGTTAAAACAAAGATCAAGGATATTATGGCTCATAGGAATAAAAATTCACAATTCTTCTATAGATCACTACTAAAAGAAAAAATATCAATAAGATATACTCCTTGAGGGCTAAGCATTGTAACTTGTTGACTGACAAGGAGGAATTATATAGGGAAGCTTTTAACTTTTTTGGCAGAATAGTTGGAACCAACATTGAAGCTACTTCCTCTATTAACATATTGAAATCTATAATCAAGGAGTGGATAACTTCATAAGTTGTCAACTCTCTAATAAAATATAGTTATGTAAAGGATATAGAAGAGGCTCTATTTACGTTACACCTAAATAAGGCACTAGGACTTAATGGCCTTAATACCTTTTTCTTTCATGAAACCTAACCTCATACTAAAACCTTGGTAATTGATTCAAAGTTTAATTTCCTCAGGAATATAAGCATGTTAAAAGGAGATCAATAAGATATTCATTTTCCTCATTCCTAGGGTATATTCACTTAACGCCTTAAATGACTATCGACCTATATCTTGTTGCAATACAATATATAATATAATTGTTGAAATGTTAGTTAGAAGATTAGAGCAAATGCTTATATATCTAGTTGATTCTTCTCAAAGAGATTGCATTAAAGGAAGATGAATAGGGGATAATGTGTTGTCGATTTCAAAGCTCTTCAAAAACTATAGTAGAAAGAACTCTAGTAAGAATTTGGCTATTAAGTTTATCACAATTAACCATTTGATTCATTAGATTTGAATTTCATTCTAAATACATTACATGCTTTTAGATTTCTTGTAATGAGGACTTATTAGATATCATAATGCATAACTACCGTTTTGATTAGAATGTCGATCAATGGTGAGCCAATAAAGATGGTTAAAGGAGCTAGGGGATTAAAGAAAGGGGATCCCTTATACTTTTACCTTTTTACCTTAGGAATGGAGTAATTAGATAGGCTCATTAAAAGCATGATTTTGCAAGAAAAAACCTTTAAATTCCATTCCACATGTTAGAGCATGAGGATCAAAAGTTTATCCTTTGTAGGAGATATGATCTTTCTCTACAAAGCTAACCCCAATTCAGTTAGTGTCTTAGTGATATTCCTAAATACTTTTAAACCAATTTCATGTTTGACTATAAATAAGGAATAGAGCTAACTAATAGTTTCCATTAAAGTAGATGTAATGCATAACTAGTTAGCTGGCATCTCAAGCTTAAAAGCCACTAAGCCTCCCTTAGTTATCTTGACATTCAAATAACTTCTAAAATGCCTTCTTATATTGAATTCAAACCGCTTTTAGAAAGGACCACTTCTAAGATTATAAGTTAGTGCAACAAATGTTTATCTTTGGCAAGGAAGATTTAATTTGAGAATTCTATGATAAACAGTATACATTTGTACTGGTCTTCTCACTTATAGTTACTCAAGACTATATATATAAAGTGATACATTAAAACCTAAGGAATTTCTTTTAGTCTAGTAATGGGAGTAGGAATCACTTAGCCACAGGTAAATAACCTAAGTTATATAAAGATAAAAAGGAGTGGGCTAATATAATGCCAATAATGGTCACTAACTAAATACAAACTCTCAAAAGAATATGGAGAATTATAAATGACAAGAACTCAATATAGGTGAAGTAGATTCATGCTTAGAATTTTAAAGTAGAAGTTTATGATAGTTGGAACCATAGTATGATAGATCGTGGAGAATGTCTCATATATTGATGTTAGAATAAAGGTATATAATAAAGTTATCACACAAAATTAGCAATGGATCCTTAACTTAAATTCTAGCATGAAAATTGATATATATTAGAACCTTTGATTGAGTTTTAGGAACTCAACATTATAAGGAATATAGTTGCAGAAAATGTTTTAGATTATGAAGCCTTAACTACACATAGTGAACTAATATTTAACACAATACATACTAACAAGTTCTTAATTCAACTTTTACCCAATAAGGAAGTTCAAATTAAATGTAAGATTTGTCATCTAAGAATGTTCATTAATTGTCCGTACAGATTAATGCTCAGAGGCTATATTGTTATGATTATATTGTTTGGTTTGGTTTAGTACTAACAGGCTTATTTTAAAGCCTTAATTATGTTATGGCTTGCTATTAAGGGGAAGTTAAGCACCATAGATCAACTGAGGAAATTCCTTACACCAACTGATTCTTGCATGCTTTACAATTAGGCTATTGAAATTGAGGAGCATCTATTCTTTGATTTTCATTTTACTTCAGGTATTTGGAATGCATTTAAGGGGCTGTGTCATACAAATATCTCCAGCATAGGTTTGCAAAATCTTATAAAATGAAGCTATAAATATCATAAAAGGAAAGTAGAATTTATGACTTTTAAATTTGCTGTAAGTAACACAATATATGGCATTTGGATGGAAAGAAACCATATAACATGATGTCGAATATTAATTATGTGCTTAAAATAACATTTTATACCATATAACATATTACTAAATTACTTAATATAAATTATACATCTAAACATATCATGATTCTTAGAACTAGGTTAATAATATTGGCACTAGATCTTCAATCATTTATGGACAATGATAAAGTAAAATAAAAAATTTTTGTGGAAAAAATTAACATCAAATATTATACATTAGAAAAGTAAGAAGAATACTCTAATATATGTGAACTTTTCCAAAGAGATTCCTTAATAATCAGTAATGTTTAATTTTTTCCTTGCTCAATAAGAAGCATTTAGGCTTATAAGATTAGAATAGAGGTTCTTACCTTTGACCATGATCAATTCTCTTATCTAAGCTAAGTTCCTATAAATTAGACATTGTATCTCCATTTGTGACTTTCCAAAGAGCTTTGTATTCTTTTCCTTCCAAATTGAGTAAATTGTATAAACAAATGCAACCTTAAATAGGGACTAATCATCCTTAGTTAAGATTTGAGCATTTAAAGCCTAAGGAATGACTTTTTCCCTTTTAGTTTCATTATAGAAGTGACCACTTAGTTGTTGAATGCAACTATAGCTCCTTTGAATATGGCCAACTAAAAAAATGATTTATAGATTCTGGAGCTTGTAAAAAGTGGACCATCTTAGTTCTAAGTTGGAATGACCGTTTAGTCAACAAAAAATGCTAAGGTTGTTTAGATACAAGCCATAAGATAACGAAGCCTTGGGTTCTTGGTATTTGTTACAAACAATCTGACACCATTTGACTTTAGGAGTATAAGGCCTTAGATGTTCTTAACATCACTTATCAGTGAAGATTCTAGACAAATGTTGCATCCTAATAGATTTATTATCTATGGTTAAATAAAGATTGTAAGAAGAAATGCATCTTACAATCCTTTCACTCATTAAATTAAAAAAATAGAAACGAAAATAGTACCCTTTTAAAGAAGGTGACATTATTGTAGTTTTGATTAGGAAAACAATTAAGTTTTTCATCAGATATTTCAAATCCTTGGACTTGTTAAGAAGAGACATCTAGACGTTCCAGCAAGAAGATATGAGAAGATTGCACTTAAAACCTATAAAAAGAGCAAAGGAAGGCCTAAGAAGAATTAAGGAGAGGTGATTAAGAATGATTTGGCTTTCTTAGAACTTACAAAGGACATGACCTTCAGTAGAAAACTTTGTTATACTGGGATACGGATAAAGGATCTCACATAGAGAGATCCGTATCATTCTAATAGGTCTTTTAAACATTTTGCTTTTGTATTTAACCTAAACATTATATTTAGTATTTACCTTTTAATGATTTAGCCTAAACATTTCCCTACCTAACCTTAATATTTTTAAAAAATGACTTGTTTGATTTATTCATTTGTGTCATCTTTCTTATGTGTGTATTCGTTTACTTATTTTACTTATTTTATGTTTTTCTACTCTTTATCATGTCTATTTTGATCGTACTATTTAGTTTATTACTTATTTTATATTTTATTTATTTATTTATTTATTTATTATTATTATTATTATTATTATTATTATTATTATTATCATTTATGACTATTTTCTTTTTCTTTTTTATTTTTTCAATATGTATATGCATTTTTATGTGGGTCATTTAGAAATAGCCTCCTTACTAGTTAGGAATAAGACTACATACTATTGGACCTCTTCAAATCCTGTACATTTCACAGGGTTATTGCTGATGTTGTATTAACTATATAAATGTCCATGATCATTCTTGAACAAAATGTAAACCAAAACTTCAATTTTTGTTGGCAAATTTATTACCATCAGTAGAATAAAGAAATTTTTTTTAATGAATTCATCAAAATCATAATCCTTAAAGATTTATTTATTGCTTTTCACTATACCGAATTATAGAAATATGCTTAATTCTAATTATAAAAAAATTATCTATCCTCCCAAATTCCACATTATTTAACTTCAACTAACAATATTTCCTCTTTCACATGGTTCCACTCATATTCTTTTGGATAATTTGAACATGTTGAAACCTTGAAATAATGGTTCTTTGAATCTATAAACAACTTTTATGGGTAATTCTTCGTATTCATTATGGAGCAATTATTAATCACCCAATCTCGTGCATAACATGATAATTAATGCTGATGTTGGGTACAAATAATAGAAATCCCATTCCCAATTGCGACAAATCAACCAAAATTCAAGCCTCAAATTTATCAAAGAACCACAATTATGATTGATTAAAAAGGATTACCTTGATCATGGTTATCCCTTACAATATCATATCTCAAGCATTAACCATTATATACATTTCTTTTTTTACCTTAAGCTATACATCAGATATCAGTACCATTCTATTAGAATATTTAAACTCTTTCTCTCTCTACTAATTTCTTTTATGACCTTTCCTCAATTTGCAACTTCTCATAACAAACTATAACCACAAAAACTAGAAGATGCAAAAAAAAATTTTGAATTATTAATTTTAGAATTGTTTATGCTTGCCTTAAGAGACCATTTGTATTGACCAAAGAATAACAACACATAGCTAAGCCCTATATATGCCAGGAAGCATAGTGAAAGGAGTTATGAAATATGTTGACAATTTTCCAAAAGAATAACCAACCACAAAGGCACCTAACCTCCAAAACATGGAGAGAAGATCCATGTGGGAAATATAGAAAGGTGATATGTGCACTACTCTTGTTTGATAATATATAAATATAGAAAAATTGTTTACCATCTAAAATGTTCATCTTTTAACTTAATGTATTGAAGCATTAGCCAAGTGTCCAAATGGATTAAACAAGCAATCTAATAATGGAGCAATCTTAGTGTGGTGGTTGGGATTGATCAAAAGGCTAAAGTGCAATCAAAGGGGCAAAATACACATACCACTCTCACTTTGAGCATGTTCTAAAATTGAAAAGATTTACAATTCGGATTTTAAGTCAATGTGTGAGTGCAACGAGTTGTGAACGAAACTGGAGCACATTTGAATTTATCTATCTAAAAAAGGGAATCGATTGGGGTATAAGAGATTGAATGACTTGGTTTTTGTTTGTTACAATTTAAAGCTTTATGAAAGGTATGTTATTATCATTATTAATTTCGATATAATTTCTTATAATTTTATAATCATTAAGTTTTATTATGTACTAGGAGTCTTAATAGTACAAATAGTTCAACTGATCCAATTTTTATTGATAATATTGATCTTTTGGCATATTGGGTTTCTGAATAACTAAATTTGGTTGATGTCAATGTCTTAGAAAATAATCTTAGATATGAAACATGTCATTTTGTGCATTAAATTTGAATAATAATGATAATGAAGCTCCTCTTAACAATGAGGATTTTGTATCAAATGATAGCTGGGGTCAGTACAGTTATAGCCGGTATCGTCCTGTTGACAATTAAATTTCGTTCTAGGCTTTTTTTTTATCTTCTTTTAATTTTACTTATAGTTGATGTTTATGTTAAATTCTATGTATAAAATACAATTATAGTGTTTTTGTTTCAAGTTTAACTTCTACTTGATTGTTTCCTCGTCATGAATTCCTTTTGTAAATTGTAATAGTTAAAGATATTTATTGTTATTTTAATTGAATGTTTTGATGTAATTATTATTTATTAAAAATGATGAAATTGTATTATTGTAATATTTTAAATACTTTATATTTGTATTATGATAATTGTCTTTTTTCATATTAATTGTCATTATTATTTACGTGTGAAATATTTAAAAAATTTTGTTATTTCATATTAATTGTAATTATTATTTATTATTATGATTTTTGAAAACATGGTTTATGTAAACTTGTAAAGTATATAGTATAACTGTACAATATACCAATGAACTATTTTATCAAGTTTAAAAAATTTCAAAGACTATTTAATATATTTAAAAAATTACCTAAAAAGGTATCCAATATTAATTGATATTGATAAAATACTGTACCAAAATCTAATCCGGTATTAAATCTAGTACGGTATTCGCAACTTTGGAGGCTACCCATTTTATAGCACCATTACAGAGGATCTCTTCAGGAGGAACCACTAAGCTACCGCTTCAGTGAAAGTTGGAGGAATTAGCATCAAGTTTTTAAAAGGAGAAAAGTCTCCAAGAACTTGCCTTCGAGAGTTACAAGCTAGAGAAGGGGAAGCTTCAGTGACCATAGGAAGTCCAGGTATAGAGGGAGTAAGGCGAAATGGAGACGGACTTTTAAAGACATCAATAATTTCCTTAGCAGTAATAAGAGTTTGGCTCGACTGAAAAGGATCACTAAATTGACCTAGAAGAAAAAGGCTCTTAGAAGTGAGAGATGTCTGATAGGCTTGAGAAAGAGGAGGGAAACTAGAATCCAAAAGATTGGAGATTGGTTAAAGGGGAAAGCAGGAAGAAGGTTGTTGGATTTCAACAATTTTTTCAAAAGTAGTAAAATATTTTTTTATTAAAAAAAAACACTAGAGCTCATGGAAGAATGTTCAAGGCTAGTGTGACTTGAAAGAGCACGGAAGATGAATGAGAAGGTTAACAATTTTAAATGGATAATGAAAAGCAAGTGTACCTCGTGAAATTGTAGGAATCTGAAAGAGAAGCTAGAAAGAAAGATAAAAGATCTAAAATGACAAGCAGAAACAAAAACCCAGTGCACAAGGTAGGTATCGACTTGAAGAACAAGGATAAGTTGACGTAAAGGGGTAGAGAACTAAAGAATTACTTGTTCAAGAGACACAACTAGAAGAAAGAATGAACAATGCAACCTAGAGGTGAAATCATTGTATGAGAGATGGAATTTTCTCACACTAGACATTGTAGCTTCATAATACTATTATTATAAAATAAACGTAGTTAAAAGGAGGAAGCACATGAAATATTAACGAAAAGGTAAATTAAAAAATTATAATTATTTTAGACAAAAATTTGTAATATCCATTCAGACGTAGAATGTTATATAAATTAATACTTTTTATCTTATCTTAAACGTAAAGAAAAAATTAAAATTTTCATTTATAAAAAGCCTATGATTAGTGAATTTATAAAACAAATCAAGAACTATTTAACCAAACAAATAAAATATTTTAGTAAATTTTGAAATGTATAATAAAATTAAAGATCTTTGAACTTTTAAGATTTTCATGCTTATAATTTAAAATACTATATTTCAACGATTCAACGTATTTAATAAGATATAAATGATTTCTCACCGATAACTAAATGTCATGATTGTAATCGTTTTACCTTAGCTAAAATAGAATAAATATTTTCTACTCAACACAACATATTGTTGTTAATTAAATTTCATAGCATTATTATGAATGTTTATTCTTTTTTAAAAAAAGTACGGGGGAAATATGTTAGCTAGGTTCTTAATATATTCCAAGCACATATGACCAATTGTCGAGTTACAAAAGAACAACCACTTTGTGTTAAAGCCAAGCGGAGCCAACCAAACTTAGACATGCGTTTGCAATCCAAACATTAATGACTCGAGGGTTTTACGCTAACGATGGAACATTTTGTTTCCAAAAGGGTCATTCAAGCGTCCTCTTGAATAGTCATAAGCGTAGTGAATTGACTTGTTTGGAATCAAAACATTGGTCACTCGAGGGTTTTACCCCAACCATGACTATTTTATTTCGTCCAAGTGGGTCATTCTCCTTTTGAATAGTCATAAGCCTAGTAAATTGAGGGACTTAGAGGGGACTTCTAGTGAATATCCACAGAGACAATTTTCACTATAAAATTACAGTGCGGCAATGCTCTTCTTCCAAAAACTTACCTGCGTAAGTTGTTATGGATCCCAGTAAGAAACAAATGCCATTTGAGTTGTTTGAAGCTCACACTCGTTTGTATAACCACATGTTCAACTACTTGAATTCTATGTGTCTGTGGGGCGCAGTGGAGCTTGGCATACCCGATGCAGTCCACAATCATGGCAAGGCCATTACTATTCGTGAGTTGGTCTCTGCACTTAACATTAACCCATCAAAAACTAATTGCTTGTACCGAATCATGCGCATGTTAGTGCACTCAGGCTTCTTTGCTACGGTGATTGGTCAAGAAGATGGAGAAGAGTCATATGCCCTGACGCAATCTTCAAGGCTTCTTGTCAGGGCTAACCCCAATTGCTTATCATTGTTTGTGAAGTCATTGCTTACTCCAGAATTTTTGGCACCTTGGCATTTGTTGGCAGATTGGTTTCATGGTAACGAGTCAACAGCATTTGAGAAAGCTCATGGAATGCCATTTTGGGAATTAAGTGACAAAAACACTGAATTCAATCAACTATTCAATCAAGCAATGGCTTGTGATTCCCGGATGATGAACTTGGTTATTAGAGAGTGTAAACCAATTATTGAGGGAGTGGATTCATTTGTTGATGTAGGAGGTGGTACTGGATCACTAGCTAGGATCATATCTGAAGCATATCCTCACATAAAATGCACAGTACTTGAACTTCCACAGGTCGTCGCCAACTTGGAGAGCTCTGAGAACTTGAACTTTGTTGCCGGTGATATGTTCCAGCATATACCTCCGGCAGCTGTTATCATTCTTAAGGTATGCTTCTCTGGAACGGGTTTCTTGTTTATATATATATATATATATATATAGAGAGAGAGAGAGAGAGTCAGTTTCACTTTACAGCTTGGATCAGTATTTGAATAACTCACATCGACCACAATTACTATATTTCTTGCAACCACAATATCACCTGCTGCCTGCTATATAGACTTTATTAATAACGAAATTAAATATCTGCAGTTAATTTTACATAATTGGAGTGATGAGGAATGCGTAAAGATACTGAAGAATTGCAGAGAAGCTGTGTCGAGTAAGGGTGAGGGAGGGAAGGTGATCATCATCGACTTGGTTATAGATGAGAAGAATGATGAACATGACCTAACAGGGACAAAGCTCCTTTTTGACTTATTAATGATGGTTGTGGTTACTGGAAGAGAAAGAAGTGAGAAGGAGTGGAAAAGATTATTCATGGAGGCTGGTTTCACTCGCTATAAGATAAGACCTTTACTTGGATTAAGGTCCCTGATTGAGGTTTATCCTTAATCAATGAAACTCCAACGTATCGTTCATAGTTTGATCATGGCAATCAAGTGTAATAGACGACTTGGGACTATGCTATAGTATGTCAAAAGGAAGTTCCCTTCCCAGCAAAAGAAAAAAATTCCCTTCTTTACTGGTAAAGAACTTCCAATGGTCTGTCAAGATAAATGATTCCTAATTAATAAGTAAAGTTCGGTTTACTATATTCTGCAGCCGCATTCCACCTTACAAAGCAGATCAAATTTCTACTCATTCCATCTTTTATGAAGAGCAAAATTTCACCATAATGAAATATTAAACACCAAACACTTTGTGTTCATTTACTGGCATCAACATGTTTTGAAAGTGGAGCATAGAAGTACCGACATCAACTTGTCCCGTAATGACCCAGAACGTTGAAAGAGCACAGGATGTTTAAATGAGCCTCTTACTGCCTAACTTGGGCAGAAATCCGGAAGGTTTGGTTGATTCGAAGAAACGGATCAGTTAAAAGTATCAAAAACAAAATATATTGACTGATTAATTGCAAATACCATAGTTGCACACTTGTGTAGCCTCTAACAGTATCCACATTGTAGAGAGGGATATGTAAGAAGTGCAATCTCCTTTAGAGCCTACATAAATTGATAATAGGGTTTGGACATTTTAGAAATTTAATTAAATTATAATTATAATGGTAATTAAACTTTAATTAAAATTACAATTAATTCTAATTAAACATTACTTAGTCGCAAATGACATCCATTATATCATATTAGTCCTTATTTATTAAATATCTAATATCTAATCATAAATTTTTTCAAACTTTATAATCAAGTTCAATTTAATTAAATTACCTCTTCTCTCGTCAACCATTCTTTGTGGTTAACACTTTAGGTTCTTAAATATATTGACAATAGATATAATCTTTAATTAAATAATTTATATTCATATATCAAAATTACATATAGCAATATATCATGAATACTCAAATATTAGGGATATGAAAGTAGTTTTGACTGATATTTCATACATGATTTTTTTGTATAATTCAATCATTTCATCATATAATATTTTGATTAGACATAGAACATATATTTAATATCTACTCGATTTGAGTTCAACCATATTAGTTCTCTATAATTAATAACTTATTTATTAATGACATAGAAAAACTATTTTTAAAATGTCATTTCACCTTGACTAAGGATTTTTTTTAAGTCAATACTAATTAAAAACAATAAGACATTATCACTAATCACTTTAGGAATATGAATTGTATATTGTTCACTTAATGCCAATTGAGTTACACTTGATAAGGATAGGTTACAAGTAGTATGAAAATATAACAATTCCTATATGAGATGTTTTGGAGATCTTGAGTTAATGATTAATTCTACAATCATTACAATGAAAATTTATCTAGACATGCAAGTAATGCTCTAAATAGAATTATCATATCAAGTTTATTGAACTTATTATCTAATAAGAACTTATATGTTTATTTAAGTATTTTTAAATTTTAATATATAAGATTGACTATTTTCTCCATAAGGAAGGAATATAATGTATGTTAGTTTTTTTATACTCTACTAATATTCATTCATAATAAAACAATGATTAGGAATAATCTAAAGATAATACATAAATGTAATATAAATTTAAAATTACGATCTCATCATAATTTTATTCATAATGTAAATTTATCTTATAGACTTTATCATATACATTTAAATATATAACATCCCACTATCTTAGAGTATATAGCCAAACATCCAAAAAACATTCCAGAACATACCATATGACAATGACCTATTAGAGTAATCACTTTCACCTATATAGCATCATATAGAGTAACACAATACTTAAAAACTCAACTCCTCATTTCATTTACTAACAGAATTTACATTGTAGTCATTAAAATAAATATTTACATTACCAAAACATTTGAGAGTTTACTACTTTTCTTACAAAAGTTCTACATGAAAAAAGAAACTACATAAACATAAACTACAACTACTCACATGTCAGTTGACTAGACCTTTGAGTCATTTCTTAATCCAAAACATTCTTCTAAAGTGTCTTAAGAACTTGGTCTCCTCTCTTGTACCTAAAAAGTCACGTTGCGATTTTCATGAGTCTTGTAAACTCAATAAGTGAATCATCCTTGATGAGCTCGCCCATATCAAATCACAACATCTCATACTCAAACCAAATTCAAAATATATCACATCACAAAAGTACATCATGAATTTCATACACTTTTCAATTAAATCTTGAAGTAAATCACTTGTTAATATACAAATCACATATAATATGTAAAATACACAAGAAGGGGGGTTGAATTGTGTTAAATTGTCTAAGATAGTAATCTTTAGAATCTTCTTAATTTTCTTGAAAAACTCAGACGATTACAAAACGATGCACTTAATTCGTTTAAGTAATGCAACAGAGGAAATAGTATCTATCCTTCTAACAACAAGAAATTAAAGAGATAAGAGTTAGAGAATATGACACCGCAATTTATACTGGTTCACCCTTAACCTTTGGGTTACGTCTAGTCCTCAGAGTTTATCTGAGATTTCACTATCTCTTGTAACTTTACAAGTACTATTTCTACTCTTCTAGAGCCTCTTCAGGTCTCTTTCACAGATTATTCTTTATCTGCTATCTTAGCCTCTTCAAGCTCTAGCCTTCCTTTTACTTGAAAAGATATTGTTTGAGCTTTCTACAATCATATTACAGGTGTTCTTGATCTCTCTTCTTCTTATTTTTTTACTCAGGATATTTTTACAGTATACTCACTTGATCACAGAATTATTTAGTAAGTAAGAGTAAGTAAAAAGTTGTTTTCTCTACGATTACAATTGTTATTCATAATCTAATTCTCAAACAGTCTTCTAGAGAAAACTGCTTGTAAAATCTTCAAAGATCTATTATTAGTTGAGTCATGTAACTAACTCCAACTAACAAATTGACGTTGTAGATTATTCTTCAATTATATCATCTTGATTTGATTTGTATGCTTCGTCTTGTGTCTTCGCTTCGTCTTATGTCTTCGTCTTAGTCTTATGACTTCGATTCATCTTATGACTTCATCTTAGTCTTGTGACTTCATCTTGGTTTGATGATTTGTGGTACTTATATTTATCTGCGCACTTAATAAACTCATCAAAACAGTTCACATACTTTTTTTATTATTATTATTTGACTTTCATCAAAATCAATAGAAGAAGTGAAGTCTTCTTGAATTAACAATCTCCCCCTTTTTGATAATAACAAATAATCATAATATTAGAAGATGAAAATGATATTAAGATGAATAATGATAATATTCAGACGAATAATTTTCAGACAAATAATATATTTATTCAGACAAATAATGCAAGATATACAATTTGTATATAAAAAATTTTATCATACTAATTTTCCTCTCCTTTTTACTATTCTCTCCCTATTTGTTATTAATCAAAAATATGTTATTTCATTCAAAATTTCAGAGAACATATGTTGAATACCAGTGTGGATCATTTTAACTTTCTGTTTAGGAGGTTCTCTGATGATAACTCAACCTCTGTTACGATCAGGTATTAATTCTTCTATAATCTTCATCTTTAAATCTTCTTTCTTCATTGGATGAGGGGGATTGTAAGTTACTTGCTGCTTTCCAACAATCTGTGTCTTTTGTTGAACATCAGACGATGAAACCTTCTTTTTCTTAATAGGCTTCATCTTCTTTTTTTCTTCTGTTGGCTTGGCAGAGAGTTGTTGTTGAGACTTCTTCTTCTCAAATACTAACTTCATTTTTATCTTTGTCTCTTCAAACAATTGTTCTGATTGAGTCTGAAGGATAGAGATAATTTCTTTGGTAGGTTGCTGTTGTTGTTGTTATTACTCCTTTGCACTTTTAGAAACTTGACCAAGAATCAGAGTTTTTTGCTTTTTCTATTCTTGTTGTCGTAAGGTCATCAATCCTAGTGACCTTCTTGACCTCTAAGATCTTTTTGATTAGAGCATCTCAGCCGTCTTCTTTAAAGACACTTTGTGAGTTGGTTGTTGAACCTTACTTTCCTTCTTCTCAGGAATCGTGTTGACTTATAAGACTATTGTTCAACTTTTACCTCTATTAAGATTCTTCTGGATGATTAAGGTTTTGCTTGCATCCCAGATGAAACATCTTCTTTCCTGCTTCATCTAATTGAAAGCTCGCCCTTAGATTGTGCTTTCGGTGTGAAATCTTTATCCGCTTCAACTTCAGTCTTGATCCCCATTTTTTAAATAGTAAAGGCATTGATAACACTCTTAATATTCAGCTTTACTTTGTTTCCTCTATAAAGTAGGATTCCAGGTTCTTTGAAGAATCTTGTCAATAGCATATTGTAAGGTAACGAACCACTCTTCAGATGATAATCCTCCCTAGACTTTATCATGTAGTTCGGAATCAAGAATGGAAGATTAATAGATTGGTGTGTGAGTAGATGAAATAGACAAAGGCCATCATTCATTGTCACCAAATCTTTTGATCCTACTCTTGGTAGAATACAGTGAAGAAGAATTAAATGAAGAACCCTAGCCTTCGGAATTAGGTTTGAAGACTTCTTGACTCTTGGATTACTCGATCCATATAGTTATTGATTGATGTTGCCTTCATTTATATGACTTTGAGCAATCCACTTTGTATTGTTGAACAATTTTGCCCTATTCATTTGGACACTCAATAGCCTTCACAATGGAATCTTATATGACTATCACCGAAAACCTATCTACCATTAATACCAAGGTGTTATCTACCACCTTTGCATTCTTCTAGAACTCATATACTTCATTTAGATACACTGGTTCTCAGATATTGAAGAAATTTTCTCATCTAGCTACTTCGATCTTAGGTTCGATATCCATTCGATCATCCTTCAGAGAATTGAAATTGACAAGTCTCCCATAGATAAGTGATTTTGACATTTTTCTAATCTGTAATGAATAAACACTAAACACATAAATGTATTTCGCTTAAAGAAGCAAGGTTAGTATATAGAAACAATTAAGAGAAAGATATGAAATGAAAATGAGAAAGATTGATTTAGAGAATAGAGGATTGAATCATCTTTGTTGAGAGCACTTTGAAACAAGTCGGTTACTAAGAAAATTCTAGAATGTAGAGGGTTGCAAATTTTGGGATGATTTGTTTTTATAAACACTCTTGAAAAGTTACTGTTTGTAACATCTGTGACTGATCCACAGGAAATAATAAAATTGATACTACCGAGTGAATGTTACCGTTACTATTCCTTCTGAAAACTTATGACTTTTTTGCTCATTAGGATTAATCATCTAGATCATGGAGTTTCAGACGAATGGTCATTTAACATTACCATGTTCAGATTTCATCTGATTTCCTTGAATCTGTCTTCACTTAAGGGTTTGGTGAAGATATCTACCCATTTTTTATTTGTCTCAACAAATTGTAGATTGATGATCCCTCTCTGTATATAGTCTCTTATAAAGTGATGTCTAACTTCAATATGCTTTGCCTTTGGGTGTTGTATTGGATTCTTTGAGAGAATAATAACACTTGTGTTGTCACAAAAGATTAGAATTTGATCTTCTTGGATAGAATAATCTTCTAACTGATGATTTATCCATAACATTTGTGAACAACAGCTTGCAGCTAACATGTATTCAGCCTCTGCAGTAGATAGAGCAATTGAACTTTGCCTCTTGCTTAACCAAGAAATTAGACTATGAACAAGAAAGTGACAACCTCCACTTGTACTCTTTTTATCAATCCTATCTCCAACATAATTAGCATCACAGTAACGAATTAACCTGAAATCTTTACCTTTCTCATACATTAAGCAAAGATCAGTAGATCCTACCAAGTATCTCAATATTCTTTTAACAGCAATATAATAAGATTCTCTAGGATCTGCTTGAAATCTTGCACGTAAACAAATGCTAAACATTATATCAGGTCTACATGCAGTTAGGTAAAGCAAATAACCAATAATTCCTTTAAAGAGAGTTTGATCAATCTTCTTACCAGCTTCATCCTTAGATAAGACGATTGAAGGATGCATAGGATTTGACATTAGTTTATCATTTTCCATTTTATATTTGACTAAAAGTTTTTTGATATACTTTTTTTTATGAATAAAATTTTTTTCATCATTTAATATGTAAACCAAGAAAGAATTTTAATTCAGCCATCATACTCATTTCAAATTTACTTTTCATAAGAATCTCAAAACTTAAACATAACTTTTTAGAAGTTACACCAAAAATGATGTCATCTACATATATTTACACAACAATAAAATCTTTCTTAATACTTTTTGTAAATAAAGTTTTATCAACTTGACCTCTAATAAAGTCATTTTTAATCAAAATGAACTTAGACGATCATACCATGCACGAGGTGCTTGTTTCAATCCATACAAAGCTTTATGAAATGTATACAGGTAATATGGTTTGTCAATGTCTTCAAAACCAGTTGGTTGTTTTACATAAACTTCTTTATCTATAAAACCATTCAAAAAGGCACTTTTTACATCCATTTGAAATAGTTTTATATCATGAAAAGCAGCATGTGCAAGTAAGATCCTAATAGCTTCTAATCTAGCTACAGGAGAATATGTTTCATTATAGCCTATTCTTTCTTGTTGATTATAGCCTTGAGCTACTAATCTAGCTTTGTTATGGGATACTTTTCGTGATTCGTCTAGTTTATTCTTAATACCCATCTAGTTCCTATGATAGATTTATTAGATGGTTTAGGGACTAGAGACCAGACTTTATTCCTGGTAAATTGATTTAACTCCTCTTGCATAGCTAAAATCCAAGCTTCATCTTGAAGAGCTTTATCAATTTTCTTAGGTTCTAATTCAGAAACAAGAGCTACATTGGCCTCTCTCCTAAACTTAGATCTAGTTCTCACTCCTTCTGATGTTTCTCTTATAATCAGGTTATTTGGGTGAGAAGAATTATATCTCTAGTCTTATCTTAAACTAATATTTTCAGAAATATCTACTACTTTATCTGATGGATCATCTGATGGTGAATCGTCTGGGTTAGTAACTAAGGGAGCAGATAGAGTTTCATCATCAGAATCATCTCTCTTATCTAAATGAGAATCATCATCAAACTTTACATGCATAGATTCTTCAACAGATTTAGAAACAAGATTATAAACTCTATAAGGTTGAGATCTAATAGAATAACCTAGAAAAATTCCTGAATTGATCTTAGAATCGAATTTGTCCAAATTTTCTTTTTTATTCAAAATAGCGCATTTGTAACCAAAAGGATGAAAGTAAGAAATATTTTGTCTTTTTTCCCTTCTGGAGCTCATATGGAGTTTTGTTTAAAATAGGCTGCAGAAATACTCTATTTTGAATATAACAAGCTATATTTACAGCTTCTACCCAGAAGTACTTAGGAAGATTCATTTCGTATAGCATAGTCCTTGTCATTTCGTGAATTGTCCTGTTCTTTCTCTCTACAACTCCATTTTGTTGAGGAGTTTTAGGAGCAGAGAAATTATGGAAATTCCATTCTCTTCACAAAACATTTTGAATTTTTCATTTTCAAATTCTCCACCATAATCACTCCTAATTCTAGCAATAGAAATTTCTTTTTCATTTTGTAACTTTTTGGATAAAACTTTAAAGCATTTAAAAGATTCTTCTTTATGAGCTAAAAACAATATCCAACAAAATCTAGTAAAGTCATCAACAATTACAAGACCATACTTCTTTCCACCAAGATTTACTGTTCCAGTTAGTTCAACCAAATTTATATGTAAGAACTCTAGAGGTCTAGACGAAGTTACAATATTCTTAGACGAAAAAGATGTTTTAACTTGTTTTCCTTTATGATAACTATCACAAAAGAAATCTTTGTTAAAACTTATCTTTGGTAAACCTCTTACCAAATCATGTCTAACTAATTTAAAAATATGTTTAAAACTAACATGACCTAGCTTTTTGTGCCAAATTAGTTTTGCATCATCTTTTGATATAAGACATGAAATATTTTAACTTTTCAAATCGTCTAAGTTAAGTTTATAGAGATTGCTTTGTCTCTTGGAAAAAAAGAATATGGATCTGCCCTTGTTTTTAACTAAACAAGAATTTTGATTAAAGGATACTTTAAAACCATAATCACATAATTGACTTATACTGATTAGATTATGCTTTAAACCATCAACTAGTAGAACATTATCAATAGAAGAAAAGGAATCCTTAGAAATTTTACTGATCCCAATTATTTTGTCCTACTGGTTGTCTCCAAAAGTTACTGATCCTCCTTGCTTATGTTGGAGGTCTAGGAACATAGACCTTCTACCCGTCATGTGTCGCGAGCAGCCATTGTCTAAGTACCATTTATGGTGGTTGCTTCTTCCAAGTAAGGAGATCTGCAATATATATTATATTCTTCTTAAATACCCATATTTTCTTAGGTCCTTTGGGGTTAATCTTATAATTGTTCTTAGAATAATAATAAGAATACTGTTTCTTTTTCTTTTTATTAGGAACAAAATTCCTATTATGAAGAACATTGCTATTATGAATGTTATTTTTACCAGAAAAGCCTAAGCCACTTTTATCGTCTGGATGTCTATAACTTCCAATCATATCATCCATCCTTTTTGTACTTTCTATAAATTTTGATAAATCTGCTGAAAGAATATTAATCCTTTGTTTTAGCTGATTGATCTCCTCAGATTGATCAACACTTACTTTATTTTTCATATCGTCTACTTGTTTCTTAGAATTTTCAAAAAATTTCTTTTTCAACAATTTATATTGTTTTAGAATAGCATGTGAATCCTCTAACAATTCTAAATAGGCATGCCGAAGATCATTAAAGGGAGAGATTACCTCATCATCACTTTCATCTTCAACTACCAAGTATATATTTGCTTGCTCTGATGATTCTGAGTTGGATTCAGATTCAGACGAATCCAGATCTTCCTATGTTGCCATCATGCTCTTTTTGTTTTCTTGACTCTTCTTTTGTCTTCTTTTAAGCAAGGGACATTCAAACTTGTAGTGTCCTGGTTTATTACACTCATAGTAGACGATAGAGATTTTCTTATTCTTCGAATCGTCTTTGCTAATCTTTCTGAAAAAGGAGCCTTTATTTCCCTTTTTTTCTTTTTCCACATCCTTCTAATTTTTCTTGAAATGAAGGATAGCTCATCTTCATCCTCATTTGAATCTTGATCAGATTCACTGGCATCATCATTCTTGATTTCTTCAATCTTTAATGCTTTTAAAGACGTACTTCTATTTTTCTGCATTTTCTGATTCTTCGGACCAGCCTTCAATGCAATAGATTTATCCCTTCTGGGTTTATCTTCTACATCAAGCTCTACTTCATGGATTTTTAGTGAACCAAGCAATTCGTCTAGCTTTAGCTTGCTTAAATCCTTGGCCTCTTATATTGCTGTTACTTTAGGTCTCCATCTTTTTAGAAGACTTTTGAGGACCTTTCTGGTATGATCTTGACTATCGTAGATTCTCCCCAGAGCTTTAAATCCATTAATAATTGTTTGGAATTGTCCAAACATTCAGTCAATAGACTCATCATCTTTCATCTTGAACAACTCATACTGATGAACAAGAATACCAATCTTGGATTCTTTCACCTGCTTTGTGCTTTCATGTGCAATGGCTAATGTGTCCCACATTTCCTTTGCAGATTCGCATCCATGAACCTTATCATATTCACTTCTGCTTAGAGTATAACTTAAAAAGAACTTGGCCTTTGAGTTTAATTGAACGCGAGTTTTCTGATCAACTGACCATTGGTCATGAGAGATGCTTTTCCCTTTGAAGTCTATTGGAATATATGGACCACTTTCAATGATATCCCAAAGATCAATATGTGTGGATTCTATGAAGAGCCGCATCTTGTCCTTCCAATAATGATAATCTTCACTATTGAATGCAGGGGGTCTTGAGACGGAGGCACCTTCAACTATAAAAACATATGATTCAGCCATAGATCTTTGTACTCACTTTGTAACAGTGTTTCTTAGAAACTTGTTCTCTGATACCAACTGAAGGAAATCACTTATTAATATAGAAATCACCTATAATATGTAAAATACACAAGAAGGGGGATTGAATTGTGTTAAATCGTCTAAGAAAGTAATCTTTAGAATCTTCTAAATTTTCTTGAAAAACTCAAATGATTACAAAACAATGCACTTAATTCGTTTAAGTAATGCAACAGTGGAAATAGTATCTATTCTTTTAACAACAAGAAATTAAAGAGATAAGGGTTAGAGAATATGACATCGTGATTTATACTGGTTCACTCTTAACCTTTGGGCTACGTCCAGTCCTCAGATTTTATCTTAGATTTCAATTTCACTTATAACTTTACAAGTATTATTTCTACTCTTCCAGAGCCTCTTCAGGTCTCTTTCACAAAATATTCTTTATCTGTTGTCTTAGCCTGTTCACGCTCTAGCCTTCCTTTCACTTGAAAAGATATTGTTTGAGCTTTCTACACTCATATTACAGGTGTTCTTGATCTCTCTTCTTCTTATTTTTTTACTCAGGATATTTTTACAGTATACTCACTTGATCATATAATTATTTTTGTAAGTAAGAGTAAGTAAAAAGTTGTTTTGTCTACCACTACAACTGTTATTTATAGTCTAATTCTCCAACGGTCTTTATGAGAAAACTGCTTGTAAAATCTTCAGAGATTTGTTATTGGTTGAGTCTTGTAACCAACTCCAACTAACTAACTGACGTTGTAGATTATTCTTCAATTATATTGTCTTGATTTCATTTGTATGCTTTGTTTGGTGTCTTCGCTTCATCTTATGTCTTCATCTTAGTCTTGTGACTTTGCTTCGTCTTATGACTTCATCTTAGTCTTGTGACTTTGTCTTAGTCACTTCGTCTTGGTCTGATGATTTGTGCTACTTACATTTATCTACGCGTTTAATAAACTTATCAAAATAGTTCACACACTTCTTTTATTATTATTATTTGACTTTCATCAAAATCAATTGAAGAAATGAAGTCTTCTTGATGTCACAAATCTTTTCAGAATAATTCAATCATAATATCAAAAGTACACAAATATGGTATATCACAAAATCTTCACAATTCAGAAATGTTTTCACAATCATATATTTGCAAGTGCATATGCATATGAGACTCTACTTTCATTTTTATTTTATTGTGACTAAGCATCTTTCACTGTCCTATATCCCTGGTAGATATCGGGCTCATTTCAGATTCTATCCTATACCCATTATGGATATCGGGCTCATTAATTGTTGGGTCCCGAAAAAAAAATTTTTAATTTTTTTAATTTTTTTATTATTCGAATTAATTATTTTTATTGACTTATGGATTTATTCGTTAATTATTTTTATTTTATTTTGCCTTAATTGATTTAATTATGTGTTTAGATAGATATTTTATGTTGGGCTTGGAAATTTGAAGTTG
>JAOSBN010000002.1:36066856-36081422 GCA_027563595.1 Erythroxylum suave | reverse complement strand
TTAACATGCATAATAGAGTAAATCCCGCCTTAAATAGTCTTGTCTTGATGTGATTTGATAAGTTCAACTCTTTAAGTATTTTTAGCTTAATTGATCTATTTTGACTCCCATCCTAGCATAACTTGAACTGACTAATACACTTAGAATCAAATAGGCCCTCGGCAAAATAAACCTTATAGGAGTAATAACATAAACCACACAAAATTAACCGTGAGATTTTTGAGCCGCTTAAGAGGAAGTACAACATTACATATATTCCAAATTTCTTTTTCGTGTGCATATATAGTGTGTTCCCTGGCAGAATCTGACATTAGAGTTCCTATCAAAGCCACATTTAGTACATCGAGACGAAATTAAGGCATTGTTTGTGTAACCCTTTGCTATCTAATTTTTTTGAGTATCCCACCAAGTGCATTATCCCTTGTAGTCCACATTTGAGCCTAGGACCTTTCTTTGTTCTTAAGTTAAAAACCCAATAAACCCTATCCTTTTCTCTTCTTTAGCCCCAGAATTTGACTCCCAACTAAGAGGAATTGCCGAGTAACATGTATTCATTTTGTTAAATCATATCCTTCATATGTGTAATGTTTACGTCATGTTCCTAGTTGTTACATGGAGTTAGGCTTGAGAGTTAGAACACAATTTGGGGGAGAAAAAAATTAAAAGAAAAAAAGAGAAAAAGAAAAAAATTATAACATAAGAAAAATATATATTCAAATTTAATAATGTTTTATTCCCCCGAAACAATTTTAAAAGCGAGTTTGATGCTCTCAACTTTAAATTAATGTTGAAACTTGCTAAGTCATGATTTATGAGAAACACCTTGATAAATGAATGGAAAATGATGATTGGTTAGGAAGGAATGGTTCGGTCATCTTGTGATAAATTCTATGGCCATATGTGTCGTATGAGATATGTGTTACTTGGTACATACTTTGCTCCTCTTGGTTTTTCTTTCTTTGTTAAACCCAATAGCCAGCCTTTAAAAGACCTAGTTGTTCGAAGTGGGTTTTTAAATCCGAGCTAGTGGTAGAGATTGGACTCTATGTCAATACTAAGGAAAGGACTACTATGCATTGATTTTGAGAGAAACACTACACCCGAAAATTTACATGAGTGATTAAGTGAAATCGGAGAGGGTGCGGGTGTTATTGCTTTCTATAAGGTAATGCCGAAGTGGATAACATTCCTAATTAATTAGGAGATCGTTTATTTGATTCTATGATTGTATTTGTTGGCTATGGGAGAAAGAATGGTGATAAGAGATTGGAAGCCTTAAGGTTTTGAATGGATTAAATACTTGAGGACAAGTATTGTTTAAGTGTGGGGTTATTCGATAGGTTGCATTTCATGCATAGTTTATAGGATAGTTTGCATTCATTTTGCATGTGTTTGTTTATTATTTTTTTGTTTTGTGTGCTTTTTTGTTTGTTACGTGTGCAGGAGATCAAAGTGGGGATTGGAATCATAATGCAGGAGATTTAGGCTGTTTTGGAGAGTTACGTGCTGGAAACAGATACGACATGCTCATGTCGTATCAGGCAAAAACTGGGCCGAATTTATGAACGATTTTTAAAGCCCAATCACCATCTATTTTGGGCTGGATCTTTGTTGGAGACACCGGACATCACCTGGGGAACCATAATGAAGAGTCCAAATTGAAGACTAACTTGACATCTTTGACAGCTTTAACTTTAACTTTTGAACGTCCTCTCTTCTTTCTCTGTTTTTTGGTAGTTAGCAACCAGCCACCATCGTTATTTCAGTTTTTATATTATTTTCTTGTGTTTTTAGATTAGCTATGAACAACTAAACCCTTTTCTACTCGAGGTGCTTGGATATTCAACCATGGATGATTTGTGAGACTATGTTTTTATTTGTTTATGCAATTCAGATATTTATTTAATTCCTGTGCTTGAACCAGATTTATTATTGCTTAATTTATTATGCAATGTCACGAGTTGTGTGACTGATTAAGTGATAAATTGTTGAATAGGATAGTATTGTCGTGGATATTATTCTGTCAAAGTAGTGAATTGGTTTTATCTGGCAAACGATGTATGTTGGTGGTAAAATCGATGGAATTAAATAATCTGACTTAATAAATTACGACGTTTTCAAATTTATTGATTAGGGCAAGGGTCTTTTTTGTTCTTAACGTAACTAGAGGTTAATCTTGTCAAGAAGTTTCCCAGGGGTTTTCTTTAGATTAGGGAAGTAACTTGTCAGGGCGTTTCTCGGGGTTACTAATCAAGTAAGAAAAGATTGGTCAATGAGTGCATCACCTTTGGCTATAACTTTGTCTATCTGAATTGTCTAATTTATCTTATGATGTCAATAATCGAATTTCCAGGCTGAATTGAAGAGTATCTTAGCTAGGTCATCATCCATTTCTTTTTAATCTCGTTTTATTTCATTATTTGCTGTCTAGATCTGTTTTATTCCAATACCACATGCTTATGTCGTATCTGTGACTATAGCTCTCTTTTAATTTTCTGCGTTGCTTTTATTTTTATTTACATCTCCCACAATATCAATCCTTTAATTTGTTATTTTCTGAGCATCTGAGTAACTCTGCACTAATTCCCTGTGGATTCGACCCGATTCACCACTAGCTACCTAGTTTTTAGAGAATTGGAAATATATTTTTATTTTTGGTAGTTTGACAACCTATCAACAAACTAATTGTCATTCAATTATGGCCACAACAAAAGAATAAATTTTTGGAAATTTCGATTAGGTCTATATAATTAAATAATTTAAATTTTTGAATTATAATTAAGGTATCGAATTGTAATTGAATCAAATTCATACAAGATTGATCTTGAGCTATCAACCATAAGTTATTCAAGTACTTAGCCTCTAACAATATCCACAAAATAGAAGGAAAAACTCAACTTTTGAAAAGAGAAGGCAAAAGTACAGCTAGCACCTTTATGTATTTTTTTTTTAGTTATAGAAAAAGACAAAAGGGTTTCTTCCTTATTAAAATTAAATTTCTTAATTATAATTAAAGTTAAACTCTAATTATAATTACATTTTAATTTAAGAAAATCAAATATCTCTTGATTGATTCGTAATTTTTAAAATTTTACAGTTAAATCTAACTTAATTTAAATTGATTTTTCTTTTTTTTAGTTGGTCCTTTTTGTGTTACTAATTAGGTTCCTAATATGTAGTTAATGATTATAAATTATAATTTTAATTCATAAATAGTATCATATAAATTAAAACTCCACTTAATTTATTTTTATTAACCAATTAAATAATTTATAATCATATATTAAAATTGACATATAACAACATATCATAATTATCTAAATATTAGGATTATCAACGTGGTATGATTCAACCTACTCATATATTGTTATAATATATATCTTAATAATTTCATCATTTGATCTTTCAATTGGACATAGAATATGGATTTAGTATCTACTCTTTTAAATCTAACTATAGTCATTCGTACTGATTTTAGCTAGACTTTTACTGGGATATTGGGATATTATTGTTTATTTATTCCTAGCAACTAGTAATTAATTTATAATTAATATTTTGAAACATCTTGTTAAATCTTAGTTCACTTTGATCAAAAAAATTCTTTAAATCACTACTAATCAAAAACAATGAAACATTCTCCTTAATTACTTTTAAGTGATAAATATTTTATTGACTTACTCAACTATCTCTATTCATACTATATTCAAGTACTACCAAATAAGCTTCTGCAAAGAGAATAGGTTATAAGTATAATCAAAATATTGTAATTCTCACATGAGATACTTTAGTAATATCAGGTCTAAGGATCAATTTCATAAACATTACAATAAGAAAAATCAAAGACACATAAGTAATATTCTATTTGAGATCCTCATAATCGATTAAGTTCAATAAACTTATTCTGTAATAAGCATCCACTCATTTGTTTAAACATCTCCATACTTTAATTTATGATTCCAATTACTTTCTTCATAAGAAGGAAACATAATGTGTACTTATTTTATCATTCCATCAATATCTCATCTTGACGATACGACAACTAAGAATAATTTAGAAACAATATATAAATATAAATTGAATTTCATAATTGTAATCTCATTATAATTTCAATTACACAGTAATTATTCTATATATTTTCTCTTTATTCTACATATATAATTTACCTTTAGTATTAAAATATCAAATATATTTAATTGAAAATACCTAAAGATAAATAATGACTTTAATTAATTATCACAAAATCTACAACTAACTAATTAAATGTAGTACATACACCAACAATCTCTTACTTACACTAAGTTATTTGCTTAGCGTCTTATGCCATATCTCAAGTTCATACTACTATTGAGATAGTGGTTTAGTGAGAGAATTCTACAAGGTTATCTACAGTGAGCACTTGCTTAAATCTTATAACTCTTACCTTAATTATCATTATGATTAATTAAGACTACCTAAATACATTCTTGGATCTTTGATGAGACCTTGGCTCCTTTCATGTGCACAATAGCTCTAATGTTCTACACTACAATAATATTTCAACAATGTAAAGAAATATATCAAGTTTGTTAAGGAACTTTTTGATCTAAATAACCTAAGGAACTTTTTGATCTAAATAACCTTTGTCACTAAATAAAAATGTATTATAGTTTGATTAGCAGCAAGTGCCACATTAGAAACATTTCCAATGTCAAAATAATATTATTCTAAGTAAAATATACATTGACTAGGATTTACTTCTAAAGTTAGTATCCATATGATCTTGAACTTAAATATCAACTCATTATAAAACAATAGATATCTTTAAAGCTTTATAAATCTAAGATATCTAAAATATTAAATGCCTTTGTACATTATCTATATACTTAGACTAAAGTAGGTAAATAGTTTTTGTATCTATTTATACAAATATAATTCCCAGAATTAAATTGTTACATTTTCATATTTATAAAGAGTTAAGTTTGGACAATCATATCTTCAACAATTGAAAATATGAATTTTTGTTCTTTATAAGCAATATATCTCTACATAGTCCACTAAAGAGCATAACTATACTCCTATTAACCTTTTTGTAAACATGAAAAGTTCACAATCATCTCCAAAACAAACATTTTATAAAAGTGAATCTTTTAACATCTCGTAACTTTTTAAATATATCAAATTCATTAACAAAGGCAGTAATTCAAGTGTGAATATCTGCTGCGATTTCTAATTTTGGAAGGTCATTTTAAAAAGATCGTTTTGAACTTTTTAGGTTGGGTAAAATCTAGTTTTTATTGTAAAAGGAAAAACAATATAAAAGGAAAAGAAAATGACATGGTCAAGAGAGCCTCCATTTTCCAGTTTTAGAAAGAACCAAGGAAGAGGAGAGAAGAGGGAGTTGCTGCTGCTATTGCCACTCTCAATCCATTTTATGTTAACTTTCTCAATTCATCTTGTTATTTCTTTCGTTTGATGTATAAAATGGATATGAGGATGATCAACTTGTGTTTAAGGAGGTTCTAAACTCTTTTTGGGATTTTTGTTCTTGAATCAATGTTAATTTGATTACTTTTGATGTTAATGTATTAGGTACAAACGCAATCAAATCGGTAATTTATGAAAAGAGATCTCGTGTGAGCACCCAATTGTTTATTAAAGTGCTTAAGATCTATTTGCACTACAAGAAAAAAAAAGGTTTTATTGATGGAAATTACCAAAATAGAATAAAGATTTTCCGTCAAAAAAAAGATTTGGCGATGGAAATTATTAACAGAAAGAGTCGTCGGAAAAATGATCGTAGGTAAATTTTACATATGGAAATAATTAATTCGTCAGTAAATTTAGCAATGGAATGTTATATATACGTCGATAAATTAGTAACAAAATTTGTATCTCTATCCAAAAATTAAGGAAATTTACTGACAGACTTATAATATTCTGTTGCTAAATTTATGACGTATTCCTAATATTTCGTCAATTAATTTACAAATGGTAAATTGTAAGTCCATTGCAAAATTTAGCGATGGACGACATTATCCGTTACTAAATTAAATATAGCTATGATAAATTTCAATCGTTGTTTCTCACTTCCTATTTAAGTTTTTTGTTGATAATGTTTTGATTTTTTACATTTAATTTCTGTAAATAATATAACACTGATTGATAATTATCAATAGAATAAGTATTGTACACATTGATTGATAATGTAATCAAAATATTATAATGTACACAAATAAGTATCTTGAAAATAACTGTAAATTAAGAATTCATGCAAAAACTTAAGCTAAGTAGCAGACTATCAAATACATTCACTTATCTAGAAGCCATGAAGGTGGTGAAGGCAGATGCTCTGACTACTGACCTATCCTTCCCCTTTAACTTATCCACTTCATTACAGAGCTGTGTTATGCACTCCATCAACCTCTCTATTGTGTTCTCAAGCCGAACGACTCTCTCATTTGATGTGGGTCGCCTACTAGATGAAGCTATAAAGGATGTGGAGGATTTGGAGTAGCATGTATTTCCAAATGAACCTATGTCGAATATCCTTTCACAGCGGTCCCTACCACCCACTGCATCAAGATATGCCTGACTTTCATGAAGAGTTTCATGAGTTCTGAGACTATTATTCAATGCTTTCTTTTATTTGGTCCTATCATTATAATTGTTTGTATTAATAAGTGATAATTTTTAAGAATTAATATTAAAGTATATATTTTACATACATGAAGTTGTCTCCATCAGGTGTTGACCAAGATCACACCATCATGCTTCTTAGTGTGAGTGTGTAAAAAAAGTTGGCGTGGTGTAGACTTCCTGGCTATAGACTTTTCCTGCATCAGAATAAAATGTTATAAGTGAACTACAATTTACAAAAAGTTTTAGCAAAGTTTCCTCTATTTTTATGACATTTACCCCTTGTTAGATACAAACTAACTCAACAATATAGCCATTAATGGCACCAGACATAGATAACATTATTGTTCTCTATAATTCACATATATTCTCATTTTAAATTTCATACATCATATTGCATTGAAATCAAATTTACATTAAAGTACAAAAATCAAAATATAAGTGAAAAGTTTTGATACTTACAAGTTGAAGTGCATGCTTCTGGTGCTTCGGTGTGTACAAGTAAACTCTCTCTATTTAGTCCTTTATGTCTGTTGATAGAATTAGGCTCTGAAATGGACATTGCCTCGGGTGATGTGCAGTACTACTGCCAACAACTCCAATTTTTTTCAGATATATATGGTGATCGTATACCATTTTTGTGTATCAAACCAAGAAAGTCTCTATAAGAGTGTGGTTGTTTCCAATGAAAATGGGTATGATTTACTGCATAAAAATAAGACATTTAAGAAGGATATCAATGGCCTCAAAAATTCTTTTTCCAAATTCAATATAGTAGTGAGAAATTGAATAGAATACTTGGAGTCCTAAAGAGTTCTAATGATAAATTGGTTTCAATTATTAAATTGCATCCTCTAACAACAAGACTATCTTTATGAATGAGGGGAAAGCACTTATATGATGAGCCTATGGCTAAATATGTATAAATATCACATGCTCATTCAACATTCTATTTCACATTAAAAAGAGAAATTTCATGCTCATCTAACAGCCTACGGCTAATATGTTTCAAATCTGCTGTTTTTTTCCATTATTCACTAACATTAACACGGAACAACAAATAACAACCCATTAACAACCAAAATAAACTCTCACAACTCAATCCACACAAACAAAACCAACAAAAATAAAATCATTTAACAACACAAAATGAAGCAGAAAAATAAACCCAATAGAGGGATGACCAACCTTAACAATGGAAGTAAAGAAGATAGATAAACACAAACAAAATAAGACAGATCTGTCAAAGATGGAGGAAACAAAGAAGAACAAAAAGTGAAGAAGAAAATGACAGTGAAGAAGAGAAGGAAGGTATGCATCTATCAATTTAATTAAAAGGAAAATAACGACATTTCCTTCCAATTTAAACGACGTCATTTCCTTAAATTTTAATTTAACAAAGCAAATTATTTTCGCTGGTAAATTCTTTCAAAAATTTCAGTTAGGAACCATTGGTGCCTATTTTTACAACGACAATCACTAGTCCATTGCAAAATTTCATCGACAAAGTTGGTGATAACATTTTGTCCTCTTTTAGAGATGGATTGTTTATTTCGTTGCTAATTTATGACAAAATTTTTATGTTCGTCGCTACTTTACGATGGAATTTTTTGTCAATAATTTTTCATCAGTATTTTGTCATTTTCTTCTAGTCTTGAAATGTGAGCTAATTTTGTTAATGAGAGATTGCAATTTCAATAATTCGATTCAATTAGGGTTTAAGATTTAAGGGTTAATGATTAGAACTCGACAGAGAATAATCCACCCTTCACAATTTTAGGATCAATATGGATTAACTTAAAAGTAATCAAGTTGGCATTTGATGATAGGATAAATCCCCTTATCTGATAATTGATTAATCTTTCTTGTGTGATTTTCGATTTTTCAATTGGTTGTGCTCAATTTTAATTTCCATACGTTAATTTAGAATTTCAATTTCAATCAATCCATATTTAATTGCTTAAATTTCTGTATAGTTTTTGTTTTATTTTAAGTACAATTTCTGAACTTAAACTAAGTTAGAATTCATTTAGTTCACTAATTTTCTCATGGGATCAACAACTTAACTACTACATTTACGATTCGTACACTTTCGAAACATTGAGGGTTTTATAGAATTAAAACTTTCTCAGTAAGTTTTTGGTGTCGTTGTTGGGGAGTTAGTTAGGAATAGTTGGATTGTTTTAGTTTAAGGAATTTTTTCATCTCTTATGTTTGTGTGGTTGCATGTACATGAGAGTTACTCAGAGTTCAAGTCAGATCACCGAAACCTTAGCACTTGACGTCACTCGTTTGGAGCTAGCAATTTGAGCCAAAAAGAAGAAATCGAACAACTAACGGTGGAAGAATTTCATTAAGAATTTAGTCAAGGAGCAAAACAAGGAAATCAGCCACGACCCTTATAGATTTCATGAGACCAGTGTTCAATGTTGCAAATCAAGGTATAACTTGACCACCGGTTCAAGGAACCTCATTTGAGATTAAGCCTGCCTTATTAATCCTACTGCAAACAAATGTGCACTTCTACAAATTGACTATTGAGGATCCTACTACTCATATAGTGAATTTCCTGAAAATATATGATACTTTCTGATATTATAGAATGTCAGAAGATGTTGTTAGGATAAGGTTTTTCCCTTTAACGCTAAGCGATAAATCTAAGGCATGGTATCATTCACTGAATCCTACAAATATCACAACTTAGGAGCAGTTGGTGCATGTGTTCCTGGATAAGTACTTCCCTCTTATGATGACTAAGAATTTGATAAAGGAAATCATGAATTTCTAACAAAGTGAGGGGGAGTCGCTTTATGAAGCGTGGGAAAGGTATAAGGATTTTTAAAGGAGTTGTCCTCACCATAATTTACCTAAGGAATTCTTACTGAAAACCTTTTATAATAGAGTTACTCCATCCACACGAGGCACCAGGGGAATTGTTAAAGGAGATGGCAAGTAACAGCTGTCCTTGGACAATGGACAGAAGTGGACAACATATAACTCTCCAAGAGCAAAAGGAAGCCATAGTTATTGACTCAACGCAAACCAAAATTGACAACTTAATAACATGAAAGCCTCCTCTTTAACTCCTTTCAAAGCAATTTAGCAAAGATGTGAGCCATGTGGAAAAGACAACCACGATACCATCGATTGTTTCCTAATGCAAAACAACAAATTGGAGCAACTCAATTACATAAGAGCATAATTTGGTCAAACAATGCAAGAGGTCAATTTTGACCTTAAGGCCTACCTAGACTTCAACAGGAGAAACCAAACTCCACAGTCACTCTAAGTTAGATGAAATCTTAGACAAGATAAGAAGCATAGATGAAGCTCACAAGAGGTTGGAAGAAAGGTATGAACAAGTAACAAAGAATCATGCCTATGAGCCAATTGGAAAATGCATTATCTACACGAAATATGGGGAGCCTTCTGAGCAATATAGAAACAAATATGAAGGAAATAATAATGGCAGTCACCTAGGCCACTGAAGAGAAGCTCAATTAAGTTAAAGAAGAAAAGAAAAGGGCTAACGAAAGTTCCTTGCAAAGTAAATATAATTTAATGGAAATCAAGGAGTATTGACCTGCAATTCCACACCCAATCCTAGCGCAAAGAAAGCCAAAAAAAGCATAGTTGAATGAGGTTCTTAATATAGTAAAGCAATTGAAAACATGACTTGCCATTGTAGAATCGATAAAAGAGAAGTTGGGAAACATAGAGGAACTGAAGAAGTTAGAAGGCGAAGTATTAAACAAAGAAAAATCCAACGAAGTGCTAGCGCTTCTATAGAAGCAAGATGATTAAAGGGATTTTTATACTCCTTAACTATTGGTAGTGTCAAAGTGGATAAGGCTTTTATAAACTTAGGAGCTGGCATAAAGATGATGCCTTACACTTTATGCAAAAAGATGGAGCTAGGTGAAATAACACCAATCAGCATGTGTGTGCAAATGGTTGATAGATCAATCCACCATCCTAAGGGCATAGTCAAGGACGTTCTTATTAAGGTTGACAAATTTATCTTTCCCACGGACTTCATCATCTTAGATATAGAGGAAGATTTGGAGATACCCCTTATCCTCAGATGACCATTTTAGCTACTACCGATTCTCTTATTGATGTTGATGGAGGTGAGTTAACTTTAAGAGTGGGGAATGAGAGGGTCTCATTTAAAGTGTTTGATGGTACAAGAAATTCTTTCAAACCTATGGATGTTATAAAGAGAAAAGAGTCATGTGAAAAAGTTGAGCATTGTCATACTCATAAGGACCCATCAGAGAAACCACAAATTTGAAAGAATAATCAAAAGAAGAAGATAAGAAAGAGGGGTCCTGATAAGCACAATCTGGTACCTCACTTACAAGTTATGAAACATATAGGGGCACTATAATTATATGATTTTTTTGAACTACAGTGAGAAAAAGAAGTACATCAAGCTAATGATAGTAAATGAAGCACTGCATGGGAGGCAACCCATGATTTCATCTTTTTAATGTTTTATCTGTTGCTTTAGATTAGATTTTCAATTTTATTTTTGCATGTTTTTCCAATACAAGTTAATATCTTAGAAAAATCGAGCTAGTTTTCTTTATCTCTCTCTATTTTCCACAATGGATTGGAAGGGTATGAAATATAAGACAATGAGGTGATGATGAAAATATAAGGTAAGGAAGGAATTTGGGAGTGACATGAAGAAAAGAGTCAAAAATGGAAAAGGAGTGGATAAATTTTCATTGTACAATCGTCACCCAATTTTGAGGTCTCTGTCTTTCTTTTGAACACATAATCGTGACCTCAAAATCTTATGTCATGATCGTGACCTACAGTGAGGCAGAATGGGAATGTGGAAATTTCTAGCTTTTTCTCAACTTTACCCCTCCTTTCTTCCCCTTAACCTATATATTCACTCTTACCCTCATTGTTTTCACCCACAACACTCTCTCTACTCTCTCTAACAAACAAACTACCAAACCCTCTCACTTCTCTCTACAAGTTTCTTCATCTCTCAAATTTCTTCATATCTCTCATTCCAAATGGAATCGAAAATTAAGCAGACAGCTAAGTATGTCAAGGAAGAGTAAAGCACAGGTGTCGGGGTGCGAACAACAAAATCTTGCAGTGAATTACAGAACACCGTTCCCAATCTACTTGGAAGAGGAATGTAACATTTTCAAATCCTTAGCCTTAAAAAGATTTTGGTTCCTAGATACTTAAACTTTGAAAATATTAGAAAGAATTAGATTAAGAGAAAGGGTTGAAAACTTAGGAAGTAGAATTCAACGAAAAAAGTTTATGCATTTTAACTTTGTTATTTATGAAGAACTCACTGTTGAATTCTTCACATCTCTCCAATTTGAGCAAGGTAACCTGAGAGAATTATGGTTTCAATTATGGGGACAACCATATGAGTTAAATATTGAAACTTTATATGAAATAGATAGATTCCCATAATCAACCATAGTGGATCAACACAATGACTTCCGTGTCACATGTTATTAGCCCTAATTGACAAGGTTGGACAACTTCAATCATAAGAATGCACGCAACAACATCATTCATAATCCTGAACCCTTTTTGTTGAAGAAATTCATGTGCCAAATTTTTTTCTCCAAAAGTGAATGCTACAAGTGTTCGATGAAGGAGTTATTCATTTTGTAGTGCATGGATAATAGCATCCTAGTTTTACATCCACCCACATTTGTAACGCTCTCATCGCTTTTCAAAAAAAGAGAAGCAATAATCTGGGCATAGGATACTTGGTTACCGCTATTGCAAATTATTATGGTGTTAACTATGATTGATTGATTGTGCATCTTCTTGAATTTCTTAACACTCATCATTTAACGAGATCTAAGATATTGAAGTCCTATAATATGGAACTTTGAGATGTCAATGCAAACTCATATGCTAAGAATAGGGAAGGAGAGGCCAATTCCAACTCGACACCATCGCAACAACAAGTGTAGGAGTTAACCAGTAAAGAACTTGAAGAAGAGGAAGAAGTCGAATGGGAGAAGGTACTGGAAGCAATTTCAGTCACTAACAAAGAAACTGTAAATAATTTCAAAGGGCTATAGGAGGTGAGAGAGGAAAAACACCGACAACACTGAGACATCCAAAGCATTTACAAATATTTTGCTACTCAAGGTGTGGATATTTCACCTCTGACACCATCACCACCTTAATCTCCATAAAGGGTTCTTATGCTCTAACCCTTGTCTTTTTATTTTGTTTTATGTTTTTCTTATTATTTTTTCTTATTCCCACCTTACGTGTTGTTTGTTCTTCTCACATTGAAGACAATGCGTTGTCCAAGTATGGGGAGGTTTGTACTGTATTTTTATTTTGAATGCGAATTTTACAAATTTTATATTAATTTTTTTGCTTAGTTTTTCATGGTGTGAATCATGTGGGTATGTCAATAGCTAGGACGTAAGGAAATTAGTTTATTCTTAAACATATTCTTCTAAGTTGTAAAGATTTATTAGCTTGTACAATTCGTATTCTAGGTATCTTTAGTTAAATATGCATGTTAATTGGGATCTGACATTAATTTGCTCACCTTATGAAATTTGTTACATACATTCATAATCATAAATCAATTAAATAATTAATGTTGATAGTACCTTTTCGTGAAAATGATTTGCTAAAGAAATAAGGAAGGCGATAAAATGTTAAAAAAAATGTATGTATATCTCAAGCAAAAAACTATTCTATTAGTCTTCAAGTTATGAAAAGAGCTATTAGCCAGTTAAGAATGTGATGTAGCTAAGTAACCAAGGGACATTTATAACAAATTTTTGTCTTCATGTCAAAAGGCTATAATGACACTCCAACCAAACCTATAAATAAATAAAAATGACTTAGTTGAATAGCTAGGGGACATTTATCAAAAATGTTTGCTTTTACATCAAAAGATTAGGTCAATGTTAAAGAAAATTAATCAAATGGTGTTTAAATAAATAAATCCTACTAATCTTTGTTAATAGCATAATTTTTCATGAAAAATCTACTTAGTAATGTTTACAAGTTCAATTGACTACTACTTATTAATGTGTCTATGTCAGTGTTGAGCGTGAGTGAATTTGACATTAAGATCTTGATTAGTATGTATATTTAGTCTAAACTGCTTAGTCGCAGATTGAATAAGTTAATAAATTAGAGTAGCTTGAAGGGTTGTGTTTATAAGGTAAATTAGTTTCATAAAGTTCAATGTCATTATATCATCATTACATTTGTGTGCTTATATGTGTTATTTTTTTGGTATGTTTTTGTTTTGTTTTGTTTTTGCTTGAGGACAATAAAAAAAGTTTAAGTATGGGGATGTTGATGGTTATATATTACATTATGTTTTAGTAGGTGGTTTAGTATGTTTTTAGTTTAATTAGATTATTTGTGCATGTTTAGGTTTAGAATTGGGTTGGTGTGATTATATTTTTGTGTTCTTGAATGTTATGTGGTTTAGAGTATGTTAACATGCTTTAATTTTATATGTTTGAGGTATTTTAACGTGTTTGTTAGTGTTTGAGATCAAGTAAAGAAGATTGGAGAAGTTTGGAGAAAGCTTAGAGGAAGACTCAGGGCCACGATCATGACAAAAACAAGCAGCCAGGGTCACGATCATGATAGAAGCTTAATTACAAGTGTCATGATTGTAACAAATCTGTCACGATCATGACAAGCGTGACACAGATGCAAAGATTTGCTGCCATTTCTAATTTTGGAGGGTCGTTTTGGAATTTTTATCCTGAATAAAACTTAGTTTTTACCCTAAAAGGAAAAATCACTATAAAAGGAAAAGAAAATGACTTGATTAAGAGAGCCTTCATTTGCAACTTTTGGAAAGAACCACGGAAGGGGAGAGAGGAAGGAGATGTTGCTGTTAAGTCAGAATTTTGACTTCACGTATAAAGTGATTTTGATGACAAACAAAGATAAGACGGATGAAAAA
>JAOSBN010000002.1:36055622-36066756 GCA_027563595.1 Erythroxylum suave | reverse complement strand
AACGAAAAAGTAGACACAATTCAACCCCCCCTTCTTGTGTGTTGATTATCATTGTATTAAGTTGTGATTCACTTCAGTTGCCACTCCCAATCAATTCCAGGTTAACTTTCTCAATTCCTCTTGTTATATCTTTCATTGATGTATAAGATGGATATGAGGATGATCAACGTGTGTTTAAGGATGTTCTAAAATCTTTTTAGGGTTTGTTCTTAAATCAATGTTAATTTGCTTGCTTTTGATGTTAATGTATTGGGTATCATGATTGTTTGTCGTATTTGCGTACTTCGGCAACAAATCGAGAGAGTGAACCAATAGTAATATGATTAGGTTGGGTAATAAGAGTTAACAATCTAATAAATCACACAAACTATCAAATCGATAATTTGTACAAAGAGAGATATCGAGTGAGGACCTGATTCTCTATTAAAGTGCTCAAAATCTAATTGGAATGTGGGCTAATTTTTTTAATTGAGAGATTGCAATTTCAATAATTCAATTTAATTGGGTTTTATAATTAAAACTCAATAGAGAATAATCTACCCTTAGGAATTCTAGGATCAATACCAATTAACTCAAAAGTAATCAAGTTACCATTTGATAATAGGATAAATCCCTTGTCTTATAATTGGTTAATCTTCCTTATATGATTTCCAATTTTTCAATTGGCTATGCTCAATTTTAAGTTCCTTATGTTAATTTAGAATTTCAATTTCAATCGATCCATATTCAATTACTTAAATTTCTATTTTAGTTTTTATTTATTTTAATTACAATTTCTGGACCTTAGACTAAGTTAGGATTCATTTAGTTCACTAATTCTTCGTGTGATCGACACCTCAACTATTACACTAACAACCCATGCACTTGTGGAACATTGAGAGTTTTATAGAATTAGAACTTGCTCAATGTGATTAATCTAAATTATTTTCTAAAATTTTTGAGTGGGTTGGACTAAAAAATATTGTGTATTTTGTTACAAATAATATAGCTAATTATGTATCAGCTATATATTTATTATAATCAAAATACGAGTATATTTATTGGTCTCCATATGTTGCTTATTGTATAAATCTTATTTTCAAAGACATTGTTGGTATGGACCATATTTGTAGTCTTACTTCAAGTGCATCTAAGATTATATTTTTTGTATATAATCATTTTGCATCTTTTCTTGGATAAAAAATTAAAAAGATTGAGATGAGATCATGCATCCTGCTATTACTAGGTTTGCGGCTACATTTATTATTTTGAAAAGTGTCTATGAACATAAACAAGTCTTCAAATTTTAGTAATAAGTAAGCATTTTCATGTCATAAGTTATCAAAAAGTGTAAAAGGAGAAAAATGGTGTTATTATTCTAGAAAATAAATTATAGGGTGCCTGCTTGATTATTGAAAAGGTTGTGGCTCTGCTTATAAGGTTATTAAGAATTGCTAACTTAGATAATAGGGGATATATATGGTGGTATATATAGAGCTTGCAAAAAAATTATAAGTCATTTTAAAGGGAAGAAGAAATTGTACAAGCCTTATATAGATATTCTTGACCAATGATGGCATAAGTATCTTATTTAAATGATCTACTTAGAAACTTTTTTTCTCAATTCTTATTGCTTGCATAATGGAGGCATATGTATAAATGATATTATGGGCAGTTTCTTTGATGTGATTTAATGCAAACTTGTTTTCTATATTGAAGAGTAATCACGGGTAATAAATGAAATTAAATTGTATCGTAAAGGTTTAGGGGGTTTTACTAGATCATTTGCAAAGAGAAAACTTATGATTTAAAAAAATATATTAACTTAGTAAGTTTATATACTTTTAGTTCATCATTTGTTTATTATTAATATATATTTTTATTTTTCATAATTATTAATTTAAAATATAGATGAGTGGTGAAGATAATTCGATGAAAATGCTCCAACAATGAGAAAATGCGCTATTACTTAGTCAAACAACTTTAACATTAGCCTCTCCAACAATGAGAAAATTCACTATTAGATTACTTAGTCAAACAACTTTAACATTAGGTTGTGAATGTAATTGAAGCACTTTTTAACATATTCATACAAAGAAACGAAATTGTTTGAAACATCAAAAACTTAATGACCTTGTTTATGTTACTTATAATTTGAGAATGAAGAACAGGTTTTTTGTTGATTTATTTTTATTTTCATTAATTTTATTTTTATTATTGACTTCATAATTTCTCTATTATTTATTCAGAGCACTTAGTAAGAAGCGAATGTATGATACAATTAATATTGATTGTATTATCTATACTGATTTTTGGATTAAAGAAGAAAAATCATCGTCTAATCTTAATTGTATTGACCATACTAATTTTTGGATTGAATTAACATCTACTAATAGTCAATTCATACCTTATTTTAATTATATTAACTATAAAATGTAATCTATTACAAATTTACAATTGAGAATTATTTCATACATTACTAATTTGTTATTTAATCGAATGCAGTAGCAAAAGCTAATGTAGATACTTTAGATAAAAATGTGGTTTACAAGTCTTTAATTAGCATCGGAGAATTTGGAACTTTTGATGATGATGAAAGACAAACTTCTTCAGAAATACAATTTTGATTTTATTGTTATTTTAAGTTTTATGCTAGATTCAGATTCAGTTTGAATTAGTATATTTGATTTATTATTAGTTCACTATACAATAATAGACAACGGTGTATCCTTTTTATTTCAATAAAATATTTTGTTTTTACTTATTCTTATAATTTTTTCTTCTCGTTTTTGACATATCAATTTTACAGTGGTTTAATATCGGTTGAATTTTTAAACCTTAAACCTTTCTTTTGAATTATTAGATGTCTGGTCTCATTTTTAAAACATCATTTTTAAAACATTGATTATAACACGAAAAGCTCATTATTGATAACACTACTCATAAGGCAAATATTTCTCCGGAAAATAGAGTCATCCTTGCATATCAATTGAAGGCATCCTTATTATACAGAATTGTCCATTTCTTTAACCATATTTAGCTTTAAAGAACTTAACTCAGAAATCAGAATGCATTATTTTTGGTCAGCATTTAAAAAAAACTTTTGACATCATTGGAATCATGGGGCTTACAGATACTAAGACCCCCGCTAGATGTAGTTAACAAAAATTTAGCCTACTTGATTAGGTGAATTTTCTCTTTTCTTTTTTTCCCCCCCGCAAAAAGTCCCTTGCTCCTTTTTCACGCTCGTCATAAGTACCTTTGGGCTGACATAGGTGGGAAGAGTATTGATTACTGATTTTACAAGTGTCATACAACCATCAAAAGAGAGTTATGCTGCTTTTCAGTGTTCCGATTTGTTATTGGTCTTCCCTTGTAAAGATTCCTAGTTATCCAACCATATGTTAAGAGTATTTTTCAAGGTTACTCTTTTAAGTCAATATTAAGCTTTTGGCTAAAGGTTGTAGCTAAGTGTCTTGAAGTGTTCTTCCAAACATACATATGTGATTTGGTTATATTAATCTCTTGACCTGAAGCCTTACAGAATTTTGTTAATAATTTAAGATTAAGATATGGGAAGAGGATTAGGCCGTCAGTAAATATATATATATATATATATAGATGCGACGTAGGTGATCTACCTTTTGTCAGTTAGATCAATGTCCAAATTCCTTTGAAAATAAGCTCCTCTTTATGTCTAACCAATCAATTCATAAATATAACAAAGATACATGACTATAGAGTCACCTTGATTGATACCCCGAGATGGTTTAAAAGTTTAGGTGACATCTTGTTTCATGACATGTGGAGAGTACGAAGACAAATAAGACATTATTAATTGAGTAGGGTAAGAGGGAAAACTCGATTGCATCAAGGTTTCTTGTATAAAGTTGCATTCGGTCTATCAAAAGCTTTGTGCATATCAACTTTAATTATTATAAGCCATTTCCCCTTTTCTTGTTTGTATTGAGTAAATGATGTCCTGTATTATGATATTATCGTGAACCTGTTGACTAAGAATGAAGCTAGATTGGGTAAGGAGAAAGAGATGACATGAGACTTTTTAGCCTAGTTGCAATAATTTTTGGAATGAGCTTGTATGTTATATTGCACAGGCTGATGAGCAAATTTGCGTTATTGCCTCAAGTCTGAAGGTCTTAGGAATAAGCAAATTTGAAACAAATTTAGTTGAGGGTTCTACAATGTACCAAAAATTTTGGTAGAAGAGAGCTAGGATCTCGTCTGGACCTTGGGTTCTTATAAATCATATATTAAATATTTCTTTCTTGATCTCTAGTGCAGTAATAGGTCTAATGAGGGAAACACTCTCTGCATTTGCCAGTGTGTGGGATCCGTCTCACATATATGGTATGGCCACTATAGCTTTCCTACCTAATGTATAATTTGGCAAAAAAAAAGGATTCTATCATATCTTTAAGGATTTGTCCGTCTTAATGCTCCAATTTTAGGGAGAGAATTTTGTTAAAGGCACTCCTAGATAGTGCACAAGCATTAAAATATTTGGTATCATCACCCTGAAACCAATAGATCTCTTCTTAGATTATGGTTTCCTTATATTCTTTCCTTGGCTAATCTTCCAACCTATTGAGGCTTTGGCTGTAATGATTTTCTTGCACACGTTGAATCCCTTCAAGTCATGCTCTTATCTCTCTTTTATGGTTGAAAATGTCTCGAAGTATTTTTTGTTCCAATCTGAAGTTTTCAACATATTTTGAAACAATCAGTGATAAATTGAGATTTACATCCCGATTATCCATTGAAAAATCTTCTCTTCCAAGCAAATCGAGCAATGAAGTCCAAGGGCGATAACTTCATAGTGGTTGACTCATTTTTTAAAGGAGACCTGCTTCATTTATGCATAAATATACATAAATGATTAAGGTGGATGTACTTGGAAAAGACAGAAGTTGGCAATTATGTAGTCTCATAATTCTTCTTTAGTTATCATAATATGTTGGTCTTCTTCAACTAGAGGGTTTTGGTATATTCCCAATTATGTAACTTCACCTCACTTTTTTCGTTTTTTAAAATCATGGTTGTTTGATAACAGGGATTTGTTACAGGCTTAGGAAGGGCAATAAAGTTATGTTTAGTGAACTTAGGCTCAGTGTTGTTGTAGGCTAATTTAATGAGGAAGGTTGAATTTGAGTAGGTCTACGACTTCACAAGGCCAAGTGCTCATATTTGAATGGTTTAATTGTCTTGGAACATATTTAGGTCTTTCCAAGGTTTGCTTAGTTGAGCAATATATATGGTTGTAATGAGAGTTGGATTTCCCACGTTGTGGATCTATTATTGCTCTCTTTTTCGCGGAAGACTGTTGTATTCTGGGTGAATACCTTCATTCGATCTTTTCTACTTATGGTTCATGACTTTGGGTTCCTGATTGTTGGCATTAAAGACCATTATTTGCGGAGACTTGCCTTCAGCAAAAGATATCTCGTTATCAGGGATGACATCCATCTTCGTTGTGAGATTTTGAGTTGACTGCATATCACTTAAGGTAGTAAATCTTGAATATGTATACTATAGTAATTGTTTTTATTCCCAAGTATAAGATCCTTCATTAGTGCTGGTCGTTGTTTGGTTTCTCCATCTTTGTCTATTGACCACCACCACCCATTCATCGATCGAGCCTGAAATTTTTTTCTATTGTTACTTAAGTGACTTTTGTGATTGATTCATTCCCTTGCTTAGTTGATTCATGTCGTTTGGTCTGGGGACAAATATTGATTAAAGTATGACTAATATATCCACAGCCAAAGCATATATTGGATATACTTTCATAATCAACTTTTTGCCAGATTCCTTCAACCTTAAATTCTCCCTAGCGAAGATTGGTCTTGCTGCAACTTAAAAGCAACTCTAGCAAATTTTTCTCTACCGATGATGTGATTATTTGTGCCTACTTTGATCGTTTTTATGATAACCGGATCAATTTTTTTTAGTGATCTTAAACTATAGCAATCTATAAAATTATCCAAAAGGTAAATCTAGGCTATGGTGATGGAAATTGTTTTAGTCTAAAGTATGCAACCAAATTTTCACGGTTGAATTGTGAGGTACTTGACAAGTTTATATTTTACTTGTTATATGAGATTAAATTATTTGTTATTTAACACTTTTATAACATGTTATATATAGATTTTATAATATTTTTTATGTCTAGTTCATTGTCTTATAATGATAAATTTGAGAAGAACACACGAAATCAAGTGAAACTTCTTCCACATTTATCTATTCAAAGATTTATTAGAGTCATTTAGAAGACACGAAAATGGACAACAACCTTTTAAAAGATCAATTCTAACCTAAAGATGTCAAAAGGTGGAGAAATTGGTAGAACAAGGCATAATACACAACAGGCATATATGGAGACAAGCACCTATTTTATGTGAGGGCATGAGAAGTTAAGAATCATGACAAGATTGACATCAAATTGGTGTATATGATCAACACCATAATCATTACTATTTTATGAAGAGAGTTACATAACCAAACTAACGCTAATTACAACTTGGTGTGTCAAGTACTGATTATATGTTGACCCACAGGGGATAAAAGGTCCAAAAAAAATTGGCATTTGTGATGACAACAATCTACCACTAATTCTTGTGCACAACTCATAAGAACATGCTATTTCTTAATTTCAAGTGGTCTGGAACTCTATTTTTGTAACCTTAACTATAAATACTTGTAATAGGTTTTACTTAAGAAACTTTTAGGATGAGCTTGACAACCACCTTCTTTCGTTTTCATAATTTTTGTTTTTCTTAGCATTGGAGGAGAAACTGGAGCAAGATTGTATAAGCCAGCGGCACATTTTATCAATCCTTTCTTTTATTCATTCCATTATATTGAGAATTTTTAATTTTTTTTCATTATGTTTAGTAACTAGAAATCCTAGCTAAGATTAGGGGTATACATATAAGGATTCTTAATTATCAATGCAAGATTTAACTATTTAATTGATTGAAATTTATTATCTTTATACCTATTTATTGAGTTAAGTCTAGCCATCATTGATTCAGTCTTATAGATTATATAAAAGATCAAGAGGTGAAATATGATCTATAAACTAGGAGAACGAGCACTTTAGCGCTAGAGAACGATGGTATCCTAAACTTTAGTAATAACTAAATAGAATAACTATGCTTAATGAATTTGATAAGGTTAAGTTTTAAATCAAGAGATGATATTTACCTAATTAGATATGCTAGTGTATTCTAGAGAAGAGATAGATAATTTAAGTTAATTGTAACTTTAACCTAGGTAATCAAACTTGTATAATAACTAAAATCTTATATAAGTGAACCTTGAAGCCCTAACATTTGATTTTATTGATTTCTCTTTATTAGTTGACTTGCATTGTTTTTATTAGATTAATGATTTCATTATTGCGCATAAATGTTTTCTTTAGTTTCAAATTTTAAATAGGTTTAATAGATTTAGTGATATAGTTCCCTATAGGATTTGATATTATGGAGTTACTCCAATTTAATTACTTACTGTAATTGGTTTCGGTGCTTTCAAGTTTGGTTGACCAAGTTTTTTACATTGTTTCTAGTGAACTTGGTTTTGCTATTTTTGTTACATTTTATTTTTGTCATTTGCTTTGATTTCTTTATTTTGTTTCAAGTAGTTGATACAAGATACGAGATAAAAGAGTGACAAGTTGGATAACCAATTTTAATTTGATCCTAAAATTGAATGAACCTACAGATAGAATCATATGAGAAGGAGAGTAGATTGGAAGCATATGAAGAGAATATAGTTGTTGATATAGAGTAATAGTCATAAAGGATGTATATGGGGGACATACAATTTCCTGTGATTAATATGAGTCCTTCATTCATTACATTTAGTCAAAAGGTGAGGAACTTTAAACTTAAGCAAGTACATCTATGCTTACATCAAATGGATCTTGAATTATATCAAATGGATGTAAAGACTACTTTTTTAAATGGATAATTAGAAGAAAAATTCAAAATGGAATAACCTATAGGTTTCATAGAGACGGGCTAAGAACATAAACTATATCGGTTATTAAAATCAATTTATGAACTGAAGCAGACTTTAAGACAGTGGTATATATATTTTCATAATGTAATCATTTCATATTTGTTTTCTTATTCAATAATGGAGCAATATCAAAGAAAAGTAAGAAAAAATCTTACATTGCATTGTCTACAATAGAAGTTAAATTCATAGAATTTTCAGTAGCAGTAAAATAAGCTACATAGCTTTGACAATTCTTAGTTCATCTGAGAGTCAATAAAAGTGAAACTAATCTAGGAACTATCAACTGTGATAGTCAAGCAAGAATCACGTATACAAAAGATCCCAAATTTTACTATAAAACTAAGCATATAGATACCAAGTATAATTACATGAAAGATATAGCCTCATGAAGAGAAGTGAACATGAGGTATATATGTACACAAATTATGGTAGCAGATCTAATGATGAAGCCAATTTTCCAAGATGTGTTTATCGGGCATTTGAAGTCACTAGTCTTACATAGATATTAAAATATAGTAAGTGACATTTCTCTTTTTATAATCATTTGTTGTAATGTCATATTTAAAGGAGAATGTCTAATAGACATTATACATTATACATTGTATCATACTTGTTTCATAAATATATTTGTCTATTTTTGCATAAATGTATATATTTATAGATATATGAATCAAAAGTACGTAAGATAGATTAAAGATTGGCTTTCTCACATGAGCAATCTACTCTAGTGATTTATGATCACTAGAGATGAGGCAAGTTTAAAGTTTATTATCTAGGTGATAATTAAAATCGACAAACTTCATCCTTAAACACCTCATTAAATTACAAGGAAGTAGGTACAAATTCATTAGCTTATTACGATATCTACCTTAAGTTACCATATGTAAGTTCTAAAAATTTTGTTTTTTAGTAGATAAATGAACTCAAGTTAAACATTCAGTATATTTGAACTAACATTTGTACGATATTTTGTTAATGAAAGACCTTCACATAAAGCGAATATAAGTTAATATTGTAACACATGACTCACACTCTGTTTGTAAATACTACTATAAAAGGGTTAATGTAAGTTACAAGATCTTAGCTTACGTTAAGTGAGGCCCTTAAGGTTAAGGTGCCCCATTAAATACCCTTAAGACTCTTGTTTAATTTTTCAGAATTATATTTATGGTTTGCTACTTTAGAATGTTACCAACAAATTATGTATGATGCAATCTGATGAAACAATTCTAGGAAAATAAATTAAATTTGGTTGGAAAGGATTCAAAATAGAGTAAGGTCATTGTGTTTAAACACCCACATAAGACATATTTACAAGTGGCAGACATATCTTAGAAAGATAATTGAATACAATTATGATATAATGAAATAAATGAGATCAAAAGCATATTAATGTGAGATATGACCTAGGGTATAGCATATAATATCTGCTCAATAATAGATTGGTCCCAGGGTCGATTCATTAATTAAGATGTCATATACTCTTAACAGATATATGATAATGAGCGCTTATTATATGTTGGTCAAATGGGTTATTAGATAAGTATGATAAATCACAGAATGTTGATCATCTAAACCCATCATATATGAGTGAGAGATGATATCTATTAGACACACTTGATTATTTAGATTACGACGTTTAATATTAACTATGAAAGAGCAGTTACAATTTTAAACTTAATATAAAAATAATTAAAACTTTTTAAAGATAAGATGATAATAACATAATACAGTATTTAGATAAAATTTGGTTAGTGCTCGTGTGTTCTCTGCAAAAGATCCTTTAATCTATGAAAACTAGAAACTCAACCAAGTAAGTGATAAATTTCAATGGTGCAAATATTTTATAAAAGATCATATTACCTATCTATATATTATTAATGTGTTAGATAATATTTTCTTATAGTGGTTGTGGCCTCGATTATGGAAACACAACTATTAGGCATACTATGCTACTTTTCATCTTTTGCAACCACATCATATGCTCTTCCAAGCCCCAAAGATCGGTTTCTATGCTAAGGATTTGCAATCGAACTGCCATCTATTCCTATTAGAAAATCAACTCTTCTTGCAACATAAGTGTACACAGGTACAAATGTTGGCCCCCGAATTTTTTTCGTTGAATCAAGCATGATATGTTATGGAATAAGCACGGAATTTGAATTTTTGCCTTAGAATAAATGAAATTGTTAAGTGTGATTTAAATAAATTACGAGGTCATGACAACATTTTTATTATTGGAGTTATTATTATGTTAATGTTAGTAAGATTTATGACATATGTTGATTGATTTAAAGTGATAAGATTATAAGAATATTCAAGGGTATTTTTGGCAAGACACTTAAGTATAAAAGACTATAAGCTTATAAGGAAGGGCAAAATGGACATTTTATGCTCATTAAGGGTAGAATTGAAAGATGAAAATGTGGTTTTGCATTTAAGAGGAAGAAAAACGAAATTATAAGGAGAGTGAAGTGAGAGAAACGAAAATTGTTTTGCATTTAAGAGGAAGAAAAACGAAATTAGAAGGAGAGTGAAGTGAGAGAAACGAAAATTAAAAGATAGAAGAGGGAGAAAGTGTCGTTGGAGAGAAAAGAAAGGAGAGAAAGAGACGACAAGCTAGGGTTCATCTTTTCTAAGCCTTCAAGAGGGATTTTAAGAGTGATCAAGAAGGGAAAAAGGAAGAGGAAGGTTAAAGCTTCCATTAAAGCCAAGAAAATCATTGTTTGGTAAAGATTTATGGTAAGATGATGTTTAATCTTTTGGATTTTTAAAAGAGTTTTGGTTCAAAAAGCTTAAGAAATTTATGGGTTTAAGAATCCTAGGATCAATTTTAGTAAATATGTCTTGAGGGTTCTCCAATTTGAATCCCTATTGAATGAAAATTTTGTCTTTGATAAAAGGGAATCAACGAAGGCAAGAGTCAAGGCATTTGTTGAGCAAAGTTTTCAAGCAAGGAAATTCAAGGTGGGTTTCATGTTTATAATTGGATAATGAGCCATTATGTTTTCTTTTTAGTCAAGAAAATAAAATGATTTTTCATTGCTTTATAATTGTGGCATTTGTTGCTTTTGAATGATTTGAGAAATTGCAATATGCTTGATATTTGAAT
>JAOSBN010000002.1:36028153-36055522 GCA_027563595.1 Erythroxylum suave | reverse complement strand
ACAAGGTTGTCATCTGGGAAGTTGTAGTTCATTCTTTTAGCTTTCCAATGATATATAGTTTGTAAATTTTGGAGATTAAACTTGAAAGTTATGATTGTTACAAGTTAGTGATGCTACATAGGGTGTGTGCGGGACATTTTACAACTTTTCTATTTTTAATCTAATAAAATAAGAGTAATGTGGCATCTTGAAATGGGAAAAGTAGTGTCATAAGCACTATGGTTTCTTGAATGGGAAGAAGTAGTGTGATAAGTTAGAGATGAAATGAAGATGATAAATGGGGTTGAACGTGTGTAGAATTTCATGACGAATATATATAAGTTGAATGAATGTGTTTTTGGGATGATGACAAACATGGATGATGAATTAATTGTAAATGATATTGAGTTGAAATGGAAGTGAAAATGATGAGGAATATGAGTTAGAAATGATAGATATGCATAAGATGGGTCATAGGTAGCTTAAGGAGTTGGAAATATGAAATTTGACCCGTAACTATCCGTTAAACAGACTTTAAGTCCGCTAGGCGGACCTTCTTCGATCTGAAAATGTCCCGGCTCAATTCATGTATGTTTGAAGGGACATATGTCCGTTAAGCAGACCTTCTCGAGACAGTTTTAAAAATGTGCAAATTTTGACTCTCAATAGCAAGAATCTCTCTTCGGAGTCTTCATGGAAGTTGTAGAACACGAATTACTCTTCGAAATCATGCTTGAATGACCATAATCCGACACCCATAGTAAAAGTTATGCTAATTGTCCCAAATCATGTACATATGCAAATTGTGGACTTGCCAATGCTTTTCTCTGATATACTTAGGCTTGAATGGAGATTGAAATGTATTTAGTTTGATATGAAAATAAGAGATTAAAAAAATGAGTGATTTGTTTAGGGTGACAGTTGGGTGACGGTTGAGGATATAAACATAAAAATGGATTGTCGTATCTCAAGTGTTCAAATTATGGAAATTTTAGGATGTTATGAGAATGGAGATGAGCCTAAGTTGGCTAATACGAGTTCATGGAAATAACCCTCAAGGTAATACGCATGCTCACGTCTTATGATAACTCCGAACGTTGGACTCCGAAAACGGGGTCCAATGACAAATCTGAGACTTTGTAATTCTCTCCACACAACTATTAATTTGGTGATTTTTCTTGTAATAAAGCAATTGTCCACTTCATCTCATACACCTGAGGTGCAATTTATTGACTGAATGATTCTTCAAAATCATACTAAATTTCACTTGTAGTGTGTATATAGACAGCACTTGTTTGTAATTCTTTGGAGATTGAATGGATTAGCCATTATTTGACCACAACATTGCATTAGATCCAACATCGATAATCCTTAGAACGAACATCGAGTCTTAGAACGAACATCGAGCTTTCTTATCAATTGAAGTATGTTAAGGAAGCCACTTTAAATAAGGTAATTATCTCCGCTTTGACTTAGAGGTTGTGTAACAAAGATCAAACCTCGATGATCTAAGTGGGGTAAATAAAATGGGGATTTAATATCCATTGCATTATGTATTCACAACCTACTATATATTCGTAATAGGTACCAAACCCTCTTAGTTATGACTTATATGATAGTTAGCCATGATTGAAAGGAAATGGAAATTATGATAGGAGTCATAGCTTTGACACCATTAAAATTTTGAATTGTAGTGATTGTGTATTGCCTTTTCAAAGGAATACCAAGGCTAATTTACATCAACTGCAAGATAATGAGATAATTAATGTTACAATATGTATTACATTATGGAATGGAATAGTCAGAGGTAAAAACTATAAAGTGCTTATCTTTCTCAGTACATTGGAGATTGAAAATATACACAAAACAACTTTCTACTTGTTGACCTTTTGAAACTATCCTTACTTTCCTTTTTATATACCCTAATCACTAAACAAGTTTTTTTAATTTTACGGAAGTAACGATCAAATGAATTCCTAATGTTTATTCAAATATTCAATATAATGTTTTATTTGAACTCCTAACTTGATATCAATGATATATTTTAATAGTAATTCAAATATGATATTAAAATTTAAACACTTTAATCAAAACAAAGTTAAAATTTTTTTATTTTATAACATTAAGAGTTTAATCAAGTAATTATCTAAAAATTAAGGAACATATATTACATTTTAAATAAATGTTAAAAGCAAACGAATCCCATAAACACATAACCAATATAGCAGATATGTAATTGTAATCAGCTTTTGTGCTCTTGCTTAACCCAAAGCACTAATCCAAATTGAGGTTAATTTGGCACAACAACAAAGGAGTTCAGCAATACTATTTTACTTATTGGCCTCGTTTGGTTGATGACTTTTCAACCATATTTCAATGCTTTGAAGGATATTAAATGTTTGACTATGTCAAACAACTAATTATATTTGTTTGATTATCAACTCGTGGCTTGACTTATTCAACCTAACCAGTTGATTTTTAAAAAGCTTCAGAATACTAGCATTTTGCCTTTAGCTTTTTGATAATAACGATTGTGCCCACCTAACTCTTTTCCACCTCCTTTTCTACGCTACAGCTCAATCTCTTAATCCTTATACTCTCTGTCCCTGTCATTTTCTATTAGTTTACCAATAAATTCACTGCTCATTATATCTAAGATACATTGCCAGATAGTATTTTATACTTTTTAGATGTACGCAATAATTTAGATATTATGTAATTTAGATAAATTATTTAACAAATAAGAAATTGGTGTTAGTATTAATAAGTTTACTTTTTTTACTTAATTGCATTACTAAGTATCATGATTGAAAATATAAATTCTTACAAAAATATTCAATGAAATATTAAGATATAATTTCATGTCTTTATAATTTTTTAAGTCATATCTTCATAAATTATTTTGCACATAAATAATTAAAACTAAACAGTTAATTTTACTAAACATCTATAATAAATAACTAATATTATTTATCAATATAATCAATTATTGGCTAATTATCGATAAAATCAAATAACAAATAATACAAAGTCAGTGATTGTCAAACACGTTCATTATCTATTATTATCCTTTCTTTTAAGTTTTAACTATATATATATATATGATTGATAGGGTTCAGAGTAGGGCATCACGGACACTGACGCACTTATACAGTTTTGGACCGCTGTGGGCCGTACGATCATGGCGACGTTACCTTATTAGTAGCCGACAGCTCCTGATCAGACAACGACCGGTCTAGTTCTTTTTGGCAAGTCTCCCTTGTATGTTTTTTCCGACCACATACATATCGCCAAGTGTCGAAATAAACATCTTGGGATATGGGTACTGCTGATCCTAACCTCAGTGAATGGGAGCGACCTTCGAGACCCGTACCCTGTTTACTTTTACTTATATAACATACAGATCTTTTATTGCCCACCTCTATTCCATTTTTACCCACTCCCACAGGGGTAAATTGTGACAAGCATCGCCCTCAGACTCCTGTTTCATAAACTCTCTCTCTTTTTACAAGTAACTATTAGTGTATATTTTAATGCAGAAAAAGGAATCAAACCAACGAATTGGGACAATTTTGTTTCAAAATGAGCAGTGGCGTGAGAAGTAAGTAAACATTAACTACTCAGAATCCAATCCACCCTTTGCATTTAATTATGCCTCCCTTTTATGTATATATTTCTTTTTCTAAAGAGATTTGAGTAGGTGGGTAAAAGTATGCACTAAATGTGGTTGAAAACAGTAAAATCCAATACATAGGTAAGGTAGCCACAAAAGGGGGGAATCCCACGGTCACTTATTGTATTTGGGAGCCCTTTTGATATTTCATTTATTATAAGAGGATTGAACGTAGGAAAAGTATCCAACAATGAAATAACTGAAGGTTAACATCACAGTACTAGGAGCCTATTTATTTTTTGTTTTCGAATCATGTTTGTTTGTGGAGGAGTGTGGGTTATGGAGGCACGTACATTGAGACGCGTGAGAAGCAGGGGGTGAATGACATGACTAAAGTACGATGAAAGGCTGTGGCACCCGCGTAAAAGTCGAGGGTTTGCTGCTGTCCTGCAAAAAGGGTTCTACTTTGGGAGGTGGTCCTCCTCCTTCCTCCTGTTTTCACCATCATCAATCGTCTGCCCACCACCATCTTTCTTTTCAGAACCAAGTGTAAGTCTCTTGCGTATGCTTCGTTATATAGGACTGTGATTGTGTCTCTTTGATAACAAAAACATGTCAATTCATAAATGTTTTCAATAAAGTGGGTCAAAATGAGTAATTTTTTTTGGGTTTCATGAACCTCTGTATATCAGAAAACGTCGTCTATAGTTTGAAATATCAAGGGATGTTTAATTTTATACTTATTGTTTGTAAAGATTGAGTTAGGATGTATCAATTAAACACGTATTTAGAAACATCAATGCCACAGATGAAACCAACTTAAAGATTGCACTATAGATCGCCGTTAGGCGTACGAGTGGATCAACAAAATCAACTTACATGCACCGAAAGATTGCGTTACAGTTTAATGGATTGTTTGCCGTTAAAGAAGAAATTATGCAAAGATATTACATTATATCAGATCGTAATAAAAGCAACAAGAGAAATCCCATTTAGTTTGGCATATGGCGCAAAAGCCTAATCTCAATAGAGCTGAAAATTGCTTCTGCTTCCCGTCAAGAACTATAGCCTTGGCGTTAATGAAACACTATTAAAGTATGAGCTCGACCTAATTAATGAAAGGAGAAACAAGGCAGAATTGAAGAATTTAGTATGTCAATAACATGTTAAGATCTTCGACCAAAAAAAAAAAAAGAACTTAAACAACAGAACATTAAAATAGACAAACTTGTCTTGAGAAGAATCGACATTATTGATAAGTTGAAAGCAAAAGTAAAATTAGCTCCAAATTAGATTGGCATATACATAAAACTAGAAACATATAAACTTAAGAGATTGATCATTTCAAAAATCTTTAAGATTTGGAATGGCCAACACCTAAGTTTTATCATTCTTAAGATTGTAAGTTTACGTTAAATACTGTGATCTAATATTGGCAAATATATGTCTGCTTTCAAAACAATAGACTTAATGAATTTCAAAACATCATACTTGAAAAATAACAGACTCAAATAGTCTCAAAACGTTATATTTACAAAATGACAAACTCTAGGCGTTTCAAAATGTTAGATTCACAAAACAATAGACTCAAAAATCTCAAACTCACAAACTCACAAAATGATGGCTTTAAAAAATTTAAAAATTCAAACTCGAAACAAGATAGATGTCAAGAGACTCAAAATTTCACTTTCAAAAACTACAAGCTCATAAACTCTCAAAACAACATATTCATGTTTATTAAACATCAAACTTGTTATAAAAAATAACATTCATTCTCACAAAATATCATACTTGCACTATTATACAGTTTCTTAAAATAATAGACTTTTGGTCCTATAAAGTTCATATAATCGACAAATTCATAACATGCATATGGTCTCGCAAAATGTCATACCTACATTTTTGCATAAACGTTTGACTCATGATTTGATTAAGCATTAGATGTTGATTTCATTAAAGAGTAATAGATACAGAACTACATACTTAAAAGGTCTCAAAATACCTCAAAATTATGTAAAAAAAATTATATTTAAAGATGGGATAAATATCAATGTGAAATGGTATACCTCAACATTATGAATACTATACTGACGTTGGTATCAGATTTGGGTTCCAGTATGGTGCAGTACTGGTACCGGTTAATACCAGGTACCGTTTCATGTATTTTTTATATTTATGAAATATTCCCTGAATTTTTTTTAAATTATAAAATAATCCATTAGTACATTATATTGTATACTTTATAATTTTATATAAACCATTGTCTCCAGAAATCATAATAATAATAGTTTGAAATAGCAATAATTTATTTGAAAAAGGAGGTGGGGGAGGCAGCAGGCGGGAAGAAATTTAAAAAAAATGAAAATTTTACTAAATAGTCCCCCTATTTTTCAAATTCTTGGTACCAGCCAGTATTTGGCTAGTATTTTAAATACAGGCTGGTACCACCAATTTTGACCGATACTAATGATTAGTACCTTTAAACATGATTTCATACAATTATTTAGCCAGTATCGACTAGTACGTTACGAAACCCATGATGTTGATAGACCTATAAGCAGTAATAGAAAAAATAAATATATATATTAGGTATGGGAAAATGCATCTATTCATAGTTTCAAATACAAATGAGCCTTAATAAAAATAAATAATAAGGTTCTTACGATTGAGCCTTAAATAAAACATTAGTCACATGCCTAGAAATAGCTTCCTCGCCATCATTTGCACTCCCATCTCTTAAAGCATATTAATTGTCTTCAAGAAAAGCTTTAAAATCGTCTAAACATATTTTAAGTTCAAGATCATTGGTTGGAAGTTTTAGAAATATCTTAAATGATTGGTGAGTTGATTGATAGATTTGTATGTCTAATTTTAGCAAAATCTCCATTGGATTGATACCCCCCAAGGAAGGAGTGTGCAATATTGTCACAATTTTGGACCTTAAAAGATTTGTTCTTAAGGAAAGTGCGACAAATATCTAACTTGAAGCCCTTCCATATTAAATAAGCATCTTGATCGCAAAATGCCTTGTCTAATTACTCAATTTCCTCCTCGTCTTGATCTAAACATAACAACAATATAACACCTTAAGTGGAGCTTTAATCTCCTTATACTATAGTTGATCTTTATCCTTCCAGTTAGCAATCTCAATAGGCTTATCTTTTTAGCTTGATCAAATGTGCAATTTATCCACTAAATCTCCAAGTTTGTTTGTTTATTATAAACAACCATGGAACACGTCACCAATAAAAAAAGTTTAAAACTAAATTAAAAAGCACGTGTAAGAGTACAATATATGCAATAAACCTACATTATATAACACTTCATGGGACAAAGAATCGTATCCTGCTCGATGTTATTAAGATGCCTCTCATCATTGGGAAGTATGATTTCACCTTGGACTTAAAGTCTCACATTGCTAGCCTCAAAGGCAGAATCTCCAACTTTGACAAACTAATAAGGATAATAAACTTCATCTATCAACAAATCTTTGCCCTTTTCGTAACAAGGAGTCACGATTACAAGGTAAACAAAATTTACACTAGTATTTTCCTAAACAACGCCTGACACTGCAATAAGCCTATGATTTAGAAAGTACGTTATTTTTTTCCCTGCATGTTAGTATTTTTTTCCCCTACATGTTAGTACCTTTTGACTTGGATTTTTCATGAACACCTTCTTGCATGTAACATTTTCTCTTTTTACTCAACTTGTCTTTAAATAATCTTTTGTTCTTTTGGCAACACAAGTTAGATCCATAACTACAAACAAGCACACCATCAATTCATAAACAATACATGTAATGCCTCAATATATACACTGGAAGTATTATAGCATATTTAGGGTGTATTAAGAAATGAACATAATGAATTAAGTGCATTTAGTAAGAGACATTATGGTACTTAAAGTAAAAGACATGAGTTAGCTGGTAAGTTGTTCGTTTTGGCATAGATATACATACTTAGATGTGAAATATATATTGGAATTTTGATATTTTGCTTGCATTTATGAATGTGATGTGAGGGGAATTGGTAGAAAAAGTATACCATTTTCTTATGAAATTTTTGGTAAAATTTGATGTGTTTTTGTGTTGCTCTTGCATGATAAGACTAAAGTTAGTTGATTTAGGATGTATACCTTGCTGAATGGAAAGGTTCCAGTGAACATATTTATGTAATTTGGCCATATCTTGGCATTTAGACCTCTAAATTGGATAATTCCAATTGGAGATTACAATAGAGACATAGCTCTAAAAATTTACAATATTATAGACCATGCGTTGAAATGCGAATGGAACATGCATTACAGTTTTATTGGACCATTTGTTATAATTCTATTGGACCATGTGTTACAATTCTATTGGACACACATGCTTTATCTTATTAGTCCATGAGTTGACTTTAGGAAAATTGCATATGCATCCTTCTTCCTTTAATTCCCATAGTAGTCTATAGTATTATCCATTTATTTCATTCCTCTATGTCTTAAGTTTCTAATGACATAAATTTCATGCAATTTGGTTAAGTATTCCGAGAGCTATACCAAAAAAATTACAGGATATTTGAAAACAGAGACAACAGCTAAAGCTCAACTTCAAATCAGAATTCAAAAATCTTAAAGGTAGAATGGAATTTTGGTTCCTTTATTAAAGTTTTAGAGCTATGTCTCTATTGTAATCTCCAATTGGAATTATCCAATTTAAAGGTCTAAATGCCAAGATATGGACAAATTAAAGAAATATGTTCAGTGGAACCTCTCCATTTAGTAAGGTACACATTCCAAATCAGCTAACTTCGGTCTTATTATACAAGAGCAACACAGAAACACATCAAATTTAACCAAAAAATTCCATAAACAAATGGTATACTGCTTCGACCAATTCCACTCATATCACATTCATAAATGCAAACAAAATATCAAAATTTTCGTACATATTGCACATCTAAGTATGTATGTCCATGCCAAAATGAACAAATTACCCATTAACTCATGTCTTTTACTTTAAATACCATAATGTCTCTTACTAAGATGCACTTAATTCATTATGTTCACTCCTTAATAATCCTTAGACATGCTATAATACTTCCAGGGTATATATTGGAGCTTTATAATACAGGCCTATAAGTGTATCAAAAAGTTAGTAGAACCTACAAGTATGTTTATATAAATCTCCAACATATAATAATAACTCCTCGGTGATGTCCTTTGAAGGCACTTACCATATTGAACTAAGACATGTTCTTAACAGGAGAACAAACCACTTGATGCATCTCTCTTGTTGAACTTAAGGTTAGGCTTCCTCTATGCAGGCCTAAAATCTTACTCATTACTATCCTTCAAAGAAACGAAGAGAAATCTCCTTTTCTAATCATAAGTCCATATTGGAGGCTTTTCCACTAGTATTCCTATGCTAAGTCTAAAATTTAAGCTATACAATCCTGAAGACCTCTTAACAGACATTAGTTAGTGTATAATCCTAGATAAATCAATAATTGGATATGCACTCTCTAAATGATGGACTATGAGGAAATTCAATATTAAGTACTGTGAATGAGGATGCAACTGAATCAAACTTAGACTTGCTGTCTCGCTTAACAAATCAGTAAAGATTGTTTTAAGTTGCAACCTTGGACCACATTTATAATTATCATAATAGACACTCACCTCGCCATATCTGTAGATTCACGTTATCATCTGGGTCTATAGTTTCCTAATTCTCACATAACCAAGGAGATTAAACTTTAACTTCATATCATCCAGATCTATCCTAAATTTAAATTCATACTTTTTCAACATTGAATTCTTTTATAAGTTTAAGGATATGACTGAAAGCAATAACCCATTTGCTATTTGTATTAAGCTCCTTACCTTTTATGACTTTATGTTTCGGTACCTTAAACCAAAGCTTAACACTATACTTACTCCTAGACCTAATATTAGAATCCACTTTCAACAAAACACTACTTATAGACATTATAATGAAATGAAATTAAAATATTATTAAGAGAAGATGATAGGCTTACATCAAATGATAATTGGTTGATTTATTTTACTCAAATTCTTGTGAAATAAAGCAAAGAAAGAAATGAATGTATATACATAAATGATGAGATTACTTATAAAGAATGTGGACACACCTCAAGAAATCCACCAAACAATATTAGATATATCGCTTAGTCAACAAAACTCCAAAGTCACATGACCACCTCAAGGTTTCTTGCCTCATTACAAAAGCATATGCTTTGTCACATACTTAATTCATAATTTGAGTTACAAAATGAAACCAAATGTTAAATTTCAAAAGACCTATCTTGTGAAGACAAGTTCATAAAACTTGAGAAAATGTAGAGTTATCATAGGATATTAGATCTTCATTACAATACATACTTATTTTAACATTTCCACCATAAAGCAATAAATATTCACAAAAGGTCAAAAACTTGCTTGTTATCTAGAAAATAAGTCTTCATACGATAACCAATCCTTCCTAGCATAAGCACAACCTAAAAATCGAGAGGAAAAACAATCCCTGTTTTGATTTTAAAAAAGATACGAGGGCAAAACTCAAGAAAATATACAATTTTATAATAGACAAGTGAACAAAATTGAAAATAGCAAAAAAAGACATTGTAAACCTTAAAACACAATATTATACACTCACATTATAAAAGTAATCATTATTCCCAAGAATGAGGTTACTTCTCACCTACCATTATATCTCTTTAAAGAATTAATTTTTCTCTCCGGTTAACTTGATCATCATAGACTATATGTTGAAAAACAAATTGATTATTACTTTTCTAAGTATCTAAAAGGGAATCTTTAAAGAATTTGTAATAGCTCAAGTATCAGATCCTTAAACCCAGGACTAGACCAAAAGAATCTCGTAGTCCATAAATTCACACGTATGACTTATACGAATTTGATCTACACAGAGAAAGTGAAAAATATGAAAACTAGATATCTACGAGATTATGAAATTGGGTTCATTGTAAGATGACGTAATGTATTTGCTCATAAAATTGACAAAATAAATACAATGGCAAAGTATGAAAGGAATATGTGATCTTAAACAAAAAATTTAATGTACAACCATAAAATAAAAGTTTTCTCCTTCATCAAAATCTAATTAATTTTGGAATATGAATTTTTTTCCAAGGGAAATCTTGATGTATTATTTATATATTTTCTTCTTAGTACTGCTATATAAGTTTTCAACATTATTTTGGTATATTTAGTATGATCAAAACATCATACGATTGCCAACAAGTATCTCAAATATTTTACAATATATGACTATTAATTAAAAAGTCACTAAATTGAATTATTTAGAAAAATAAAATACAAAACATAATAATTTAAACAGAGAAAAATATCATGAAAACAAGTTATATAGTGCAATCTAAGTTTAATTATACATAAAAAGTGAATTTTAGTATATTTAATAAAGTGATGCATATATGAGTATAAATAGGTGCTTTTTCTCTTTATTCTTTAATTTCGCATACAAAAATTTCATATAAAATAATAAATCCTAACACTTCAATTTAATATATGAATTATAAATTGATTGTTTATAAAAACGAAGTTGACATAATAATATTTTGCTACCTGCCATTATTGATAATTAATTTTGACTTAGCATGAATTTTATCATATAAAATAACTAATTAAATGATATATTTGATTCTTTGTACTTATCAATCGATGGTTTCTAAACAAAGTATTCCTTATTTTATTCCTCCTGCATTTGAATATTTCCCAATATTGTTCTTTTCGTTCAAGAAAATAACGTAAGTGCAAAAGTGACTTGTCAAATCATTACGAGGGGATGAAAATGACACTAAAGACTTGATAAGAAACAATGTCAACACATGGTGTGGCCAGTCTCATCATATCATGTAAACTTGTAACGTTACTATGATATTGAAGTGTAATCTATCTAATTATCAAGTCAACATATTATATTGATCTAATAATGGTACGAGTGGCATTGTGGGTACTAAAACTCACATGTTTGAAAGATTTAATTAAAAATTACTAATAATAGCAGGACTAAATTAAGAAAATTTTAACAATAAGATGATTTAATTAAAAAATATCAATTCAATTTAGTTACTAACCCTGAATATTTTTTGTTATTTCAAATGTCAAAAGTGTGAGTAAAATAATAAGTAACAAATGATAAGTTGATAATTTCTCAATTGTGTCATATTACTATTAATATTTTATCAATTTAACCTTCTTATTATTGATAATTTTTAATTAGACCATGTGGTTGATGCATTAATATTGTGGTGATACGGCATATCTATATATGAGATTGTGGGCTCGCAATGCCATATGTGCTTTTGTGTGTTGATATAGTGTCCATTATATAGTTACTATGCTAACATCATATTAATATAATATGCACAATTATATTTACATTTAAGTTTTCTAATTACTCCTCATTAATTATATTTAATTGTATGGGGAGCTTTTATCATTGATCAGAGTTTTACCCGATGTGTCCTGTGAGTTGGGCATAGGTGACCGAGACACTAGATTCCAATAACACCTTTCCCATTGATTAGACTGAGGCACGCGCACCAATCGAGAGTGGGGTTCGTGCATCTTTCCAATATAAGATAGAATAGGAGACAGTCATAGCCAAATGGGTATTGAGTTGTAACCCGAATTGTCCGGGTTATCCGCCTTTTTAATCCTTAAAGGAAAAAGACCTATTCTACAAAACCCTATAATCAGCAGTAGGCCTGAGGAGGGATGGAGGGGTTGGGTTCTTCGCAATTGATGGCTCTGATAAAGACCTGCCCCTTTTCATTACTGTGACGCATTTGTCCACACACTTGCTTCATTGACCCATTTGCCCTCTCTTCACGGGCGTAAGAAAGAAGAAGATTAGGCCCCTTTGATGATTGACATAATTTTTAGCTAATATTAAATGTGTCCGGTCCGGGTCTTTCTTACCCATTTTGATTCTGGGTTCATTTTCATTCCCTGTGCTCCTCTGCCTACAATTCCTTTTATGGGATTTCTTTGAATTTATTGAGAGTTCTACTCCTACCAGAGTATTTATAGACTCCTCCTGCTCTTTCAATTAATGGGTTTCTGACATGTGTTTGAATTCTAATTCATTCATTTTCTGTTGATGTGTATGTGAACCCTATTTCAATTATTCAAATAACTTAGAAGTTGAAGGTTTGGTAGTCATGTTAAGCAGGTAATTTTACTCATTATTGAGTTTTTTAGGGTTGCAAACCTCAGTGCACAACTTTTAGAAAGGTGACTGCAACGGTATTGAATATGCAAATTGAAGGTAGGAGTCACCAGGGCTTAATTAATGAGTTTTCTTCTGGTTTTCAGGCATCAGTAGGAGTTAAAGGAGACAGATGCTGTACATGAAATTAAAATAGCGGGGATAAGTACCGTTAGCCCCAATACAAAACTGAGTTGTGCGTATGTGTACTTCTTTACGAGGAAGAAATATTAGGGTAGTGTCTGATACTTGCTTCCATTTCCTAAACTGCAGAATTTGACATTATCTGATATGGGTAAACGAACAAATAATCATATGCCGGGTATAACTATAATATAATATAAGTTGGTCATTGCTTTCGGCCTAAGAAAACAGCTATTATTGCCTATGGGACTATAGGGTAAAGTTAAAAACTTGGGCAAGCAAGATAGGTGGCAGCATCATGAAGGAAAAAGGATGAATGTTGTGAGACTCGAATATTAACATGTTTGATCCATGGGATGTAAACTCTTGGGGGACCAACTTTGTACCAATTGGTGAATAGCCATAGGATGCTATACTATAAGCTAGGCTCTAACTTGATTGGAATGAAATTGTCCTCGAATAGATAAGATCTGATGGAATGGCCTCTTCCAAGGTTGGCCAATTTAGAGTAGTAGGATCCTGCTACATGAAATGAATTACAACAGGACAGGAATCTACAGATTGAATATCAAACCCAAAGGAGGACAGGAAAATTTAATAACTCATTCAAGAATACCCTTTTCGCATCTTGTTCAACACGTTCACCTGGATTCATCAAAATTTCATACATTGACATTGTTAAACAAAAACAAAGAAGAAATGAAGTGTTTGTCTTAATTAATCGTTACAAAACTCCCCGGTATGTAACTCGAGGAGGTGACCAGTTTACACGGGGAGCGGTAGAAATGTGGAAACTTTTGGCTTCTGGTGTGTTGGGTTGGGTCCTCAACATCACATGCCAAAGAAAGAAAGATTTTGAGTTAGGAGGAGGACATGCGCGAGATTTAAGAAGTGAAAGGGGACAGAATAGACATCCCCCGGAAATAAAGGGATATCCGTACAGAATTCTCTCTCTCCATCTTAACTTTGTTTTTTTTCCCCCCGAAGCTCTGATGCTCGAGTCTATCAGCTTCTTGCGCATTGGTATTTAACTAACAAATGCATGACTAAAAGTAAAAGCCACTTGGGAAGCTTTAAGCTTGTGGCTTTCTCTTCTCTAATTTACATTACACACACAAACGCACTTGCTCTCTTTCTCTGCCACACATCATAACCCACCAGACTCTCTCAGCATTGCAGCATTGTGGCAGGCACTGCTACTCTGCAACTGAGTTTTTCTTTTTATAATTTTACTTTTAATTGTAAATTTGGCAGATGAAGAACAAGAAAAGAGAGAGATGTTCATCAAAAACTGAAAAGAAAAAGAGAAGAGAACCCATCAATCTCATTTAATCCAGAACGAAACACTGCCTTCCTAACAATGACAAAAAAGCTTTGATTTGATATCTAAAAGGAGCACATTAGAGACGCACACAGTCACAGATTAGAAAGAGTGAGAGAGGGGGTGGAGGAAAAAAAAGGTTCCTTTTTTTAAGAGCCTGGCCTCGAGACTCCTTTTAGGCAAATGCCAAAGTTGCACTGATACCTCTTGCCATGAAACTTTCTTCTTCTTCTTCCTCTCTCTCTATTGCCACCTCCTTAGGCCCTGTTCTCAAAAGCACTTGTTCAAGAAATCTTCTTTTGTCAACGGCTTCTCCTTGTTGAAGAAGTCTACCTATTGCTGTTTAGGTTTTAGTAGAGCTTAATAGGGTGTTGAAATGGTGAGCATGATAGATCTTAACACCACTGAGGAGGATGAAGCAACACCCGCTTCAGACTCTTTGTCTTCTCCTTCTTCATCTTCTGCTTCTGCTGTAAGTGCTTCTAATATAAGTGCTTCTTGTGGTGGTTCTGGTTCTTCATCCTCGTTCTGTTTGGAGCTGTGGCATGCTTGTGCTGGTCCGCTTATATCGTTGCCAAAGAAAGGGAGTGTTGTGGTGTACTTTCCTCAGGGCCAATTGGAGCAACTACCCGATGCGCCTCTTGCAACCTATGAACTCCCTCCTCATGTCTTCTGTCGGGTTTTTGATGTCAAGCTCCATGTGAGTCTTGTGACCGTATATGCTGCGTTATTTCTTTTAAATATGCTTTCATGTTGATTTATTATCGGAATTAGTTGCTAAATGTGCGCTCCCAAATTTTCTCAGTCGTGGTTGCTGTTGTTTTGGGTTAACAAATGAAGGTCTAAAAGTATTAGCGGTCATGCTTTTGCTATTTGGTCTATGCGATTGCAAATTTGTAAAGGTGTTAGAATTCAGGCATAGCAATATGCTTAAATGTGCTATGCCAAGTTAAGTGATTAGAAAGAGCCCTGGGATTTTTACACATATGCATTGATGGTTTCCCTGATTTTTCTTTGGGATCTAAAAGCGGTATTTTCTTTTTTTTTTTGGAACATTGGTAAAGCTTAGTTGATGAAAAAAAAATCCTTCAATTTTCTGGCAGGCAGAGGAAGCAACTGATGAAGTTTATGCTCAAGTTTCCCTGGTTCCTGAGGATGAGGTACTTGCGGTTTCAATTTTATGTTTTACAATGGTTAGGCATTTAAATGTGGAATTAAGGGGTTGCAATTTTGAGTCAGGAATATATCTCATTGAATCCACGACTGAAATATTTCATTTTGCACATGCATTCTAGTGAAAATATTTAGTTGGCTTTTGCTCTACTATTTGTAATGCCTTTATTCTTTTGGTATTATGGGGTGACTGAAATTTTGGAGTGAGGTTGATTTTTTACTGGGTTATTGCTTTAGCAAATTGAGCAGAAGTTGAGAGAAGGGAAAATAGAGGGGGACAGTGAAGAGGATGACAATGAAATGGCTCGGAAGCCATCAACACCCCATATGTTTTGTAAAACACTTACTGCCTCCGATACCAGCACTCATGGAGGCTTCTCTGTCCCTCGTAGAGCTGCTGAGGATTGCTTCCCTCCCTTGGTATATATACCAACTCTTATATATTTGTCGATAAACTATTTACGTAGCTAGATCATGCCCTCATCAAACAATCTTAAAATTGTCACTGTAGGATTATACTCAGCAAAGGCCCTCTCAAGAGCTTGTAGCAAAGGATTTGCATGGATTTGAGTGGAGGTTTCGACATATTTATCGGGGTATGTCCATGAGGGATAAGACACCTTTAGGTAATGTTATTTGCTAGCAAGGGATTTTACTACTTTCCTTTCTGGCTTGACCAGGTCAACCACGTAGGCATTTGCTCACCACTGGTTGGAGTGCATTTGTCAATAAGAAGAAACTTGTTTCTGGAGATGCAGTACTCTTTCTAAGGTACAAAGAAGTTTTCTCATAGAAATACAACTTCTTTTGGTCTCACTCATATGGTATTCTTGTTTCAGGGGTGATGATGGAGAGCTAAGATTAGGAATTCGCAGGGCAGCACAAGCTAAATGCAACAATCCTTTTCCTCCTCCCAGTAGTCAGCAGTTGAGTCACAGCACCCTTATGGATGTAGTTAATTCAGTATCAAAGCGAAGTGTTTTCAACATTTGCTATAACCCGAGGTAATTTGCTACTTGCTTCAAATATCACCTTCAAGTAAATATGATGTCTATCTTTTTAGATCCCAGAATATGAAACCACCAGATATTATAGTAGTAAAATTGCCTCGGTTAAACTATACCTGAAAATAATCAAACCCTTGTATTCATCCTTTTCATAATTATACAGAGGTTTCAGGAAAATTTGGTGTGATGAAAATGTATTTGGACTGAAGTGTTGTTCATATTGGCATTTAAAATTTTCCTATTTAATGTTATTTTGAGAAGCTTCTAGTTCAGTCCCTCGCAACCGGAAGGTAGTTGTTCTGCTAAACTAATACATAAGAACAACTCTATTTTTCTGAAGGATCAAGAATGAATACTACTGCCACTGGAATCTAATATACTTTTGTTTGCTTACTATTTCGCCACAAGCTTTGTACTTTTAAGTTGGTTCATCCATTGTGCTTTTCATGTTATATCCATTTATCCCAACTTGCTCCGTGTAAGTCTTAGTATAGAAAGATAAAAGTTCACTCATCATTTCTACTATATAAGTTTTTGTGCATCCATTTTTTGAGGCTTTCAATCATCTGTTCATCAATTAAGATTTAATTGGTTAAATAATTTTAATTGTTTTTTATCGCTACTAGATAACATAAAAAATGAATCAAACATTCCTCAAAGTACTTTGGTTTGTTAGAAAATTCTCTTCTCTTCAACGGTGACTGGACTTGGAAGCACTTATTTTCGTATAAACAACAATCCAAGTTAATATCAAGAACCTTGTTCTATTGACTCGAATGTTCCTAGTCCTTCTCTTAAGTGGTTTCAGAATTGCTTTATTAGCCTTGTGTGGGACTTAAGATCAGTTAAGAATGCTTTAACAAAAATGTTCCTTGATCTTTACATTCTCAGGATCTTTAGGTCCTTTCATCGGAACCTTTATTAATAATACTCCTGAATTATCATCCTTCCATTAGAAAAGTGGGGGGCATGGGTGTTATGTATGTTTTCTTTATACCGCTGATCCATTTAACATTTATAGATGTAATTTATCAAAAAAATTTGCAAGAATTATATCCATAAATGTTTTAATGATCAGGAAACAAATATATGCCTTACATTTTATTAGCTTGTCAACTCCGTTAAAATGCCTTGTAATCTTCCTGTATACTTGCTCTTTATACAGTTGCTTGGTTGTACTCATGAGTTGCTGTCTGTAACTTTTTACACCTCTGAATTATTAAGAGCTATTTGCAGGGCTAGCTCATCAGAGTTCATCGTACATGCCAATAAGTTCTTGAAAAGCCTTGATTTGTCCTTTTCTGTTGGAATGAGGTTCAAAATGCGTTTTGAAGCAGAGGATGCAGCAGAAAGACGGTCTGATATGATGTGCTTTTTACACTTCAACTATAGTGTTGGAATCTTTACTAACTTATCTACTTAGTTTATTTGTTTCCATGCAGATACACAGGGATAATAACTGGAATAAGTGACGTAGATCCTGCTAGATGGCCTGATTCAAAATGGAGGTGCCTAGTGGTAAGCATTTACTTTTAGGGCCATACTTGTGGGATGTGCATTCGCTCATAGTTACAGTTCTCTTGAGAGTTTCTGCCAGGTTATTTGTACTTTTGAAAAGTTTTAAGCTTTTGATGAATTGCAACATGGGGGTTCTTACGCTGGATTCGGCTTTACCCTGCCTCAATTTCTATGTTTATCTTTCCCCCCTTTTTTTTTCTTGTGATGTTTGAGAAAAAATACAGATTGAGCCCTCTTTCCAAGCCGATTCTTCCACTTCAGCTCCCAAGTGGTGTAATTTAAAATGTACAGTTTCCAACATTTTTGTTATAATGTTTCATGATGAGTTAGCTGCTCCCTTCTTGGGAGGAAGATCAATTGAAAATGGTCAGATAGTTCATAGTTAGCTTGAAAGGTGAACATAATCAGTTTGTTTGGATCAAAAGACTTCTATAATACTCAATGTTTCCCTTTCCATCTCTAATCAAGTCTTGGTCTTTCAGCAGATATCCAAATTCTTCACATGTTGACAGCAATACTACGTGCAACACTACTCTGGTTATATATGTTGAGTAATTGAGTTTCGAGAACAAAATATTTTTACAGCATAAGAATCATAGGTGTACTTTGCATGGCTTGGCAAATTTGAGAGACTGACATCAAGGAGTTTGTCTCGTTTGTGATTCTTTTGATGGATCTTAAATCCACATATACTGCAATTTATGACTTCCTTATAGTTTCAACTTTCCACTTATCATACTGAAAGAAGAAACCATTTATTAGTAGCATCACATGTTTATTGTGCTTATTTTTTCAGGTAAGGTGGGATGATACGGAGGCTAACAGGCATAGCAGGATTTCTCCTTGGGAGATTGATCCATCTGGTTTTTATTCCAATTCCAACTTTATGGTTCCTGGTTTGAAGAGGAGCAGGTCAGGGTTGCATTCGTCAAAGCAAGAATTTCCTGCTTCTAGTAAGCTCTGCATTCTAAAGTAATTGTGTAATAATAAGTGTTCTATAAACTCTCCAAACATTTTGCTGACTCATCTTTTGTCACTTCCTATTCCTATTTAGATGGGATTGGAGCATCTGACTTTGGGGAATCTTCAGGGTTCCAGAAGGTCTTGCAAGGTCAAGAAATGTTTGGTTTTAACATGCGTTGTGACAGTGTGGATGGTCAAAATCAACATCCACATGGTTCTGAAATAAGGTGTTTCTCTGGTCCACATGGCTCTGTGATTGCTGCTGTAGAAAATGGCGTGGGAGACCCCATTGTGAACACTGATATTTCCCACAAAGGCATAGGCTTTGGTGAATCTTTCAGATTCCAGAAGGTCTTGCAAGGTCAAGAAATATTGCCTAGTTCACCATTTGGAAGAGCACCAAATGCTGATGAGGCTCGAGAAAACGGTTGCCTTGGAATTTCTGATGGTGTCCATATGTCAAAGTCAAGAAGTGGTTGGACTGTGGTAATGCAAGGGTGTAACACTCCCATGTGCACACCTGCACAAGTATCTTCACCATCTTCAGTATTAATGTTTCAGCAAGCAACCAATCTTGTTTCAAATCTGGGTACCAAGTACAATTTTAATGACAAGGAGGAGCCTGGATTTAATGCTCAAAGTTGGTTTTGCAATCCCAAAACATGTGGGAAGTTCATGTTGTCTTCTCATTCTAAGCATAATCTAAGAGGGGAAAATCAATCTGGTGCACAATTTGGTCCATCTCCTGCTCATATTCAACAAAGTGTTTCACAACCTCTCATAGCTCAACCAACTTTTAGAGGTGGTCCAGATATGTCCTCTTGTAAAAGCAGCTGCAGACTTTTTGGTTTCTTATTGACTGAGGATCGACAGATCACTGGTAAAGAGGACATGCGCCCTCCAATATCAACCCCACTGAACCAAGGATGCTCGTTTCTTCCTTGTGTTGGAGAGAACTTCCATCCAAAGCCTCCAGTTATAATTGATACTACCAAAGTAAGCACCTTTATGCTGTAAGCGACGTTTCTTGATGTGTTATTGTGGTACACTAACAAATAAAAGAGTCTAGTTGCACAAGGAATGAGGTTACGATGAAAACTAGTCTACAAGGAAGTCGAAACTGCTGGATGCCTTTGCATCAGAAAGGACCAAAGTTCGTAGATGTATGCTGGAGATGTTCAATACCATTAGTGATGAAATGTCTGTTGTCATCACCAGTGGTCCAAGACTGGAGTCTTGAATCCTGTTTTCAACTGCTCTAATTGTAGGGGCTGAATGCCTATGTAGTTCATGTATCTGTGGGGGAGTTGCCAATTGTATTTGCACTGGTTGATGAAACCAAAAGATTCTTTATATAAATTTTCTATTAATTTAGTCATTGGATTGGTTTTCTAATGGGTCAATGGCTTTTCCATGTTTTAAGTTATCTGACATTTTTACTTTCTTTTCAGGCAATTCTTGAACATCGACGCAAGAAGTATCTAATATAAAGTCTCTGTGCTGCGCTGAAGTTTGCGGAAGGTAATGCTAAAAATTGCTTGGAACGTATGGCATTGTAATTATTCCGGAGGTGTGACTTGGTTATATTCCTAACACTGCTAGCTTTGTTGCGGACCCAGTTTCTACAAATGTATTAGGTTCCTGGTGATACATCCTTTGTTCAGAAATAGAGTATTCACTTGGGACTCAATCCAATGTTGTACTTTGTCAGATGAAGTTTAGTGTTCTGTTTTTTTCTCATGGTATAATATTCTCTGTTATGTTCTATCACCAAAATTGATTAGCTCAGCTCAAGGTTTCTTGGTAAGGCAGTGACTTTATAGATCCGATCTGACCCATCCTTCGAGATTATGGGTTTTCAATGAACTTGGGTGGGGTTGGGTGTAATTTTTTACCCTGCTCAGTGATCTGTTCTAGACTCACGATACTTGGTTACCTTTTTGCTTTTTTTTGGTTGGATAAGGAGGGGGGGAAACAGGAAAGAAAAATCAAACCCCAATCATCACCGTTTCCCTGCTACAGACACTAACAATAGAGTCCTCTCACAGGATGCGCTGCAAGGAAGTAGAAGGACCCGCAAACCATGTGGGGATCCCAAGCTTGAATCTCTGCATTCTTGGCTAAATAATCCGCACCTTCCTGTGTCCTCTCAGGATATGCTCAACTTGAACCAGCCAAGGTCACTTCAACATATCCTGCATTAGTGGACAATGTTTCGAACCCGACCTAACGCCTCTTCCGTTCCCTTGATTAGTCTGACAACCTTCTTTGAATTCAACTCAAGCATAAGACATCTACAACCCTGCCTTCATGCAATTGAAGCCCATGCAAGACCCCCCAAAGTTTCGCTTCCAAGACTTGCGTTTCCCAATCTTGAGGGAGAAGCCTCCCAACTAGCTACATCTTTCATCTCGTACAAGGCCCTTACATTTAGCCACCCTACCATTGTGATTGACACTGCCATTTATGTTTAATTTACTCCACCCAGTCGGAGGTTTGATCCACCCTTTACTCTACCCAGTCGGAGGTTTGATCCACCCTACGCTTCTAGTACATACCTTCCAACACTAGTTCTAAGTGCCAAAGCATTATTAATCTCATTAGTTTGTTTTACAATCCAGCGTATCTTATCATCTCGGTCTCTCCAATTAAGGATAAAGGCTCATTCATTTCTCCACTTCCATATCCACCATAAGGCGATAACAAACCTCGTACCTTGATATCTGCTGTTTCCACTGTTATCTTCGCATGCAAGGTTCCTGTCAACCCACCCATTGAAAGTCTCAGTATCACTAGAACTACTCCGTTCAGCTAGAAGCAGCTTCTCCCATATCTTTTTTGCCGCCATGTAGTCCTAGAAAACGTGCTCAACATTCTATACCAAACTATCGTAGCTAGGACAATTGGCATCTTCATTAATTCCTCTTCTTGCTTTCTCTGCATTACACATAATTCGGGATTCGATTGGGAATTCTTAGTTTCCAGATGTTCTGGTAGGCGACATATGTTACCTGACATTCATCGCCCTTTAAGGCTATATAAGCAGACCTCATCAAGAATATACCGGTGTCTTCTAGTGCACAAGCAAGCTCATCCACCATCTGATCATCGGAATAGACCACCACCGCAGCAAGCTTATTCTCAATTTCTTCCGGGAGTAGGCCATGTAGGAGTTCCTAGTTCCAACCTAATTCATCCTTCCAGTAATCCGCCACGCATGCTTGCAGCATAGCCTCATCAATCTCCTTCAATCTGGCCTTGTTTAGAGGATAGGCGCACAACCATTTATCATTCTGGAAGCTTGTGCTCTTCCTATTTCTTATATGTACTCCGGTGGTCCTTTCCAAGAGAGATTGTTTTGGAAATTCCTCTCCAAGCTATAGAGGCCCTTTGCTTTTCCTGTATGTTATTCAGGTTTGGCTCTATTCTCACATATTTCATGCCCAAATGTTATTCAGGTCTGGCTCTGTTCTCACATGTTTCATGCTCATCACCTTGCTCCAAAGGCTGTCTTTCTCAGACATCAGCTGCCATCCAAGCTTAGTGAGCAGTGTTATATTCATCTCTTGGAGGGATCGAATGCCAAGAGCCCTCCTGCATCCTTCGATTTTGTTACCTCATCCCAACAAACAAGGCTACATTTTATGGTATTGGGATCCCCTCCCTAGATGAACCTCCTAACGTGTCTCTCATTCTGATTACAAATCCCAACATGATATAAAAAGGTATGCATGCCATACAAAGGAATAACGCTGAGCACTGACTGTGCCAAAACTTGTCTTCCGGCCAGCGAAAGACATTTCATTTCCTAGCCTTCGAACCTCAACTTCACACGCTCCAGCAAATCTTGAAAGTTCTCTTTTTTAATCTTACCATGGATGGATTGAATGCCTAAATGCTTACCAAGTTTTTCTGTCCTGAGAATGCCAGAAAAACTTGCCAGTGACTGCATCATCTCCTCTACCACATTGCTTGAGAAGGAGATGCTTGTTATAATTCACTCTTTGGCTAGAAGACATGATAACTTGGAGATTCCCTCCAGTAGCCTCACCAAACATAACCATGTCATCAGCGAAGAATAAATGCAAAAGCGAAGGGCCATTCCTTTTGTAGCTTAATGCCCTCCCAATGTGACAATTAATATCAACCTAACATGTTGCATTGAAAATACAACAATGTGAAAGCAACCATGTTCTCCATAAGATTTGCTAGTAAGCATACATTCGTTTGATTTGACAATTTTCTCATGAAATTGAATTCAAGTTTATCATTCAATGCACATATAAATCAATCAATTTGAGAAAAAAATTCCATAAAAATACTATATCTGACTTCTAAAAACATAGAAATTCAAAATTGAGAAAAATATTCTGCAATAGCTGATAAAGCAGATTAGAATGCATGTTGTTGCTTAAAACCTACAAGCAAGATACAACTACCCCTTCCTCTGTAATTAGAGCTTGCCTATAGGATAGGCGGTTGACCGCTATGCTATCCCCTTGGTTGGCTAACAAAGTAGCCAAACAGCAAGTTTCGTAGATTACTGTCCTGAGCAAATTTCGAGAGTACGATGGTAAAATGATAAGTAGAAGTCGAGCCTTCCTACTATTATCTATTCATCAAACCAAACTAAAAAAAAAAAAAACGTACAACATTCCAACAACCAAGATAAATAGAGCTGAAAGTAAGCGAAAAAGGAAAACTACTCTCTAAAAGCTTTGGTATAGTAAAGAAATTGATCTTAACACTTCAACCCTTGCTAGTCATTCGTTAAATTCTTTAAAGTTTCTCTAAGACTCTTATTAATTTCTTGTGACTGTTGGATGCTCGATGTTCCATCTTTGGGCCACTTCGAACCTGGTTTCTTTAGTGTTCAACCTTTTCACCAGAATTCCTCTAATCCAAGTTAAAATGCTACTGCAAATGGGGTCTCGTAACTTTCATTTAAAAATATATTACGTCTCTCTTACCTACTAGCATAAACAAGACTACTAAGTGTAGCACCAAACCAATTGTAATCCTTCGCACATATTAATTTGACTGATTAAGCCTAACTGGTTAGTTGGTTCCAAGTGGAAGATGGATAATGAAGCGTGTAGAGAAAGGCAGGTTTGCTTATAAAGTCACACTGGAAGAATAAATGAATGATGACTTCTGGTTGGTTATTATAGAAGATGCAACAAGGGTAGGAAATGGATTGTGAATGTACCCAAGCTATTACAAGTCCACCTAATTTTGTCAGCTGTAGAGGAGTCAGGTGAGTAGATAGGCAAATTGAAAAGATAGGACAATTAGTTCCTTAAATAAGAGGACCAACCACCCAACTAATAATAGAGATGAATTTACTGACTCTTCTTCTTTTTGGTATTCGATGCATCATATATGAAGCCATAGTGGCAGTTAGAATTAAGAAGTTTAGAATTATAACGTATTATAATACTGAAAAAAATAAAAAATTTAAATGATAGCTACATGTCATCATTTTAGTCGTCTTTATAGTCATTATGGTTTATATTAATAAAATTATCTGAGTATATCATAAATCATTAGACGGTGTATTAGGTCTAATTTAGTTAATATTGACAATGATGAATATGACGGTCATCAAAATGATAATTGACTAACTTTTCCCTATTATATATATAACTAGCATGCAAATAAAAATATATGCAAAAGCAAGTTCACGCAAACATATTTGACTTGATAATGTGTTCACTATTTCGTTTCATTTTCAAGAAAATGATAGGCTTAGAAATACTTATACACTAAATGAAGAAAGAGTATAACTATAATAGAAATTTTATTCCAAACAATACTTGACTATGTGTAGAGTTAATAAATAATTCTAGACTCATCAACTTAAAAATCACTTAATATTAAAATACAAAGAAATAAATATTTTTAATGACATGATAAAATTTACATAAAAAAAACTAGCAAGTTTGTCTTTTCGATCAAGTAAAAAGGCATCATTTAGTAACTTTTAATGATCATCACTATCAAATAAGATCTTTATTAAAAGATAGATTCTTTTATTTATGACATTGATGACCAATAATGTCAACCATTTGTCTTTTTTTCATCATATTTGTCTAAGCCATTACAAATAATCCAATGTTAAATTTATTTGAATATAAATACACACAAATTTAAATATATTCTTACAATACTTGTATTGATTAAATTTTTTCATGTGATTAACCAAAAAATTTCAAAAAGCAAATTTTGTTTATAAGATTGCATCCATCACCTTCCATAGGAAATGACATTTTTGAAAAAACATTTTAGCACATAAATATATATAAATAGACCAATTACATGACTGTCATTTAGTGGTTTTTAGTGATCATCAAATTTTCAATATATATGACTAGCATTATTACATATACTGAAAAAAATAAATTTTGATATCAACCTAACCACACAACTTTTTCAAAATATTGTTTTGGACTTTTTGTTTGAAAAATGTTGTGGTTCTAGTTTACTTTTGAGGGTCTTTAGAAAGCTCTTTAATTTCTTCAAGAACATATTTAATTCTTGGAATCCTTTTTGTTTTGTTGAAAGACTAGGTTCTAATCCAGAAACATAAGAGGGTTTTGGTGGGTTTTTGTTGTTTCATGCTATTATCAACATTTATGAAGCGATGTCAAGGAAAAGCCAAAGTAGTGAACCCCCAAATTGTTCATCTCCATCACATATAAAGAATTTTGAGAGATTTATGTTTGCAAGTTTCTAGTTTTTGTAATTGGGTTTGGATTTTCAAAGGGTTGTATTTTTTTAACGTTATGAGTTGAAAAGAAGTGATATTTTTAAATAGTCTTGATAGATAGTTGGAGTTCTAAGGTGTTGGTGAATTGTTTGGCTTGTTGGAAGAGAGAAAGTTAGCATCCATGCACGTGCATATTTAGCTTCAATTTTTCCTAAAGTTTTTATTTTATAGGGGTTTGTTTTTGGTTCAAAGGGAGCTTAGGGTTTTGCTTCTAATAAGTATTTATCCTTGATCTTTAGTATCTTTTCTCTTCTCTTTTTCTGATTTCCTCTAATTCAGTTAATCAATGAAGTTTTTACTGTATTTTTGTTAACAACTTCTAGTTTTATATGGTTTTTTTTGTCTTTCAATTTAGAGTTGGGGTTGAATTTGAATTTATGAACTTTTGATCGATTGGGTTTAGTAGAACTTGAAATTGTTTTTATATTTTTAATAGTGACAAAAGGAATGCTGATGCGTGAGTTATTGCCCACAATAAGGAGAGGAGTTGTTTGAAGTTCAATGAAACTTTTTGCTTTGGCATTTATTATGAACTTGGATACATCTGGAAGAAAAAGAGATTGTACTAGACTGTCTTTGAAAAAGATTATTTTTATCTAGCCTCATTCATTGAACTTTAAAGAAATCGAGTAATTGGGTAGTTTTGGGATCACATTTCTGTTAGTAGCTTAGATTTGATCAAGTTTGGTTGATTTTCAATCTTCTTCTAAATAGTTTATCATTTGGATTTTAAAATCCTTGTGATTTGCTTTCTTCTTTTGTAGATTTAGAGTAGGTCCTAGAATGGAGGAATTTCTAGCGAACAGTGCTATTAAGATAAGAATATACAAAGTTGGTATGTGGTATCTTATATAAATTAGATCGGTTTGGTTATTTCCCTTCTCTAATTAATTGTTATCTCATAATTTTTTCTTTAATGGATGTACTTGTGGTTGGTTTCATATTGTTTTTAATTGTGGTTAATTCATTGCCCGTTAGGAGTTAGGATTTCAGTTTTCCGTTTTCATTGTTCCATTAAAAGTTTTAAATTCTTTTTTGTTTATAGTTCTCAATATTCTGTTTTTTCTATTTAATTATCCAGTACTACGTTTTAGCATTCTATAGAAACCTAACTGTTATTAGTCGTTCAGATTTTGGACCAACTAATTTGGATTTACTTGTGGTCATATATACTTGTGGTTTCCATATCTGTTTATTGCAGTGCCCATTTTAAGATTTAATATCAATCCTTTTTCCCTTTCTTGAGTAATATTAAAGTCATCTAGAGACTTGTTGTGTTGGAGCTTGATCCAGGAATCGGACCCCAACCCGAAAAGCGGAACGAAATTTTGAAAAGCAAAACACTTCGAATCATCTAGCGAAACAAAGCGAAGCAGGCACGAATCGAAAGTGAATCGAAAGGTTCGAAAGCAGCAGAACAAATGGTTCATTCGAACCAAAACAGATGTCCGACATCCGTAAACAAAGAACCGAGAAAACCGATCGCGTTGGAAACCTTAAGACTAATCCAATCCGAAACGGTATAAATTTTTTTCTCTTTTTTTTCCATCTTTCAAAACAATTCAATATCCCATTTGGAATTCGTCAATTCCATAACCTCAATTCATTTGATTCTTCACATTC
>JAOSBN010000002.1:36015486-36028053 GCA_027563595.1 Erythroxylum suave | reverse complement strand
CCCCTTTGTGGTGTCCTTCATTCCATTGGTTCTTATTAATTCGTTCACAGCCTAATTGAGTGACTTAGCTTGATTTGACTTAGTTAAAGGTTATAATTAGCTTAAACTCTTGGAAAAGCTTCGCGCCTGCAAGAATATGCTGCTGAGAGCGAATTCTCCATCAATTGAACCTGTGCTTGTATCATGGAGTTTCATATCTTGGCATAGTTTCAAACCTTCTCTATAGGTATAACTAATACGCTCATCGTAAGTTAATCTATTATAAGGGTTTGGTCATTATGGTTTTCTCTAATTTTGTTTCTCACTTTCTCACCTAATAAAAGAGATAGTCCTGCTAAGGTCTTCTCCTTCCAAAAAGGTCGGTTGGAATCTTTTTTTAGCATCGGTCTTGTTAAGAATGTGTATTCATACCACTTGAAATTGAAAAGCCTTTTGCTCCTAAGGTTGGATAACAATTCAAAATTTTATCTTTCAGATGTGAAAGGTCTCCTATAAAATGTAAGGAGATCTCTAATATCAAGGTTGGAATTGCATCTTGAATAGGCTCACTATTTTTATCTGAGATTGTCTTACCTTTTTCATTGATTCTATTGGCTTTGATTATATCTAATATTTGGGCTTTTGTTAGCTGGTAATATAACCAATGTTTCATCTATCTAGAAAATCCCACTATTAAGAGTTTAACTATTGTATGATCAAAGGTTCTTACTTGGGTTTTATAAGCATTGGCAACTATTTTCATTTTGTTGAAGCATGTTCAAAATGTTATACTCGAGCATTCCACCAATTTTCCACTTATATATAGAGGAAGCATTGTATCTGGTATATTGCAATACATTAGTTTTTTATGAATATCAATGTCAGGGGCAATGGGTTTTGACTAATGAGGTTTTGCATTATATTGCCAATGAAGTTTGATTATTATTAAAGGACGTTAAAGGCTTTTAGACTCATATTTACACTCTTGCTCATTCATGTTTACTTACTAGAAGCTACTAGTTTTAACCCTAGTTTGCCACCTAGTATGGATGGTGTTTAAAGTTTGAGATGTTGAGGATTTTGGACAATCATCAACAATGTTTTCAATAATCCTATTCAATTTGCTTTGAACGGCGTTCAGGAATTCTTTGTTACTCTTTTTCCTAAATTGGCTCATATTGTTATTGGACACTTCATAAGGCTTAAAGATGGGAGTTTTCACTCCCTCTATTTTAGTTATTACCGTGGGATTTTCCAAAATTTTCCCTATTCTGGATTGTTTTCCTCCTAAACAATCCAAATAAATTTTAATGTAATTATTTTGACATACAATGTTTTCTTTATGCCTTTCATATTCACATTTTCAATTTCATTTTTATTTTCAATTATCACTTTAGAAAGAGCCTTTTACTAATTAGTGTAAGGTTACATACTATTATATCTCCACAAACCATACGTATCAACAGGACTTTTACTGGGTTATTGATATTATTGTACTATGTTTTACTTATAAGGAACCCTAATCTCACATAAAGGAGGGTTTTTTACTGTGGTTTTTCTCCTATTGCAATTTCCCACACCTTGGTTTCTGAGTAGTTAATGTCTATAAAGGATATTTTATATTGTTTTCTAAGGCATATATCTCAAACTAATCATAAAATAAGATGTGTGCTATATAGTTATTGATAAACTCATTATACTTTTCCTGGATTTATTTTTGTTGCTTAAAGAAGTTGAAAAAAGAAACATAATCTTTTATCTTTATTTCCTAAAGAGTAAAAATTATCATACAAATATTTTTTGTTCACCTCAAAGACGTACAATTCATTATTCACATTTTTGCCTTTGCCTTTTGTGCTTCATTTCTTTGTTTTACACATTAATTCAATTACTTTACATGTTCTTACATCAAAGTGTTTAATATTTGCCTTTTGTTAGTGCCAAGCTTAGTTACTCCCTCGACAAGGTATTACCACTCATTTTATTTACTATGAATTATGATAAACTTTTCTTTCTGAATAATGATTTTTCACACTGTTTGCGGTTTTTTAAAATAGATTTTGTATTTCAAAGATATAAAAAATATTTTGCAATATTAAAATGATTTATATCAAAATTCATATTTATATACATAATTAATAATACATATTATTAAATGTATAATAGTTCTTTACATAATAATTTTTATTAAATTAACTTTAAAATTTAACAATATTTTAAAATATTTTTCATATTAAAATAATTTTGCAATGATTTTATTATATATAAGTACATTCGAGAAAATACAAATAAGATAGAACAAGTTTATTTATTTTATACTTTAATTTTCATAAACTTTATTTCAAATTACTTGTTGCAATTTCCCATTGTTTTGAATATAAAACGAATTTCTTAAATCTCTTCTCTAATTTCATAATTTTTCCTTTGATATAAATTTTCTAAGTTACGCATTTGGATTGATTGTTTATTTTTCATCTTTTTTATTAAATTAAGTTTACTAAAATATTTTAAGTGATCCCTAATAAGATTTTAGAAAAAGGATGGAAGTTATATTTTAAAAACACATTTTTAGCCATAACATTTCTATCAAAATATAGTTCAGATACTATCATTTTGGAATATTCAAATTAAACCACAACATTTTCAAAACATTTATTTTAAATTCTAAAATGAAGGGTCCTTTTAACAACATTATGCACTCATCATCAGTTATTAGTCATATCAACACTAACTTGACAAAAATATATTATTTTTAATATCTATATGAGTCTTATAGTCCTACATAAAAGCCACATCAACACACATAAAAGTCACTTATTATTGACGTGATATTTAATTAACAAAGGCATAATCCTATTAGCAAAAGATATTTTTTAACCATAACATTTGTATTAAAATAGATATCAAACCCTAATATTTTATAACATTTAAAAAGAATCTTAAAGTTTTTAAATCATTTTAAATTTAACCATAAATTGATGAAACCCTTAACAAGGATATATCTTAATTAGTTAAGTATCACATAAATGATGACGTAACACTTTTTATTTTTATTACTTACAGGAATACTATAGTGCCAAAGGTTGGAAGCAAAAGCTGGAAACTTTTCGATATTCCATTCTTTGATGGTGTCGAGGTCGATGCTTTTCTTCTCATTATCCTTGTGTTGGGTGGTGACCACATGCTCTTATTATGTCTAATACTCCTCCGTACCCTATTTTTATCTCTCTTTTTTCCATTAAAGGTGTCAACTTCATTTGAATTTCGACATATCTTTTTTCTACGTTTAGATGTATACAAAGCCTTGGGCAACCAATCCCTGCTTCAGAAATTAAAACTGCCATTTTTGGCATGAATCCAAATAAAGCGCCCAGGTTTGATGGGTTTCCAACAATATTTTTTCAAAAGCATTGGGCCACAGTGGGATCTACGGTCGTGCAGTACATTCAACAAGTTTTCCACAATGAGATTTGGGAACAGGACTTAAACAAAACTATCCTAGTCCTGATCCCAAAACTGTCACCCCCCAACTATATTCATCAATTTCGTCCTATCAGCCTCTGTTTGGTTCTTTATAAGACCATCTCGAAAGTGATAGTCAACCATTTAAAACCGCATCTCCATACCTTAGTGGCGAATATGCAGTGCAGTTTTATTCCTGGGCGGTATATCATCGATAACATTATCATCGCTCAGGAGATTATACATTCCATACGCAAGAAAACTGGGACGAGGGGTTTTTTCCCCTTAAAGTAGATCTAGAAAAGGCTTATGATCGGCTGAACTGGACGTTCATCTTGGACACACTGCAGGGGATAGGTGTTCCTTATAACTTAATCAATGTCATAATGAAGTGTGTGTCTATAGTCACCATGCAGGTGTCATGGAACGAGATTCCTTCAGAACCTTTTACTCCATCCAGGGACATCCGCCAAGGTGTCCCACTTTCACCGTATTTATTCGTGCTCTGCTTGGAAAGACTAGGTCATCTTATTACCCAGGAAGTGGATTGTGACAATTGGAAGCCTTTTAAATGGGACGCACAGGGCCGCACATCTCACATCTGTTCTTTGCCAATGATCTATTCCTTTTTGGCAAAGCAACAGAACATCAGATAGTGGTAGTCTCGAGGGTTCTCGAAGCGTTCTACTCGACGTCAGGACAGCAAGTCAACCGAACCAAGACCAGGATTTTCTTTTCTAAGAATGTCCCTGGGGAACAAGGTCGGCATCTAGGCTAAATGCTCCAGATTCGCCCTACGGATAATTTGGGGAAATATCTAGGAGTGCCATTGATCCACGAGCGAACTAACAAGAACACGTATCAGTATATTCTCGACAGAGCGCAACAAAAGCTAGCTGGATGGCGAGTGTGAGACTTATCGTTAGCGGGTCGGGTTACGTTAACCCAGTCTATGGTGGCCTCCGTCCCCATTTACATGATGCAAACGGTGTGACTGCCTCATCAACTCTGCAAAGAGTTAGAGAAATTAATGCACACTTTTATTTAGGGTTCCTCGGACAGTCAGGCCAAGGTCCATTTAGTAAACTGGGAGGCTGTTTGTCGCCCAAAGAAGTTTAGTGTGCTAGGTTTAAAGTGGATTAGAGTTATTAATGATGCCATGCTAACTAAACTGGGTTGGGGTTTACTCACACAACCTTCAGCCCTTTAGGTCTAGGTCTTACGAGCAAAGTATAGGTTAGATTTTCAGCGTATCCCGGACACATTGCACAAACATGGGGCGTTGACAATTTGGCGGGGCATATCCACTACATGGGATCACATCCGCCAAAGCACGCAATGGCGAGTTGGTAATGGTAATCGGATTCGTTTTTGGCTCGATCACTAGGTGACAAATTGGGGACCACTATTCTTGCATTCAACTTCGCCCCTCCCAGATGCGTGGTTACAAACACACGTTTCTGAATATGTTGATGTGTGGGGTCACTGGAACTGGAATTTGATCCGTGATTATCTGTCGCCTTCAGTGTGTGACGCTATCGCTCGTCTCAAACTAACCGCGATGAATAGGGGTGAGGACGAGATTGTATGAGGGCCCGGTCTATCCGGGCGATTCATGGTGGATTCAGCCTATGACTCATAGCAATTTGGAGACAGTGACTCCAAACCCCCTTTGGATAGCTATATTGAAATGGGTGGGCCCATAACGTATTCGATCATTTCTGTGGCTACTGGCAAAACGTTGACTACTGACTAATCACCAACAAGTCGCTGGACACCTTACTAGGGAAGGTTACTGTCACTTTTGTGGACAGGAAGAGACTTCCTTGCATGCCCTTCGGGATTGCCCCTGAGTCAAAACATTTTGGCACAAATTCAACCCAGAGGGGATAGATGCCGATTTTTTCCATCAGGATGTAGATACATGGTTGAGTTCCAATATTTTCAATCAAGTTCAAACTTATTTTGGGAGCTGGGCCACCCTTTATGGAGTCGTTTGTTAGTTCCTGTGGCAATGGCGGAATCAATCTATCTTTGATCCGAATTTTATCTGGCCAGTTGAGGGGTTCCATATTGTCATGGACTACGTTATTTGGATTGCGAAAGCGCAGGACGTCACCGGACGGGTGGTTTCGAGTGAGAGTTTACCCATCGATCATGAAGTCCAATGGCACCCACCTCCGACAGGATGGATTAAAGTAAATACTAATGGGTCAATGCATCACGAGACGGGTCGGGGTGCGACAGGGGGTTTACTTAGAGATAGCTTAGGGAATTGGTGTGGAGGCTTTATGACCAATGTCGATCCTTGCACGCCTCTAGAGGCAGAGTTATATGGGTTGCATGATGGCCTTTTCTTGGCATGGAATCGGGGGTTCCGCAATGTCATCCTAGAAACCGATTCCCTAGAGGTTATCAACATTCTCTCAGATTTTGTCAAGGTTTTGACTAACGATCATCTTTTGATGCAGGGCATACGGGACCTTTTGGAGTGGGATTGGATAGTTCGACTACAGCATACCTATCGCGAAGGGAATCAGTGTGCTGACCAAATGGCAGCCCTAGCTGCTTTCACCAGTCCGGGACTGCACGTGTTGACCACAGTCCCCGCAGATCTATGGATGTGGGTTCGACAAGATAGCTTAGGCATGGCCTATCGTCAGGGTTGTCCTAAGGTGCAGCTGTTTTGGTTTTTTTATGTGTCCTTTGTAAACAAAAAAAAAAAGTATTTTACTATCACACTTAAGTTCCTAGTTTAGATCTGGGCATTTGTAACCGCATCTAAACAAAAAGCATCTTTGACTTTGCTTATGCGTGGCATTCTGCAACATGGAAGACACATGTTTCTTAACTACATTTTGTAGCCTTCAAATGTTTTAGTGTCTTTATTACATAAATAACGTATTTATCTTGTTGCTTTAAATCTTATTTTAATTGTTGTTCTTAGATTCAAAGACCCTTATCTTGGTATTTAAAGAAGCTAGCTTTGGAGCACAACGAAGCAAGATTTTCCAATATCTTAGTTGTGTTTGAATTTAGGCTGATGCATTAAGATTGTCCAAGTCTATTATTGGGTCTAAAAGTGGTTTACGTGTTCTCATTAATATGATTACTTTGAGCTTTTTTTTCTTACAAATGCTACTTTTGAACTTGTCAGTCATTATTAAAAAGAACAAATCTTTTTCCAAGTCTTAATTTTGGGATTTCATTTCAGATGGTAGCTTAGATTTGATCAAGTTTGGTCAATTTTCAATCATCTTCTAAACATTTCCTCATTGGGTTTTTAGAAAACCTTGTGCTTTGCCTTCTTTTTAAAATTCAGAGTGAGTAACATAACCAAGGAGTTTTTGGTAAATAGTGCTAACTATGACAAGAATATATAGAGCTGGTATAAGACATCTTAAATAGATCTTATCAGTTTGGTTATTTCCCTTCTATGGTTAATTGGTATCTTGTGAATTTTTTCTTCTACATTGGACATATTTGTGATCAGTTTCAAATTGTGTTTGCTTATGGTTGATTCATTACCCTTTGTGTATGGAGGTTTCAGTTTTCAATCTTCATTGATCCATTAGAAGTTTTAAATTATAATTTTCAATATTTTGTTTGTTTTTTAACTATCTAGTACTATGTTTTAACATTCTACAAAAACCTAACTGCTATTAGCAGTTTAAATTTTGGACCATCTAATTTTGATTCAGCTGTGATCGTGTATACTTATGATTTCACTTTTGTTTAATACGGTGATCATTTTGGAATTTAATATAATATTTGTTCCCTTTCTTGAGTAATATTATATTTGTTTAGGGAATTGTTAGGCTTGTCTTATATAGCTTGTATGGGCATTATGGTAGGAGTGGTGGCTTTGACTTCTGTGATAGAACAAGGGCTAGTCCTTCAGTGAATTTTGGGTCTAGGAGAAGAGAAGATAGGGATAGATTAACAGATAGGTTCTTGAAACATTAGGAACTTTATAAGGAAGTATTTGGAATTAATGGGGATTCTAGACAAATATAAGATTCATATAGCGTACATCTAGGAGACAAAGTGGATGGGGGATAAAGTGAAAGAGATTAATGGGTTTAAACTTTGGTATTTAGGGTGTTTGAGAAGACAAAACAAGGTAGATATCTTAGCTATCAAGGAACTTGTTCATCTTGTTGTGGAGGTAAAGAAGATTAATGATAGGATTATGTCTTTAATGATTACGGTGGGAGGTGTTATTTTCAATATAATATGTAATTATACACCTTAAGTAGGGACAGACAAACAATTTAAGTTTCAATTCTGGGGAGAGCCAGATGAGGAGATTCAACAGATCCCCTTGACGAGAGAGTTATTCTAGGTGGAGAATTTAATGGTCATATCAGGTCAACCTTGGATGGAGATTTATGGACTCATAGGGATTTTCGAGTACGGTAGTAGGAATGATGGTGAGACTAACTTATTGGATCTTACAGTAGTGTTTGAGTTGGTCTTTTTTTAAGAAAAGCGAGGAGCATTTGGGGACATTTAAGAGGAAAACTACAAAAACTCAAATTAACTACTTCCTTTTAGGTAAATCGATCAACTTAGTTGTCAGGATCACAGAGTGATACCTAACGCTTGCTTGCTAACTCATCATAGATTGTTATTTTTGGATCTTATAATTAAGGGTTAGAGGAAGAAGAGAAGTCCTAGGAGGTGTACCAGACTTAAATGGTAGAGTCTAAAAGCGGATACAGTGAAACAATATAGGGATAGAGTAATATATGAAGATGAATAGAAATTGGAAAGAGATGTTAACTAGATGTAGGAAAGAGTAGCAACTCTTTTAAGGAATACAACTAAAGATATCTTAGGTTCTTCTAAGGTCCTAAGAGTAGTAAGATGAAGTCTTGGTGGTGAAATGAAGATGTACAAAAAAAATGTTAAGATAAAAAAAGGGGTGACTATAAAGCCCTATTGGATAACACCACAAAGGTATAGAGTCGTTAATAGAGAAAGTTATAAACTGACAAAGAAAGAGGAGAAGAAGATAATCTCATAAGCTAAAAGCATAGCTTATAAGAAATTATACCAGTGATAAGAAACTAAAGATAAAGAAAAGGATATTTTTAAGTTGGTGAGGGTTAGAGAATGAAAAAGCGAGAAACTTAGAACAGGTTCATTGTATAAAAAATGAAGCAAGGTGGGTGCTCATGGATAAAAATGGCATTAGGAGAAGATGACAGAGGTACTTCTATAGCCTTTTTAATGATATAGAGGACAACATCTCTTTAAGTGATCTTAACTTGTCTGAAAGGTATTATAACTTTACTTATTACCTATAGATTATAAGAGAACAAATTTAAAGGGCTTCAATAGAGATAAAGAGTGAAATGTAAATAGGAACTGAAGAGATATACATAGAGGTGTGGAAGAGCCTAAGAAAAGAGGGACTTACTTGATTAGCTAAGCTTTTTAGTATGATCCTTAAGCCCGCTAAAATGTCAGATGAGAGAAGACTTATTTTGTTAATTCTTCTATACAAGAACAAATAGGACATCCAAAGCTGTAACAACTATAGAAGTATCAAACTACTTATTCACGCCATGAAGTTATGAGAGAAGGTGATTGAGAAGAAAGTGAGCAAAATGATGCTCCTATCTTAGAGAATGAGTTTGAATTTATCCTAGGAAGGTCCATGAAAAATTTTTATATCTCCTTAGAATATTAATGAAATATTACAAGAAAAGACAACATAACCTAAACATGGTTTTTATTGGTTTAGAGAAGGCGTATGATAAGGTACCTAAGGAAATCATTTGGAGTGTTTAAAAGTTAAGATGTTTATATAACCTATATAAGGATTATTAAGGATATGTATAAAGGTATAAATATTATAATAAGGACCATAGGAGGAAATATAGATCATTTTTGTATTGATATTGGGTTACACTAAATTTTATCATTAAGCCTCTTTTTATTTGTAGTAGTGACAGATGAGATCACCAAGAATCTAAGCGGTTCCTTAGTGTATATTATTTGCTGATGACATTGTTTTAATGGGTAAGACAAAAGAGAGTACCTATGTCAAGCTAGAACTTTAGAGGAATACTTTAGAGGAGAAGAGCTTTAAATTGTGTAGGATTAAGATTGAGTACTTAGAGTGTAACTTTTTAGGCCATAAGGTGGTTTCAGACGTGGAGTTAAAGATTGATTCAAAAGTTATACCATAAAAAGAGCCTTTTAAGTATCTAACTTCTATCTAAAGCAATGAAGAGATCAATGAAGACATAGTTCATCGTATCAAATTAAGGTGGGTTACACGAAAAAGTGCATCAAGAGTTTTATATGACAAGAAATAACACTCAAACTCAAAGGTACATTCTATCATTTAGTGAATAGGTTAGCCATGCTCTATACGGTGGAGTGTTGGCCTATTAAGCAGGTGCGTAATCATAAGCTGATGATGATAGAGTTAAGGGTGTTCCATTGGATATGTAACCTTACCAGGATAGATAAGATCAAAAATGATGGTAAGAGACGAATTAAAGATGGCTACTATTAATGAAAAATTAAAAGAGATAAGGCTTAGGTGATTCAAATATGTTAAAAGGGACACTCTGGCGTTGTAGTGACAAGATGCGAGAAGATTGTACTTACAAACTATAAGAGGACAAAAGAAAAACCAAAGAAAATTTGAGGAGAGGTAGTCAAGAATGATATGACTTTGTTGGTACTTACCGAGAATATGGTCCTCAACAGAAAACTTTGATGTGCTAGCATACAGATAAAAGATCTCACAAAGAGAGGTTGTTTTCACTCTTATAAGTCTTTTAAATATTTTTCCTTGAATCTTTTATCTTATATTTAGCCTAAAAATTCAATATGTAGTACTTTGGTCTTGGATAACCTTAACTCGGTCTTCTTACATCCACATCTAATAAGTCCATTTTCTGTCAATTAATCTTTTATCGATAACAATATGGGTTTAGGAAAAGGCAAATGCATATTTTATATTAGTTAAGCATCATGTTATCATTAACAGAATACTTAACTAATAGAAATATAATCCTAAATTGATATAATTAAAGATTAAATTTAAATAATTTTAAAACATTATATTTTATAATGTCTCAAAACTAGGCTTGACATGGGACTCACTTCGATTAAATTTTTTAATTTAAAAATGAAAAATTATATCATTTTTTAAAAATAATAATATTATATTTATATTTTTAGCTTTGGATCGGATAACCTCACAGTCGTAAAATTTGAAATTAAAAAAAGACTGAAGCCCAATTAATTCGGCATACCTATTATGAATTGTTATAATGTAAGCTTGATTTGCAAAAGGTACGACCTGCTTTGCTTCTATGGTCTCCGGTTTTTAGGATTAGGGATCGATCCATTTAAAATATTTAAATTGAAACCTATACATTAGCTTATTGTTATCCCTATCTATGACTAGGCATGTGGACGGGGCCCAAGTCGTCGATGGCCCCACCCGACCCGTCGAAAAAATTTGTGAGTCCCATACGGGCCAAATAAGGCTTGTGGTCAAGCGCATGACCTGGCACCCCCAAACCACCCAGCCACAAGCTGCCTGTCGGGCCTGAGTCGGCCTGGACATTTAATATTTTTTTAAAAAATTAAGACAATTTTAAAAAATTATAGTTGTATTTTTTAAAATTCATAACTTATAAATTATAACATAATCATTTATAATAAAATGTAAGCTGAAATTACCCATAAATTATACAAAAATATTTATATAAAATAAAAGATATAAAATACAAATCAATTTATATTTATTAAAAATATATAGCACTGAATGATAATGTTGTTGTAATTATTCTCTTTATCTGAAAACAAGTCAATTAAAATTTTTTATTTTATTTTTCATATTTACATAATATATACATTATGCATATATGTATTTATATTAATCTTAAAATGAATTAATCACTTTATTAATCCTAATGTATCAATTATTCAATTCCAAAATAATATATAAGCAATTCAGTTATAAAAACAAATAATTACAACATATTACATTGAAATAGCTATTATTTTATTAAAACAAGAATACATTTTATAAATTCTTTTGATTTGTTTTTGTAAATTTTTTAATTAAGTTAAAAATAGTTATTTTACTTTGTTTCTAAAATCTTTATATTCTAATTAATCTGAATTTATATAAATTACAATCATAATTTTTTTCTCCTATATAAATTCTAATGTTAGAAAATTCATATCTACCTAAGTCACTCCAATTAAAAGTTTGTTACGACTAATTCCTTAGATCCTTAATGGAAACCTTGATATAAGATATAAATATTACTTTAAATACTTCTTGTCGTTAGAGTGTTATAAGCATACCATATATTCATATTTTATAAAATTAATAAAATTTTCACCCTTTTTTCTTTTTAATATATATATCATGTGACAACTTTAAATTATAGCAACATATAATTAATTAATTAATTAATTATCATATAATAAAGTTATTGAGATGTATGTAATGGTATGATTAATTAGGACATTTAATTCAATTAATTAAAATTTTATATGAAAAGTTAATAAGTTAATAGTTATAGTTAAAATTATGAATTACATTAATTACAAATTTTTAATTTATTTAAGTTATTTATTAATTATTATAAGAGAGAATTGACAAAACGAAAATCATGTTTCATAAAATTAATAAAAGTTTCACCTTTTTTTTTAATATGTGTATTATGTGACAACTATTAATTATAGCAACATATAAGTAATTAATTATGATATAAAAAATTTATTGAGATGTATGTAATGGTATGAATAATTAGGACATTTAATTCAACTAATTAGAAATTTATATGAAAAGTTAATGAGTTAATAGTTATAGTTAAAATTATGAATTACATTAATTACAAAATTTTAATTAATTTATTGATTATTATAAGATATAATTGATAATTAATTATACCAACATGTAAGTAATTATTTATGATACAATAAAGTTATTGAGATGTATGTAATGTTATGATTAATTGGGAGATTTAATTTAATTAATTAGAAATTTATATAAAAGTTAATGAGTTAATAGTTATAGTTAAAATTATGAATTACATTAATTACAAATTTTTAATTTACTTAAGTTATTTATTAATTATT
>JAOSBN010000002.1:36003852-36015386 GCA_027563595.1 Erythroxylum suave | reverse complement strand
GTAAAAGCTTTGAATGTTGAGTTTTTGCTTAGGTTTTTGAAAGTCATTCACTTTTATTTATGGTTATCTATTCTTAATAAATGTGGAAAATGAGTTAAAGCCTTGGTTTGTGACTTTGATTTTGACGACTTGCCCGAGGACGGTCAAAGATCAAGTGTGGGGATATTTGATAGGATTGAATTTTCTTATATTTTCTTATGTATTTACATGTGATTTCAATCCTATTTTTAAGATAATATGTTCAATTTGTGTTGATTGTTAGGTTGGATATATTGATATATTTTTGAAACTAAAAAGACAGATTTTCTAAAACAAATTGAAAAACAATTGCTTAAAAAAATGAAAATGGCTATGCTGCGTAAGCGTTAATTGCATGTGCTAACGCTGCGCAACGCAACAGCGTTTACTCTGCTGTATAAGGCAGTGCTCTGCGTTTGCATCAAACGCAGCTAAAGCTACATACGCACCATATGCAGTGTTTAAGAAAGACGCTGGCTTGTGGGTTATAAAAAATGCTGCAGGGTTTTAATGAAAAAAGTTATTATTTTGTTTTGGTTTTGGCAAGGACAATAGCGACACGTAGAGAAATACGAAGAACAAAGGCGACAGTCACAACAGAATAGGCTGGCGCTAGAGTGGCTGCGGCTTGGTGAAGCAGACGAGGAGAAAAGGACAGAAAATCAAGCAGTGGCATAGCACAGTGAGGAGTGGCTGGAAGGAATAAATATTACACTAGACGGCTGGGAGAGAAGCCAATGGGTGATATGATTTGTGGTTGGATCATGAAAATAGAAATGGAAGGCTAGGTTCCTGATACCAATTTAACAGAAATATCAATGTTGAGTCACGGTTAAGCTATTTCTGTCATTTTAAAGTTGTTATTTCTTTTCGGATTGTTATGTTGTTGGTATTGATTTGGATGGTTTTAGGATAAATGATCCTAATATGTTATTTTGATTGTTTATTTTGAACCTATTGCTAAAATATCGATTGTAATCCGTAATCATTACTTTTGATGTTTATAAGTAGCATCTAACGATGGTTAATTATTAGGAACAACACAACTTAGGTTGGATAACCCGAACGTGTGAGGTTACTGCCTATATTGATCGTTTTCCAGTTCATAATGCGACTGCCAAATTGAATCTAGAGATCGTATCCTAGGTTATTCGGTAGTTAGGTTTAATTAATGATCGTGTCTTGATTAAATTCAACCTAAGGGAAAACCGAGATTTGTAGAGCGTGCTATTAGTCTCGGATCAATAGTTTGAAAAGAATTGTAAAGACTTTAGAATGAAGGAAAATGTTTGATTGTGATTAGACTGAGATTGACCCTAGAACCGAACTTTACTTATACTCACTTTTCTCATTTTCAGTTAATTGTTTTAATTTATTTTTGGCAGTTTACTTTTACTTTAATTTTCTAAATTGTTTGAAACCCAAACCCCCCCCCCCCTTTTTCTTTCCTTACATCAATTAATTTCATTACGAAAATTAACCAAGCATTCCTTGTGGATTCGATCCTGACTTACCGCAACTACAAATTTTAGTGTGCAGAGTCAGGTAAATTTTGCAGTGCATTTGACACGCGCTGCCAAATACCTTTCTTTATTTAGTGTTTATCTTTTACAGATTAGAAAATGCTGAAATCTTTTATCTATGGAAGACTCGTCGATTTCACTTCCTTGAAGAATGCTTAGATGAATATCAAACCTGAGATTGAAGCAGTTGGATGGAAGAACTTCTTCAATATCCAAGAGCCAGTGTATTCGAATGAAATATATGAGTTTTGGAAGAATGCGAAGGTTGTAGACAACACCTTGGTATCAATGGTAGATGAGTTGTTGGTAATAATCACACAAGATTCCCTTGTGGAAGCTATTAAGTGTCCAATTGAAGGAGCAGAATTGTTCAACTATACAGATTTGATCACTCAAAGTCATATAGATGAAGCCAACATCAATCGAAAACTATCAAGAGCAGGATCAAAGGATGTGGTGCCAATGAATGATGAACATTGTCTATTTCATCTACTCACCCACCAACTTGTTAATCTTCTGTTTTTTATTCTGAAGTACATGATAAAGGCTAGGGAGGATTATCATCTGAAGAGTGACTCTTTACCTTACGATATATTGTTAAAAAGATTGTTCAAAGCATCTGAAATCATACTTGATAGAGGAAATAGAGTAAAATTGGATGCTAAGAGTGTTATCAATGCCTCTAATATTCACAAAATAGGGATCAAGACTGAAGTCAAAGCGGATGAAGATTTCACACCAAAAGCACAGTCTAAGGGGGAGCTTTCAGTAAGACAAAGCAAGAAAGAAAATGTTCCGTCTGAAAAACAAGCAAAACCTCAATCATCCGAAAGAATATCAACAAAGGTAAAGGTTGAACAATCGTCTGATAAACCGATACAAGCCAAGAGGATTCCAGAGAAGAAGGAAAGCAAGGTTCAACAACCAACTCACTAAGTTTCTTCAAAGAGGAAGGTTGAGATGATCCAATCACAAAAGACACAGACTATTGAAAAGAAGCCGAAGACATCGTCTGAACAGCAGCTAGTAACTTACAACCCTCCTCAACCGATAAAGAAAGAAGATTTGAAGAATCAACACCTGATCGTAACAGAAGTTCAATTATCATCAGAGAACCTTTTAAACAGAAAGTTAAGGTTCAAGTTGAACTTATAATAGTAAATGATCAGATGATATATCTTCTAAGTCCTGAAGAATGAACACTATATAATATCCTGCGAGATGAAAAGACAGAACTATATCCATCGAAGATTTCAAAAGATCCTTATACAATCTATCCAGTGACAAGCAGAACGATAATCAAGATTGTACCAGATGTACAACCTAGAAGTCCAGCACTGGATGTTAGCAAAGAAAAAGGAAAGAAGAAGAAGTTTCTTTAAAGAATAGAAGTTGATCTCACAAAAGAAGACATTCAAGTGGTAGTAAAGAACATAGATGATGTATATCACGCAACTCAACCTGTAAGCGTCTATGTATCACATCATATATCAAAGGAATCAGGAAGTAATTTTGGAGCATCTACTATAGACGAAAGCTTCAAGGTAGTTGGCACAATATTAGAGGGAAGGTATGAAAGTATCATAATTGAAGGTATCGATTTTAACTTAGAAACCTTTAGGAATTTGTTCATTCATTTCAAACCTTTGGGTTTCATTCCTTCAGTTAAAACTATTTTACACCTTTTAAGCAACCAATTAACAATTTACCCAAACTTGATGATCTTCATATCCCTGATGAAAAACAACCTTTCAAAACACCCTCAATTAAAATTATAGAATTAGACGATTCATCTAGAAAACCATCTGTCTTTGAACATATTCATCCACTTAGTGAAATGCTATAAGATGCCACCGTCAATTCGAAGCTCTTGAAGAATTTCATCGAATGGACTGAGGCTAGTCACAAACAAACGGAAGTTCAGGAAGCCTTAGCTAAAAACATTGAGGAAATTAATACTAAGGTTGATGAACTAGGTGATGTAGTGGGTGATCTTTATGAGGAATTAGCACTTCTATGTGTTTCTATAGAAGAAGACCTCAAGACGATCCGCACTGATCTTCAACAAATGTTTTCTGGAATTTCGAAGTGTTTAAAATAAACTATGGTTTTGATTAATAATAAATAAGGGGAGAATGGTATAAAGGAGAATTAGAAAATTAGACAATTTCTAGATAATGATTTATTCATCTTAATATTATTTTTATCTTCTAATATTATGATTATTTGTTATCATCAAAAAGGGGGAGATTCTTAAGTCAAGAAGACTTCACTTCTTCTATTGATTTTGATGAAAGTCAAATAGTAATAATAATGGAAGTGTGCGAACTGTCTTGATGAATTTGTTAAGTGCGCAAATAAATATAAGTGGCACAAATCATCAAATCAAGATGATACTTAAGTAAAAGCTGAATAAGACAAAGCGTCTAAGACGAATTAGACGAAGTGATCAAGTCTAAGACACCAAAAGAAGCATACGAATCTAAGCAAGTTGATGTAATTGAAGAATCTGCTAGAACGTCAGTTAGTTGGAGTTGGTTACAAGACTCAACTAATAACAGACTTTAGAAGACTCTACAAGCAAATTTCTCAAGAAGACCATTGGAGATTTAGGTTATAAATATTAGTTGTATCCATAGACTTCAATAAGAATTCTAAATGTACAAAAATACTTAGAGAAATTCTATGCTCAAGTGCTCTTGCTGTGAAAAATATTCTGAGAGAAAAGAAAGAAAGAAAGCGAGCAAATACATCTATAACGTAAGTGTGGAAGCTCAAATAATATCTTTTTCAGTGAAAGGAAGGCTGGAGCCTGAAGAGGCTAAGGAAGCAGATAAAGAATATTTTATGAAAGAGACCTGAAGAGGTTGTGCAAGTGTAGAAATAATACTTGTAACATTGAAGGAGGTAATGAAATCTTAGATGAACTCTGAGGACTAGACGTGGCCTAAGGTTAAGGGTGAACTAGTATAAATCGTGGTGTCATATTCTAACTCTTGCCTTTTTAATTTTCTTGTTGTTAGAAGAATAGATACGAAATTCCACTATTGCATTACTCATCAAATTAATTGCATTCTTTAATCTTGTAATCAACTGAATTTGTCAAGAAAATCAAGAAGACTTTAAAGATTCATATCTTAGATGATTCAATACAATTCAAACCCCCTTCTTGTGTAATTTGCATATTATACGTGATTTCTATATTATATATTAACAAGTGATTTACTTCACTTCTATTGAATCTAAGAATCATGAGATTTTGTTAACATTTTTTCTATTTGGGATGCATTTATAGACATATGCATTGTTTGAATCTCCCTTTTTCAGCCAAATGGTTATAGCTTTTTGCTTTAAGGGTATTTGTAAGCTTCTAAGAGAGGTAGGAAATCAATTTTGTTTTCTCCTTCTTTCTTAAGTCTTGATTACCAATGATCATTATATAACCAATTCTATAACTCAATTAGCTCACTTATGAATTCATCCACTTCCTTGAGGATATCATTTTCAAAGTATTGCTTATGTAGCTTCTTTAAGTTATCTTTAATGATCTTCAATCCGAAAACCAGTTTGAAGGATCCAAATCTTTTAATAAGAGAATTTAAACCTTTAGTGATGATATTCTTATACCCTTCCAAATCAATTAGAAAATTAAAGAATTTAAACTTTCTTACATACTAATCCATTCTAATTTTTAATGGAGAGTGAAATCAGAATCCAGGATTATTAAACCAAGAAATTGTGCTCTAAATCTTTGCCATCCAATCCAACTTTAATTATGCCCTGTCTAATTTTTTTTTTCTTATATTGGAGTTACCTTTTTTCTTATTAGACCAAGTAAATAAGTTTTCACGTATGTAAGGTCCAACAGTCTTAAAATTACATAAGTAGTTTTTAAGATCCTTATCTAGCTTTCTTCCATTGTTTACTAGTCTTTAAACTTGACAAGGATGAAGAATAAGTTGAAGTCTCCTAGGACAATCTATGGATCATTAATGATTATAGCTAACTCTTTGATGTCTTTCTAAAGGTTATTTCTTTGAAAAGCATGATTTGTATTATAGATAAAAGTTATTTGTATCTTCTTTTTAAGTAGTAATGAGTACACTTCTACAAGCAAGTAATTATCTAATTGTTTTTGTTTTAAGGTATGCATGATTTGAGAGTGTTATCGACTAATCTCCTAAATACCATAAACCTTTATTCAACACTAGTTCCTTGATATTTTTTTAGAGTGAGCCTATTAAAAAAGAATTTTTCTCTTTGATGAAATCTCTCATTACATGTTGTTTTTTGGGGCAATTCAGACCCTTTTATTTATGGATATAATCAAATTGTAGAAGGGCTTAGTAAGCCTTTATCTTTTTTTTTTTTTGCTCAAGTTCCTTTCTTGAACTTTTCATAAAACTGACTTCCTTTTATTTCGTTTCATGTTTGTGCAGTTCATCAGATTTTGTCTCCATTATTCTTGCTTTATTAATGTTTGGATTTTTGGGTTTAGAAGAGGGGGGATTATAATGTTAGTGATTAGAGATGGGATTTCAAAGCTTGTGCTTTCTAGTTTGTTACTTACAATGTTGGTTTAGATTGGTACGTTTTGAGAGCAATATATTTTGTTATTATTTTATGTAGTAGGGGAACATGGCAGAGTTTTTTTAGATATAGGCTTAGTATTAGAATTGAAAGGAAATTTTAAGTTTGAGTATAGGAAGAGTTATTGTTTGAGTTTGGGATTAAAGTGAGGGTGCCAATTTTTAGGTTTTAAATTTTTTGCATCAATGGTTGATCTAATTTAAGGGGGAGGTGTAACAACCCACTCCCGCAAGGACCCGAACCCAACATCGTGGATGATATTCAAGTTCGTGCCCCGCGAGGGTGGCGTGCTAAAGCACTCAATCATTCAGAAATTGGTATAAATTTTTTGTTTGAATCACAAACATAATATGCAGAAATTTATAACCAATTTAGGCCCACTTTCCTTCATAAACATTTCCAATCAATAAGGTTATCAATAGCCATTTGGACCCTTTCACAAATACAATACACTTTAGTCATAATGCCTTTACATTATGACATAAATCATTTGTGCAATAGTTTCAGAATATACAATTTTATACAAAATAGGAAAAACACAAATGCAAACGTAAACTGATCCCGACCTCTATCCCTCACTTATACTGTAGGTATACTCCCGTTTTCCTAACGGTGTATTCTTCTAATCCTGAAAAATATTTGCAAATTTTGGGTGAGTTTTGCGAACTCAATGAGTGACCATCATCGATGGCTTACCCAGTCACATAACACATAAATCACATTCACATCATTTCACATTTCACACTTCACATTCAATACAAAATCAATCATATTGTTGGGCCCCAATTTTCTTTAATCATTTTAGTAAACATGAATTGAATGAATTTTGTGATCTTGTTTGATAAATCATTTTTTTATTTGGAGTTTAATTATTATGTCAAGTTTAGGAGGATTTATTTCATGGATTGATGGAAATTTGAAGTATTAAATGGAAGAATTAAGATTAAGTTATAATATAGCATGGTGTAAGTTAAATTGAAGAATTAAGAATGCATAAGGGTATTTTTTTGGAAGATTACTTAAGGTTAGAAGCACTAAGGCATTAAAGGAAGGGTAAGATGGACTTTCCTCACCCGTTAAGGGTAGAATGGAAAGAGGAAAAGAATGTCTTGTAAATTAGAAGACTAAAAACGTGAATGAAGGAAAGAAGGGAGAAAATCAAAAAGTAAAAGAGGGAGAAAGAAGAAGAGAGGTTCGGTGAAGGTGAAAAAGGAATAGAGTTTTGAAATAGGTCACGACTTTTCTTAGTCTTAAAGAGAGAATTTGAGGTTACTCAAGAAGGGGAAAAGAAAGAGGAAGGGAAGAGCTTTCTTTAGAGCCAAGAATCTCATTATTTGGTGAAGATTCAAGGTAAGTCGATTTTTAAAATCCTTTGGAGATGTGAAAGGTTTTTAGTTCAAAGAGCTTGGGTAATGTGTGGATCTAACTATTCTAGGAATCTATTTTAGTGAATGTGCATTATGGGTTCTCAAATCTGGAATTTTTTGAATGGGGATTGTTTTCATTGTTAAAGGAACTCAAGAAGAGGATCAAGAGAGGTCAAAGGAGCGAGAGGAAAGACATCCTTAAGAAAATCCTTAAGCAAATGTATAAGCAAGGATTTCCGGTGGGTTACAATTTTATGATTAGGCAATAGCATCAATGTGTTCTTTTACATGATGAAAATAAATGATTTCAACTACTTCATGGACATGCATTATAACTCTTGAAATGCTCTGAAAAAGTGTTATGTGTTTTGTATGAGTTTATTGTGCTGATTGGTTATGACAAGAGCATGGAAATGATTTTGAAAAGATATTATGTTTGAAAAAGATCAAGTTTCGAAAACTTGCCATTATGGGCAACAAGTATTCAAGATTATGAAATATATGTTATATGGGTTTGGTTTGTTCCATTATGTTGTCAAGTGCACTTAGACTAAAGGCTTCTTCCGCCTACCTGCTAGTGGCATGGAGCTCCTTCATGAACTCCCTCATGTTTACGACTACACAAAACCACTAAGTGGGATTGTGTTAGTTCATTCTGTTTACGACTTCACAAGACCAATATATAGAAATGTGATTGTTCGTTCTGTTTATTGACCTTCCAGACCATTTTGATGTGCTTATGTGGTAATAAGTTGATGCATACATGATTTTGTTCATAAAGTGTTTGATAAAGAGCAAATTTTGTGAAATAAGCATTGGATGGTTTTTAAGCAAATTTGCTACAGTTTTCCAAATGTAAAATGAAATGAATTTTGCAAATGGATTTTGGCTTGTGTCTTGATTATAAATCTGTTACCCACGAGCTTTAAGCTCACCCCCTCCCAATTCTGTCCCATTCAAGTGACGAGCAAGGGATTGAGTAAGCCAAGAGTCAAGGTATCACTTCAATCCGCCTAACTTCTTTTGTATTCTTAAGTTAGATTTTTTTTTTTTTGAAATACAAGGCTTTAGCCACATTTCAAGTGTATTATGTATTTTAGTTCTCAAACTCAATGGACGTATTGTACCTTAAAATGTTCAGTAAAGCTTTGTAATGACTTCTACTTATTAATATGAATGGAATAGACTTTTGCCTATTATTATGAATGAAACGACTTTTAGGTTTGATGATAGTCACTGTTAAGATTTCACGTTGCATGTGATAATTAAATGAGTTGAAGGTTTTGGGGAAGTAATTGATGTTTATGTTTCTGGTGTATTGTTTTTGGAATTGTTGGTGGTCGAAAATATGTAAGTCTACATTAAGTAAGGTAGATCGCAAGAAGAAAACCCAGACGAAGTTTATCGTTTGTGATGACGCCACACACAGACGTAAAGGAAAAATACAGAGGAAAGCACAGACAAAGTGTATTGTCTGTGATGATGTCAGAACACAGACAATAGGAGACATAGATGCAAGGAATGCATAGGAGTGTAAAGACTTAAGGAAAGAACAGACAAAGCGTAACGTCTGTGATGACGTCAGAACACAAACGATAGGAAACATAGATGCAAGAAACACAGACGACATGTCAAAATACAGACATAAGAAACATAGATGATAGAAAGGCAGACAATAGAAACACAGACGATAGGAAGTCAAACACAGAAGACAAAAAGTCAAACACAGTCAATAGAAAGGCAGATGATAAAAAGGCAAACGATAGAAACACAAATAATAAGAAGTCAAGCACAGAAGATAAAAAGTCAAACACATACGATAGAACGACAGACGATAAAAAGGCAGACGATAGAAACACAGACGATAGGAACTCAAACACAGAAGATATAAAAGTCAACTACAAATGATAGAACCCAGATGATAGAACACAGAAAATAGGAAGTCAAACACAGATGATAAGAAAGTCAAAGAACACAGAAAATAGGAAGTCAAACACAGATGATAAGAAAGTCAAAGGCAGATGATAGGTAAGGCAGACGAAAGAAAACACAGACGATAGGCCAACCATGGACGATACAAGAAGAAGTTAAGCCAGTATGATTGAACAGTCACTCAGTTGGAATTAATCGCAGAATTAACTAATTATAGGATTCAACAAGAGATGATTATCAAGGATCAAGAAGCAGTTAAGGACTTAAGCTCTAAGTACAAGTCAAGGGATAAAATGTTAGAAGAGAACAAGATGAAATTCCACATTAAGGATGGGAGAACATTAAGTATGAAGAAAATAAGGAGAGGTCAAGATGAAGTTCCATTTTGAGGTTTGTCCTGGTGAGGGCACCCCACCCTTATGGGATGCGAGTTCAGATGTCACTCAGGACGTCGGACACATGGCTCGCAAGGGCGGAGGCCCAACACATATTATGCAAATGCAGTGTGCATGAGACCCACTTTCCATTTATTACTTTGTTATGACCGAATGCCTAATCTGTCCTATATAGGGCTCATTGGTAACTGTCCCATATAGGGCTCATTGATAACTATCCCTTATCCGCTTGAGGGATACAGGGCTCATTTTACATAGTGAGCCTTAGGCTCTTAATCACTTTCTGAGCTCGAGGCTCTTTTTCACACTTTGAGCTTTAAGCTCTGATCGGTGGCTACTCTGGTCACAACTCCATTATGTTTCATGCATTCATGAAATGGAATGCATCAATCACATTTGCATGATCCCATTCAATCATATTCACATATCATTGGACTGTAGTCTAGCATTCAACATTTAGTTAAGAATTCACTTTCATTCATATGTAAATGCACATTTAAACAAATTTATCATCGGACTGTGGTTCAGCATTTAACAGTCAAATTATGCACACTTATTTCATCTCATTCACATATAAGTAGCACTTTAATATCCCAATCAAACATCACAATCATCGGACCTTCTGTCCAGAATCAACAATCAAGATGCATTCATATCGACATTTAGTATTCAATTAATGCAAAAATCGAACCAAACAAAACAAACAATGAATTGAGACCATCTAGGTCTACTCACTAGTTGCTCCCGAAGCTAATGCCTGGAAGATCCGGCAACGTCTGAAGGTTGACATTCTAGTTGCCCCTCTATAACAAATAATATATACAAATATCACAATATACACAATTATAATTGATTAACAACGCACATGTATGAAATGAATTATGTATGTGCAAAGATTCAAATTCACATGCTTGTATGCTGACCTGCTGCTGGGTACGTAACGCAAATTTTTTTCTAGCTCTCACATTGTTATTCTCTCAATTATTGAAATCTGTGTTCTAACCCTTAATATGGGGACGGGATGTTACAGTAAGAGGCATATGTAATTAAGATTTAGGTTGTTATGAGTTATTCTTCATCCCCCAATGTATGAATTAATAAGGATTTAGGTAGCTTTGCATATCTATCAACTTCGACACACACCTTCACTAATATTACTCTTCCCATTGCTGCTATTTATTCATCCAACCTTTATGGTTTTCCTATTGCAGTTTCCAAATAACTCATCCCCATAATTTTTCAATATTTTAATCGAATGTTATGAAAACATATCCCAAGAGGCATAGATCGTAGAGATGTTTTATAAAGACTCGTATCTGAACCCCATTTTCGTAAAAACTTTGGTTTCCCTTTATAATGTTATGGACCCGATTCATTCACCATTGTCATTATAGCTATATCTTTGAATTTAAATAGGAAGTAATTGTTGCGCCCCTAATTTTTTTATTTATTTTAGTAAGCATAAATTGAATGAATTTTGTGATCTTGATGGGTAAATCATTTTTTTATTGGAGTTAATTGTTATGTCAAGTTTAGGAGGATTAATTTCATGAATTGATGGAAATTTGAAGTATTAAATGGAAGAATTAAGATTAAGTTAGGGTATAGTATGGTGTAAGTAAAATTGAAGAGTTAAGAATGAATAAGGGTATTTTGGGTGGATTACTTAAGGTTAGAAGCACTAAGGCATTAAAGGAAGGGTAAGGTAG
>JAOSBN010000002.1:35986024-35996208 GCA_027563595.1 Erythroxylum suave | reverse complement strand
CTTTAGATTTCCGTAAACATCTAAATAAAAACTTTTAGTAAATTGTTTAATATAAATTATTATTGAAATAAAATTAGGTAAGTATATGATCAATTATATCATAATTAATATTAAAATAAGTTGAAACATAGTTAATAAAAAGAATATATAAAATTTTTAATAGTATAAAACTTTTAGCAATTAAAATTATAAAAATAAATTTAAATAAATAAAATCAAATAAAAAAGTGGCCTTACCAAGATGTAGTTGAGGGCACAACATTGCTATTTAAAGTTACTAACGTAGTTATCCTATTTACCAAGTTTTAGGTTGAGAACATGGATCAGGTCTATGCTATTGCCAGTGGAGTATGGACGCTAATTTTCTGATTGTTTAGACATCCAAAAAGGGTTGAAGTGCGTGCTTGACAGCTTTGCTTTGCATAGTACTTTCTATTTAATGCGTAGACTTGATGAGTTTACCAATGTGGACATAAGTTGAGAGATATAAAAGTAACGAGAAAAAGAAGAAGGAAAACGTTTTACTTAATTGTACAAGTGAGTCATACTGAATAGATACAAGTAAAACTGAAGTAAAAGACGACGACGAGATGTTCAGATCCAGTTCCTTGTTCAGCACCACTTTCTTCCTTTCGTGCAATTTTTTGGTTTTCTCAACCCGCCCGCAAGCATACTTTCTCCTTTATCGATCATTCTAAGGTAAAGAGACCGTAAGGAAGAAATAGCCTCACTGTTTCATGGACCCTCTCTCTTTTGCTAACACTTTCTCTGTCTGCTGTCTTGGGCTTACTTTTCCTCTACAACGCCGACGATCCCATGGCTTTGCTTCAGTCGAGTCATGGTAGTAAAGTTGGTTTGTGGGTTGTGAAGGGACCAGCGGTGTTAGAGAAAAAAACGGTAAGAATTGAAAAGAGAAGATGATTGAAGAACCAACCGGTTCTAGACAGTTCACCAGAAAACCGGCCGGTTTTAATATATGGAGGTTATTATATAAAACCGAACCGGATCATTGGCCGGTTCAAACTTTTTTCGGTCGGACCGGCCGGTCTGGTCCGGTTTTTAAAACCTTGATAATTACAAAATTATTAATTTGAGCTGCCATTTATGTTTTATTCTAATATTTAATTGAATTGCCTGAGCCCATCTTAACCTAGTAGGTGTACATCCAATGGCCTGCTGACTCATCTCATCATAATCTCTCTTTAGTGAAAATGTAATTAAATGTATAAATATCGGCATAGGGTACCTCAGTTTTCTTAATCTTCACCATGATATTACTCCAGTACCGAGCCATTGACAAAGGATATCCCAGGGATTCAAGATATCCCGGTACCACTCTAGTACCTAGTCATCGACACAAGGCATCCCTAAGACTTAAGATGCCCCGATATTTGCTCCAAGGACAAATACCTAGCCACCACTCACTCATATTAACTCAACCTATCCATCTAAGACTATCGAATGTAGCCTATCCTTGGCAAGCCACTGATTCTCAATTTTCACCAATTATTCACAATTTATTGTCCACTAGTCTTTATTTAATTAACATATTTTTCGTTAATTGAACAAGCAGTACACCTTAGAAAATGTGACAAAATATAACAATTAAACACCTTATACTACATTAATTATTTAATAATTAAATTAAATATAATTCATGTATGTAAGTATTAATCATTGATTTAATTAATGAATAATTCAAAATATAATTTATTAGTAACAAAATGGGACTTAATTTTAAAAGTAAAGTCCAAGGTTATCCTTACCTTGATTTCAGACTCAACTGATTGACAGTTCAAATTACTCCTTAATCAGACCTTCGGACCTAAAATTTTCAAAATTCTATTATTCTAATTTACAAAAAAAATTTCTAACCTAATTACACATAATAATCCAACATTATTATGTTTTCTAATTTATTCTCAATTATAAAAATAATATCCTTACTAACCTAAACCCATAATTACTAAAATACCCTTAACTAATTAAAAGTCCCATTTTACCCTCATCCATTTCATTTAATACCAAAAATGCCCTTCTTGCAACTAAATTCCAGATTTATCTACATTCCCTGTTCTGCCCTGACATGCAACTCAAAATTTCAAAACAATGCCATCATCTTTACCCTCTCCACTTCTCCCATCTCCTCTTCTTTTATCAGTTTTTAGCCCCCTTTTCTTCATTTTATCTCTTTATGCAACTTCAATTATTGTCCCAATCAACCACAACATGCAAACCAACTACAATCTAGTGTAGGATGATCAAAATCACACAAAAAGATATAAAAATGGCTGCTAGAATTTTACCTAAGTGTGAGGACTTTTGATGTTGTTAACCACCACAACTTCCTTTAAATTTGCTGCAAAACAAACAAAATGAGGAAACTTAGGAGGAAAGAGTTAAATGCAAATGAAAGAGTGTGTTTTTAGACACACTTACTAGCTGGAAATTTCAGAGAAAATGAAGAAGAAGGTGTTGTCTTGTTGGTGCTCTTAATTTTATTTCCAGATGTTTTTATACAACTTATTAGTTATGGGCTGGGCTGGGCTATGTGGTCAGTTTCATTTTATAACTCAGCTTTACAATTAAATTACTTAGGAGGTATTTAGCTAACAACTGATAAGCTGTTTTTTTAGTTTATTGATTAAAACTTAGCTTTTTGACTATCTTAAAAAGCTATTGATGTGTTTAGTGAATGACTTATTGGTTAGCTTATTGAACCCTAACAAGCTGATTTCTAAAAGCTCCATAAGAGGAGCTTTTTTTATGATCAAACAAAAATTAATAAGGAAAAAACCAATTATACCCTCCTTTCATAAAATTTGAATTATGTTATATATCGTATTTATGTCATACTATAATTATAAATATTTTTAATTTATTAAATAATAAAATTCATACATATTATATGAAAAATATTAATATGATGTAGCTCGCTGCATCATTCATATTAATAGAGAATTTAACATTGGATGATGATGATGATGGTTATTATTATTATTATTATTATTATTATTATTATTATTATTATTATTATTATTATGATGATGATGTTTGTTATTAAATTTATAAACTTAAATTTTGTAAGATTAAAAATATAAAATCTAAATTCTTATAAGAATATTCAACGAAATACTAAGAAATATAATATTCATGCCCTTATAATTTTTTTTAAAATCATGTCCTTATAAGTCATTTTACACATCAACATCTAAGACTAAACAACAAATTTCACTAAACATCTTTAATAAATAGTTAATGTTATCCGATGGTCAAATAAATTGATATAATTAGTTATCAGTTAACCACTGATAAAATCAGCTAATAGCCAATGCAATCCGCAATTTACCAAACATGACCTTAGTCACAACATAAAAGTTATGAAATAAGGTGATTGAGAATAAAATGAGAAAGGATGCTTCTATCTAAGTGAACTAGTTTGTCATCATGCCAAGAAGGTTCACGATAGAAGCTTTATATCTTCTTAGAAGATTAATGGAATATTATAGGGAAAGACATCCTAACCTACACATGAATTTTATTGATTTGGAGAAGATGAATGACATGGTACCTAAGAAAATCATATAAAGGTGTTTAGAAGTTAAGAGAGTTCCTATAACCTATATAAAAATTATTAGGGATATGTATGAAAGTGTAAAGACAAGATTAAGGACTATAGGAGGAGTTACATAGTATTTTCCTATTAATATTAGGCTACAATAAGGCTCCTTATTGAGCCCCTTTTTTGTTTGTGGTAGTGATGGATGAGCTTATTAAAAATATATAGGGGGTTGTGTCTTGGCTTATATTTTCTGTTTATGACATTATTTTTAGTGGATAAGACAAAAGAGACTGTCAATGTTAAGTTGGAACTTTAGAGGGATATATTAGAGTTGAAGCATTATAAATTAAGCAGAATTAAAATTGAGTACTTAGAATATAACTTTACGGGTTATAGGGTGGCTTTTAATATGGAGATAAAGATTGATTTAGAAGTTATACCAAAAAAAGAGAGTTTTAAGTATTTAGGATCTATCATCTAAAGCAATAAAGAGATCGATGAAAACATAGTTTACCTATCAGGTCAGGGTGACTTAAATGGAGGACTTCAGGAGTTTTATGTGATAAAAAAATACCACTCAAGCTCAAAAGTAAATTTTATTGTTTAGCGATTAAGTTGGCAATGTTCTATTTGGCCCATTAAATAGTTGCATAATCATAAGCCAATGTTAGCAGAGATGAGGATGCTCCGTTGGAGGTACAACCTTACTATAAAAACAAGGTTAGTAATGTAATGATAAAAGATAAATTAAAAGTGGCTAATATTAATAAGAAATTAAGAGATATAAGGTTTAGATAGTTCGAATATGTTAAGAGGAGACACCCTGACGCTTTAGTGAGAAGATTGTATATAGAGAATGTAAGAGGGAAAAATGAAGACCTAAGAAGAACTTAAAGGAGGTTAACAAGAATGATATAACTCTGTTGGAACTTGTCAAAACCCTTGATAGAAAATTTGGCATATTAGGATGCGGATAAAGGATCTCAAATAAAGAGATCCTTCTTATTCTGATAGTTTTTTAGACATTTACCTTCGAATCTTATATCTTGTATTTAGGTTAAGTATTTAATATGCACTTTTTCCCTTTTAGTTAATTAGCCTAAACATTTCTATACTTAGCCTAAATATGTTTTTGTGATGACTTGTTTGATTTATTTATTACTTATCTTCTTTCTAATTAATGCATTTATTTACTTATTGTATCTTTTAACTTTTCTTTTTATCTTGTTTTATATTTATTGTTTATTTATTTTATTACTTATTTTTATTTATAGTACTTATTTATTGTATTATCCTGTCGTCGTTGCAGATCCACTGTAAACTGTAAGAGTAAGTGATCCTAAGTTCTTTGCCAAGATGCTAGGTACCTAGCAGATAATTAGGAAATGGCACATTTAACTCGCATAAATCTCAATCTTCAAACTAGAGTGTACTTCTTCTTCTTCTACTACTACTTACCTTCTCTCTCTCTCTCTTCTCATACTACTGTCCGCCAAATGAATTTGCTGATCGTCAACATTGCGACCTATCGCGATACTATTCACACGTCACTCATTTCTGGCTCAGTCTCTGATCAATTGGAGAATGGAGCTGCACTTTTCGCTATGTATACCATCATTGACGTATCATCTTTCCTTTGAACAAAGCCCCTTCTTATCCTTTCTATAAGGTTATATCAAACACTCTCTACAGTGTTGATAGTAAACTACTGATTGCTGGGTCCTTCTCTCTCGCTCTTTTATGTTGCCTTATTTTGCTGGTTGATCTATCAGTTTACCACTTTCACCGGCACTTTATTTTCTATTACGACACTGAAGCTATTGTACTAGTAATGAACTTCCACCTCCACTTCCGCAATTGTTAATTGTTGTCGTACCAACTGACTGCAACTGATTTACTTGTATGAAATATATGGAGAACAGGTTAAACATTGTAAATAACACATTGTCCTTATTTGGTGGGCAATGAACATTTGACTTGTGTCATTTAGTTGGTGCACAAAGGGAACATATTCCAATTCATTGGCAATAGCGGTTAGCTTTGGCTCATCAAAGATTGAAATCAAGAATCCTAAGTAATTCTTTTTATTGTCTTGTAGGCATTCCTCTTCCAACGAGGAATTTGTTGAAAACTAAAGGGACCCATGTGACGGAGGATTTTTCCTGTATCCTTGGTACTCCTATTTGTTCCAGTTCTTACCATCAGAATCCAAGCAAAGTTCAAGCCTTCCGAGTTCTAATCAAAAAAAAAAAAAGAACAGAGAACAGAAAAACATAGGGAGTGTAAGAATGGAGAGGCGCATCGCTGAAGAGGTGGCTGAAACAACACTTGAAGCAACGCCAACATGGGCTGTGGCAAGCGTTTGCTTCATTTTGATATTAATATCTTATCTCATTCAACACTTACTCAACCTTTTAGCCAAAGTATATGTGAACCTTTACTTCCTTGGATTTGCGTATCCTATAATTCTCAGTTCCAGTTCATGAATGCTTATGATTGTATTCTTCGTTTCTGTTTTTGACTTTGGTAGAATTTGAAAAAGCAAAAGAGGAGATCGCTCATTCAGTCTTTAGAGAAGATTAAAACAGGTGCATATTCCGATGGAAATTTAGTATTCATAGTTGCTTTGGCTTGTAAATAATCAACTCTCACTGGCACTCTCTTTTCCTTTCTAGTTTTGATGCTGCTGGGTTTCATCACACTCTTGCTTACTGTAGGCGAAAGACCAATAGCAAAAATCTGTATTCCAAAGAGCGTAGGGGAAACTTTTCTTCCTTGCTCTGGTGTAACTTTAGATGAGAGTGTGGAAGAACCTAGATGCGCGAAGCAGGTATATAATCAACCATTGATTACTAATCCAAATTTGCAGAACAGAAAAAGAATAAAAGCTTTGAGAACAGAAACAGATCATTGAGCTTAGCTTATACCTAACTATATTCAAGGGCTTTTCCACTGGTAACTAACAAAGCGAGTAGAGTCATTCCAAGTGATGCCATCATTACTTTCCGCTCGAATTCGTTAAAGAATAGCAGTATTAGTTTTTGGATGAAATTTTTGAACAGGGGAAGGTTTCATTGATGTCAAGGTCAGGTGTGAGGGAGCTTCAGTTCTTGGTATTTTTACTGGCTTTCTTCCATTCTATTTCTTCCCTCTTCACATTCAGCTTAGGAATCGCCAAGGTAACTATCTTTCCTTTTCTTTCTCACCATACAATACTATCTTTAATGCTCCACTCTTATTTCCCAAATTCAGGGAAGAGAAAGGAAATTGGATTGGAAGTGTCCCAATATTGAACTTAACAAACTTTATTACTAGTTTAATGCAACGTAAAGTTGCACTTGTGTTTGAAGATGCTGACTTCCTCTTATTGCGGATGCAACTTTTATAGATGAGGACTTGGGAATCATGGGAAGCAGAAACAAGAACAGTAGAATATCACATTTCAAAAGGTATTTGCTTTGCTACAGAAATCATTAAAGTGCCAATAAGTTGTAAATTTGCTTTCAGAAGTTAGCTGGTAAACTGTAACCTCCTATAATGATAAGAAAATAGGAGATGTATGCAAGAGAATGAGGATAGTTTAGTTGTAAGCATAATAGGGCACGTTAAAAAAGAGCATATGTGTTTCCATGTGTGAAAAGATCCTTAAAGCCTAGAAGATGTCCTAGATAAGGTATTGAATTTAGGGAGTTGAACATTTCTTACAACATAAGGGCAAACAATTATTTAGAGGAATGCTTATGTCCCAAACTATGATTGTTTATTTTCTTATTTCTTATTTTGTTTTTATTGGATCATATTCTTCTTTTGTCACGACTTTGTCTAAAATTCTCATTTATAATTTGCAGATCCAAATAGGTTTCTGCTCACCCATCAAACGTCATTTGGGAAGAGGCATCTGAGTTATTGGAGTGAATATCCAATTATTCGTTGGCCGGTGAGTTCAGGGAACCAAAAAAAAAAAAAAAAAGAGAATGGAAGAATTATTAATGCTACCGTGTTCCTTTCTCATGCCAACGACTTGTCTAATATTGCTATTTGCCCAAAATTTTCTGCAGATATGCTTTCTCAGGCAATTTTATGAATCTGTCTCTAAAGTGGATTATCTTACTCTTAGACATGGATTTATTATGGTATCACCTTGAATTAGTTGAACTTGGACAACAATGTTCTGGGGTAGATTTATTATCTCTCTTAAGCTTCAATTTGGTTTGTTTTAACTACTTTACAGGCCCATTTTGAAGTCAGAAGCAACTTTGATTTCCAGAAATACATAAGAAGAGCTCTGGAAAATGACTTTGAAGTAGTGGTGGGAATAAGGTGAATACACAACCAATGAATAATTTATTATCAATGTTACAGTAAAACTGAAATTCAGATAACAAATTGTTCACAAATTTAATTTTGCAGCTCTTGGATTTGGATCTTCGCTATGCTTTTCGTAATCTTCAATGCAAACAGTAAGAACAAAGCATCCATCTTTTACGTAGTGCCAGTGATGCAAAAATGTTATTGATGAGTGATTCCATGTGGTAATTGGAACAAGTATAGGTTTCCGCAGCTACTTATGGCTTCCATTTATTCCTGTCGTGGTAAGTTTATGAAATTTTTAACTGTGTTTAATGAAGAAACTGAATAAAGATAAGATATTTTTGTTACTCGTCGTATTATGTTCGTGCAGATGCTGTTGGTGGTTGGCACAAAATTGCAGGGAATCATAACTTTGATGTGCTTAGATAGCAAAGACAAGTCCGAAGTTGTTAGAGGGGCTTTGCTTGTTAAACCTAGTGACCACTTTTTCTGGTTTGGAAACCCAAAATTACTTCTCTATCTTATACACTTCATACTGTTTCAGGCAAGTTCTTTAACCATTTGAAGCAATCTTTTCTGTGCCGACAGAAAGCACGTTTTAAATGATAAAATGAATGTTGGGTCTTGCAGAATTCATTTCAACTGGCATTCTTCACATGGACTTTGGTAAATATTTGTGATTTTGATGGTGTAACAACTTACTGGTGATTGCAACATAAAATAAAAAGAGAGCAAACTTCTGATATTGTTAACTTGTTCCAAAATTCAGTACAAATTTGGGTTCAATTCATGCTTCCACTATAAAACTGAGGATCCCATTATAAAGCTACTCATGGGAGTGCTGGTAAACTTACTTGGCGGCTACGTAACACTGCCTCTGTATGCTTTGGTCACACAGGTACATATAACTTATGAGCGGAGAAAGGCAATAAAAAAGAAAGGGGCAATGGTTGTTGTATTTAATTAGCTGCCTCTATTCTTTTGATTGAACTTGTAAAACAGATGGGCACCACTATGAGGAAAGCTGTTTTCCCGGAGACTGTGATTGTTGGACTCGAAAGTTGGCGAGCCAGGGCCAAGAAAAACCTGAAAACCTCCTCTGCAATGACTTCTGCTGATAATTCACTGTCTACGAACACCACACCTTTTAGCCTCACTCCTTCCAATTCAATAGGTTCTAATAACCCCTTCAGTGAACATATCGCTATCGCTAACTTAATGAAGGATGAACATAATGGCATTGGAAACAAAAGTCCGGAGTATCAGAAGGCAACCTCATTTCCAGGGTTTCAAGTGTGCAATTCGTCACCTGTTTTCCAAATGGAAAGCCATTACTGAGTTCATAAACAGAAATGCTGCATTTTGTCAATGTGTTATGGGATTACCTAAAGTTTAATGCCAATTCCTTCATTTCCTCTTAAAGATAAGATGGGATGTCGTTTGGATGTCATATCAAGTCCAAACGTTGCGATTTTGTACCTTCTGTTCATAATTCGGCTTAGGTCGGATATTTATTGTAATTAACTATTGAAGAATTAGAATCCATATTTTACATAAGTTAAACTATTCATAATTTATTGAAAATGGCTAGTTTGTTTGCCATTGCATATACCCTAAAAGTTCAGCTCTACTATGTTTTAATTTCTAATTGGATGAATATAAAAAGTCCAAATCAGTTCGTTATCCTGTGCCTATCTTGTTTAATGAGCATCCATCCATCTAATTTATCTTGTCTTATTTAATAGATAAATAGATGCTCATGGAATAGAGTGCACACATGTGTTCCTGAATTTAAGATGTATAAAGCCTTAGTATCACCTTATGAACTAGATGACAAGGGAAAGGCCCGGGCCTCAATCCCATACTATGTTCAGGTGGATTGTGAATACAATTAAATTCAAAAACTAAACAATGTACTTTCAATTATATTATTAAACTAAAAAAATTGAATATAGGAACAGTTATTGTTTTTCAAAAACCTCTGAAAAATATGTATATTTTATGTAATTTTATATATTCTAATCAAAAGAATGGTATAAAAACATATTTATTGAAACTAGATTAAGAACTCTAGCAACTCATTATTACGTGTCATAAATTTTAAATCACTCTAAGTATCTGTTTGGTTGAGCTTATATCAGTAGAGCTTTTGTCCGTAGAGCTTTTATCAATAGAGCTTTTCTGAGAAGAGCTTTTTTAAAAAGTCAGTTGACTGTTTGACTGTCAATTAAAAAAATAACTTTTTAAAAAGAGCTTCATACAGTAGACTGTTTGACAACATAAAAATAAAAAGCACTTTTATTAATTTTAAC
>JAOSBN010000002.1:35969208-35985924 GCA_027563595.1 Erythroxylum suave | reverse complement strand
AATTGATATAAAAAATCTACCTGAAAAAGTGCTTTTTTGAAAAACTCCAAATTTGAGCTTTTGAAAAAGTTGTGTTTTAGCTTTTAAAAAAGCTATTTCTACTCCAAAAGTGCTTTTGAAGTTTACAGTCAAACACTCATTTTTTCCTTAAAATAGCTTTTGCGGTGGAAAAAGTGCTTTTCCACCAACCAAAAGCTGAATCAAACGATGCCTAAATATTAAATGTGTGTATATGAGCCAGACTTAAAAGATAAGCTTTATCTAATATTCTCCCTCTTCATCTACATATTCTTTAACAGATAATAAGTCAAAAATGTGAAATTTCATCTCTATTCTAAACATTTGAACTTCATTTCATACATTATTATATTAAAGAAAGTAAAAATTGAGAACTTTGACTTTATGAACAAACATATAAAATTTTCTTTAAATCCTCTAAATGAGATAACATTACATAAACTTTATCATTTCTATTGTAAGAAAGTCAAAAAGTCTAAACTAAAATCATAATTAGCTAGAAAATCTCATATTATGTGTATGATCCTTATATGAATATGCCAACAAACTTTTAGTCATAAGATCACTTATTATAAATTCATAATTAATATGCTCGATGATATTCATTAATGTGATCTCTGACCACAAAACTTTTTATACCAACACTTGTTTAGACTTTCACTTTTAGTGCACTTTGATAAGGATAATAATCATAATAAATCTTCAATTGCTGTATAATAATATCTACAACCCTCAAATTTGTGATAAAATCCTTATCCATAATGACTATGTTGTAGCTTCAAACTTGTTATAAACTATGCTTTTATAGTGGATGAGGCAATTATAATCTACTTAGTGCGTCGCCATGAGATTACACCTCCAACAACCAAAAAAACATATCCAATTGTAAACCTTCAAATTTATATCCTACAAAATCGAAATTTGAATAGCCTATCACTTTTTAGATTGTTATAATGCATATATATATGAGCATATAGTTCTTAACTATCTGTGATAAACCTCATAAACTTTTCAACTTAAACTTTTATTTTCTTTGGTATCTCTTCATGATTTTTATTGCATATGCAATATTAAATCTTATGCGGACCTAGTATACATTAAACTCTAAATAAAAAAAAATGGCATGTCTTTCTTTATTTCCCTGTCCAACTCTTTTTTTGACAAATTATAGTCTCTATTTTCTTTGCAACGTGAATTCTTATGTGTCATGTATTAAAAGTTTTTGTTTTAAGCCTAGATTAAATTAATACCATGTTTGTTTAGAAGCATACGTTCGGGATAAATATGTCTGGGCTTTAGTTTCAACAAGACAAGTCTAAATAGTGATAATTTGAAAAATAAACTTTGCTATGCATTTGGTATTACTTTTATATGTGCTTAATCACTAGTGATTTCTATATAGGTTTCTAAGCCATTGTAACTTTTATCATGGCTAGTATCCACCCTCTAATATAAAAAAACTCTGTTTATGCTATAGGATTTTGCAACATTTATTTCATTTCTATAAAACCTCCATGTACATGATTATTGGTTTATGTCCTACAGTCAATCGACTGGTTGTAATTCTTATGACATAATTATTTAAAGATATTCTTTATCTTATGTATTAGCTTAATTAGCTGATGTATAAGAAAAAATTCATGGGATGAATATATATTGCATATGAGATTATGATGAGAACATAATTATGAGATTCATATTACATTTATATAGTTCATAGTCATTGCTTTATTCAAACTAGATATTAATAGAATATAAAAAGAGTAGCATATGTTATATTTTTCTCATAAAGGAAGTAGTCAATCTTATAGACTAAAGTATAGAGATACTTAAACAAACGTGTAAGTGCTTATTAGAGAATAATTTGGAATTTATTTCTATGTTCATGAAAATTTTTATTGTGATGATTATATAAGTAATCATTTGACTTGGGATTTCCAAATTATCTCATATAAAGATTGCTATATTTTTATACTATTTATGATATATCCTTGCCAAATGTAGCTCAGTTGATAGCAATTGGATATAACATGAACAATATAAAGGTAATTAAGTGATCAATACAGGATTCATCACCCTAAAGTGATTAGGAAGAATATTATATTATTCTTGATCAATATTGATTAAGGAAATCATTGGTCAAGATGGAATGACAGTTTGAAAATAGTTTTCAAATGTCATTAATAGAATCGATTACTAATGATAAAGAACTAATATGATTGAGTTTAAATGGGGTAGATGTTTATTCCATACTCTATGTCTAATTAAAACATTGTATGGTGAACTGATTAAATTTTATATAAAAAAATCATATACAAAAAGGTTAGTTAAAATCTATTTGACATTTCTAATATTTAGATGGTTATAATGTATTGATAAATGTCAATCTTCATGTATGGATATAAATTGTTTAATTGTATTAAAGACAAATTAAAGGAATTCCATTAGTCTAATCTAAGATATAATTTTTTGTTATAATTTGTATCCATTGCTTGCATATTCATAAACTTAATAAATGATACATAAAGAATAGTTGATGAAAGAAAATGTAATTTAATTAAATTAGACTTGATTGTAAAGTTTGAGAAACTTTAAAAGTTAAATATGAGATTTTTAATAAATAAGAATTAAAATAAGATATTGAATATGAAGGACCCAATTAGTATTCGTTTAGAATTAATTATAATTCTAAGTAAATTATAATTATAATTCAATTCAATTACCAAAAAGATCAAACCCTAATATAAATAGGCATATGCTCTAAAAGAGTTAGCGATTCTTAATTATCCCTCTTTACACTACTTCAAACATGTATGTGGCTATAATGGTTGTGATAAACAAGTTTCAGAAATTGTTTGAGAGAAACTATAAGAAAAATGATCAAGCTACATAATAAGGTACAATTTATGTTTATGTTTTATTATTGTTATGCGTCAATTATATTATAGAATTTAAAGTAATATTATCTTTCAGAAAAATGAACGAAAAGGTTTTCTTATCTTTTATTGCGCGTAGAATTAAATACTACCTTGATTTTCCAATAGTGATATCAAAGTCATCTTTAATTATGTAACTTGAATTTATGTATGATTGTTAATTTGGCATTGAATAAGTAAATGTTGCAAACCATTAAATCAAATTTGATTTGATTATTAAAATCGCAATCCTAAATCTAAAATCTAGAAAGCCATAAACAATAAACAACAGCTGCCCATCAAAGTAAACCTAATGCCAAATGTCTAGTAAATAAAAGAAACCACTATTTGATCTCTTCTTAAAATAATTAGACTAGATGTATTTGAAAATTTGGAAAGATACATTTTTAAGCTTTCTAGCTAGAAACCCATTTCACCTGTATTGAACAAGCTATCACCGTCTTTCATAAAGTCTAGTTTTTCTAATCCCTACTCCTTTCACATGATATAAACTCTAGTAAGTGATGAGTTTGGGCTTGAGAAAAGATAAAAGACAATGATTTCTTATGATTAGGGGTGTTGTGATTGCTTTATTTGTGTTGAGAGGAAGAATAGGTGTTGTTGCTAACGGTGTGAGGTAGTTTTGAAGTTTTCTCTTTGTTGGTAGATATGTGTTATTGTTACAATTATAGTAAAACCTCTATAAATGAATATTTTTGGGACTTGAAAAATTATTATCTTATACGAAGTTATTAATTTATTGATAAATAAATATTTTATTAATTTATCGATAAATGAATATTTTATTAATTTATCGATAAATTAATGTTTATTAATTTATAGAATAAATTTTATTTTGTACATTATATTTGTCAAATTAAACAATTAATTTTTTCCGTAACTAAGAAAAAAATAAATAAACAATTAATTAATGATGGTGCATTGTATCTAAGTTTATTAATCTTGTCAAAAATAAGTTTATTAATCTTAGGTTAGCGCGATTCAAAATAGAGTGCATGTAGGTACATTAGAATATGAAGTGTTGTGAATTGTTTCAAATACATAGTACTGTATAGAGTTTATAAATAGATACATGTACTTTAACTTCATATACCAAAATATAAAAATTCATATATTATATCTTCTCTTCCATGGCTACTCATTTAAAAGGTGTATAAAAGTCTACGCTAACTGATGAGATGAGAAAAGCATTATGTGAGTACAAAAATCAGCATCCCTTGTCAAGTTAAAAAGATTTGTAACAGTGGATTCAACAAAAGTCTGATCTCTCTATTAGTCAATCAACAATATCAAATACTTTTAAAAGGTCAGCAGAGTATTTGTCAAAAGAGATAACAAATAGCAATGTTGAAAGGCACAAATCAGCAAAATATCCTGAATTAGAAAAGGTATTGTATGAGTGGTTTCTCCAATATCAACAGAAAGTGAACATGACTGGAGAAATGATTCAAACTAAAGCAAGAGAGTTTCTACAGAAGATGTATGGTGAGGCAATCTAGAATTTAACTTCTCAAGTGGTTGGCTAGAATAGTTCAAGGCGAGATATGGGATTAAGTCTTATAGAAGGTTTGGTGAAAGTGGTTCAGTTGTCATAGAGAATATTGAAGAAGCTGTACCTGAAATTCTAGCTAAATTGGAACAATTTCATTGGAGGGATATCTATAATATGGATGAAACAGGCTTATTTTATCGTTTGCAAGCAGATCATTCACTAGATACAAAGCAATTAAAAGGATGGAAAAAGGACAAGGAAAGACTTACGGTTGCTATTTGTGGCAATGGGGATGGTTCATATAAAGTACCTCTTTGGATTATTTGTAAGTATGCTAATCCTAGATACTTTAAAAATGTGAATATTGACAATATTAATTGTCTTTATCGAGCCAACAAGAAATCATGGATGACTGGATTACTCTTTCAAGAATTTGTTCGTTGGTTTACTGATAGAAAGATAGGTAGAAAAGTGACGTTTGATCATAAAATGACAAGTAGAAAAGTGTTGCTTATAGTAGACAATTGCCCAGCCCATCCTAAGGTTATTGAAGGCTTAAGAAATGTTGAATTGTTCTTTTTGCCTCCAAATACAACATCAAAAATTCAACCATGTGATGCTAGAATTATTTGATCACTTAAGATTTATTATTGACGTCAGTTTTATTCTAGCATCTTGGAAGGCTATGAGATGGGAGCAATAAATTCTGAAAAAATTAATGTCTTGGACGTTATCAATTTTATTAATGCTGCTTGGAATATTGATCTGAAGGCCACAACTATTGCAAATTGTTTTTGACATAAATTCGATCCGAGGAAGGTATGCTTCTAGAAGAAGAAACTGGTGATGTTGAATGCATTCAAAGATTAGAGGAAGTTATTTCTAACTTGCATTATAGAAATGCCATGAATGTAAAGCAGATTCTGAATTATCGTAGTGAAAATGAAGCTTTAATGGAATCATCTACAGACGAAAAAATTATTCAAGGAGTAATGGGTATGGAAGATGATGACAATCAAGATCCAAATGCTACTAACGCTATACCACATGTTTCTCCAAAAGAAGCTTTTCTTGCCGTAGAGACTTTGAAAAGTTACTTGCTTCAAAATGAGAAGAGTGTGCCGAATGTAGTTTATGCCCTCCAAAAAGTTAAAGATGGAATTGAATTCAGTTGGCATGAAAAGAAGTATCAATTAACTATAGATACATATTTTATGAAAGCATAAAGTTTGAAATAAAAATTGTTGAGGAAGTGCATTATTTTATGAATTATATATGTAATTTTCATACTTATTTAATGAATTATTATTTTATATTTTCAGTGGGCCATAAGGAGTTTTTTTAAAACTATTATCTTATGCATTTAGCGAGGTTATTATTTTATCCCATTGGCCTAAGTTGGGATCGGAGAAAATTATTATTTAATCGATATTATTAATTTATCGAATGTTCATTTATCGAGGTTTTACTGTACAATGAAAGTTCAAAATAACTCTTGTTGGTGATGAATTTCTTGCAACCAAGTGTTAGCCTATTCTAACATATATATTCAATAATAATATACATTAGAATAACATATAAGCTAAATGCGGAAGAAAGAAAGAAATACCTTTAGCTATTGTTGTTTGTCCTTGAGGAGTTTACGTTTTGGAATTTTTCTAAGCTCTTAATTTCCAATTTGATGGTGTATGTTTTCATAAGAGAAAAGAAACTTAAGAATCCTAAAATCTGCAAGAAAGCTTATATGAATGTGTTTCCATTAAGCAAAATATCAGTTACCATAAAACTAGGATATGAATAGATATTAACTACATAATATTAGACCATTACTACCAAGAATATGAAAAATTCTTACACTAGGAGCTCGCAATTTTCAACGTCACTGGAGAAGATGATACAATGATTGATTGACAGTTACTTGTTCATATTGGGATTTCAAGTGTGAGTGAGAATCCTACATTAGAAAGAGAAGGAATTAGTGAGGGGCATATAAGTGAAAATGACCCATAAACTTAATACCTTAAGGTTTTGGTTTAAAGTGTGGTGTCAATGCCTATGAGTATGTTCTCTTACTAGGCCCATGATGTAGATCTCTTATGTAAGTGGACTCTCTAGTGCCAACAATTGGTAACAGAGCTGATGGTTCGATAAGGGATGAGTATGGAAACAACAGCCAGATCTTGTGGTTGCTTCGCACGTGGAAGAGCAAGGAGACTCTTGGTGGGCTCAGACCAGTACTGTAGAAGGGCTTTTGGTGATGCTATATATTCAAACTGCTAAGGAAAAGAATTTCGCTCAAAGGGGAGTCCAAGTCTATTGTAGAAGTTCACATTTGAGGGGGAGATTGTTAAGATTTTAAGTGTGAGTGAGAATCTTACATTGGAAATAAAAGGAATTAGTGAGGGGCATATAAGTGGAAATGACTCATAAACCTAATACCTTAAGATTTGGAGTTGAAGTGTAGTATCAAAACCTATGAGTATGTTCCCTCATTAAGCCCATAATGTTGATCTCTCATATAAGTGGACTCTTCAGTGGCAACAGTTTGGGGAATTGTCATAGATCTAGGTCATTAGGAATGAGATGCACAAGTTACTAGAGTTGTCACTTACGTAGATGGTGACTGTTTGGATGTTAACGTAGAGTTGTCACTTACGTTATAACTGGTGGATATATATTAGTTTTGGGTGGAGAAGAGGGTAGCATGACGGTCCGGCAACAAGTAGAATAAGGTGAAGCGTACAACAGTTCTCCTCTCCTCTCAGTGGCTACTGACATGAACTTCTCTCTGTTAATGGTCAACGACGGCACATGAGGACCTAACTGATGACAGTCAGAGGTTGAGGGCAAGTAGTGGGGGCTAGGTCTTCTTTATGGAGGGTTTATGATAGAACAATGTGATAAACAGAGAAAGAATAATGAGAAAGAGAGATTTGTATTTGTACTAATAACAATGAAAGAAGAAAATGACACTAGCAGATTTTCAGAAGTCTACCTTACTCCTTAATACACAATCATTTCATCATTCTTGTTGTTCCCTATTCTCTCTCTTGCACTCATTATATATGGTTTATTACGTAACAACTTTTGCCAGCATGGCATAACAAACTTGACACTGCAACAATAAACTTCACAGACCACAAAGGTCACAATGATAACCAGCATCCTTCCATTTTATTCCTGCGTGCTAAGATTTCTTCACTGCCTGTCATAGCTATTACACCCTGCTCGTGGAAAACTCCTGGACCTCTTCCTCTTGTAAACAAAACGAATAGTTGGTCTTGCTGCTGGCCCATCAATACCCCCCTCTTCAACATTCACCCTATCCTTAAGGTGGAAGTTTGGAAAAACTTCCTTGACTAACTGGATTGGTTCCTAAGTGGCTTCAAATGGTGGTAAAATTTTCCATTTGATTAGTAGCTCCAAATCAGCCCCCTGGCCACGTGTATCCATGATCTCTTCGAGTTCCACAAGCCACTCCATATCTACTGATAACATCGGAGGTAAGGGTTGGACATGATCAATTTGCCCAATAGCCTTCTTGAGCTTCGAAATGTGAAAAACTAGGTGAATGTTTGCATCATCTGGTAACTGAAGCCTATAAGCGACCTCACCGATTCGATGGATGACTGGAAAAGGACCAAAGTATTGTGGTGCTAGCTTCTCGTTAGGTCTGGAGGCTAGGGAACTTTGTCTATAAGGACGAAGCTTTAAATAGACAAAATCACCAACATCAAAATGTACTTCACGTTTATGCTTGTCTGCTACTTGTTTCATGTGATTTTACGCCACCACCAATTAATCCTTCAACTCATCTAACATCAAATCCCTTTGTAATAATTGTTCCTCCAAGTTGGAATTATCGGTGTCATTGTAACCATAACGAACTAGAGTGGGGGGTTGTCGTCCATAAACAATCTTGAAGGTAGTCATTCTTGTAGCTATATGATATGAGGTATTGTAGGAGTATTCAGCCTAGGAGAGCCATTTAGACCACTGACGAGGCTGTTGGCTAGTAAAGCATCTCAAATAAGTTTCAAGAAAGCGATTAACCACTTCACTTTGCCTATCGGTTTGTGGATGATAGGTGGTACTTCTCCTCAAAGATGTTTGTTGTAAATGGAACAACTCAACCCAAAAATTACTCATAAAGATCCTATCTCAATCTGTAACAATACTCCTCAGAAACCTATGCAACTTAACTATACAACCAATAAACTCATCAATAACCATTTTAGCCGTATAGGGGTGTTTCAAAGGAATGAAATGAGCATATTTGCTTAGCCAATCCATGATAACCAGAATAGAGTCAAAACCATGAGACTTGGGTAAGCCCTCGATAAAATCCATATTAATATCCTCCGAAAATGCCTAAGGAATAGGGAGAGGCTGCAATAACCCTACTGGAGACAAAGTCTGATACTTGCTTTGTTCACATATGGGACATTCCTCCACAAACCTCTTAATGGCAGCACGTATTCCCTGCCAAAACAACTCACTCAAAATGCATTTATATGTTTGAAGAAACCCACCATGTCCAGCCATTGCACTACAATGAAATTCTTGGAGGATTTGTGGAATAAAGGTAGAAGTTGGGGGAATCACTAACTTGCCATTGTAATACAAGATGCCTTGGTTCACTGTCCAACCGGTTTTGGAAGTTGGGTCATCTTCTAAGGATTGTTTCACAGTATTGATGTAAGCATCAGTAGCCATTTCCTGATATAGCTGCGGCCAATCGATCCAGGAGGGAATAGAGAGAGCCAACAATTCGGGCTGATGGGAAATATGAGATAAAGCATTCGCTACTTTGTTGTCTGGTCCGGGATGGTATTGAACTTCAAAATCATATCCTGTAATCTTGATCAACCAACGGTGATATTCACTAGCCACCATACGCTGCTCCAGTAAGTAGCGCAGAGATTTTTGGTTTTTTCTAATAATAAAATGCCTCCCCAAGAGATAATGCCTCCATTTTTGTACAGCCAACACAATGGCCATCAACTCACGCTCATAGATTGACTTTTAACAAGCTCCCCCCTACAATGCATGACTAAAAAATGCAAGAGGATTGCCTCGTTGTGACAAAACTTCCCCAAGACCAAATCCTGATGCATCTGTCTCAACCACAAATGCTTCCATAAAATCTGGAAGTAATATAACTGGTACAGACTACATAGCCATTTTTAGTTTTTGAACAGCTACAGTAGCCTCTTCATTCTAGTAAAAAGAGTCCTTATTGAGAAGGTTGGTAAGTGGTGCCACAATTTTCCCGTAATCCTTCACAAACTGATAGTAATAACCCTTCAATCCCAAGAACCTACGTAGTTCTTTCGGAGTAGTTGGTAAACTCCAGTCTTTCATAATGCGGACCTTACTAGGATCTGTCGTGACTCCCTTATCTGATATGACGTGGCCCAGGTACTCCACCTCAGATTGACAAAACCAACATTTCTTGGCATTTGCATACAAATCATGTTCTCACAACAGAGACAACACATTCCGTAAGTGTCCCATATGTTCATCTTGAGAATGACTGTAAATGAGAATGTCATAAAAAATATAAACATATACCGACGTAATAGAGCCCGAAAGATGTTGTTCATTAAAGCTTGGAATGTTGCTGGCACGTTGGTTAAGCCGAATGGCATTACGAAGAACTTGTAGTGGCCTTCGTGAGTTCAGAAAGAAGTCTTATGGACATCTTCTAACTTGACTCAGATTTGGTGATAACCTGATTTGAGACCAAGCTTGGTAAATATCTTGGTGCTATGTAATTCATCTAACAATTCATCGATGTTAGGTATGGGGAAATGATCCAGAACTGTGGCACAAAGGGCTCTATAATCCACACAGAACCTCTAACTCCCATCCTTTTTACGAACCAATAGCACGGGGCTGGAGAATGGAGTAACACTTGGGTGAATGATTTCGACAGAAAGCATCTTCGCTACCAACTTTTCTATCTCTGTTTTCTGAAATTGCAGGTAGTGATACGATTTAACATTCATAGGACCCGACCCATCCTTAAGCATAATAGCATTTTCATTTCCTTTTATTGGAGGCAACCCGCAAAGAGTGTTAAACACAGCCGAAATTCTGCTAACAAGTTTTGTATCACAAGATCCTCACACTTACTAACATGATGGTCTTGGATAGAAATGTGCATTAATTCTAGCATCAAACCTGACTTCTCTTGTTGCAATTCCTTGGCTAGTGTTTTCAAAGATACCATAGCCTTAGTGAGGCTTGGATCGCCCTTCAACTGAATGGTTTGGCCATTTATGTCAAATGTCATTGTTAATTTTTTTTCCAATCATCACATGTTTCTCCCAAAGTCACGAGCCATTTCAAACCCAAGATTATGTCTGTACTTCCCAAAGTTAAAGGAAGAAAGTCCTATACTATTTTAAGCTCCTGCAACTTGAGCATCACACCTTTACACACTCCCATTCCCTTCAATTGCTTCCCTGACCTAATTATCACGCGATAGTGCGAAGTTTCCTGGATTGGTATCTGATGAGAGTTTACCAACCCTGTCGAAATAAAATTGTGGGTAGCCCCACAATCGAAGAGCACCACAACTTCTAACCCATGGACCTCCCTTTTCTTCTTCAAAGTTCTTGGTTCCGACAATCCAACTACCGAGTTTAATGACAGTTCCACACGATTCAGGGAATCTTCTACACCAGTAGCCACCACCTCTTCCTCCTCCGGCACTTCACCCTCTTTTGTTTCACTCACCAATATCACATTAAGTTCTTTTTGTGGACAACGGTGGCCGAAATGCGACTTCTCATCGCAACGAAAACATAAACCTTGCGCCCTCTTGGTTTGAGCCTCAAATGGTGTGAGTTTGCGGAATTTAGGGGTTGTAGGTGTTGAAGGTGTTTTGGTGTTTGGCTTGTAAGTAAGGCTGAGTGAGGTTTCTGGGTATGATGGTTTGGTTAGGGGCTGGGTGGTGTCGTTGAGTGGATTGTATGGTTTGTTGGGGGTCCAAGTAATGGTTTTATTGTTGGATTTGTATTGAATTGGAGGGGGACTTTGTGAGCTTTGGGTTAGTGGGTAGTACCCAATATCTGATTCTTCCTCTCAATCTGGTCTGTAGTCTCAATCATCTCCTTTAAAGAACGAGGATTCAATACCAGCAACTCAGTTCTTATTTTCTCTTGTAAGCCATTGACAAATACAGCAACCATTGTCTCATCATCCATCATGCCCACGGACGCCGCCAAATATTCGAACTGAGATTAGTACTCCGCCACCGAACCCATTTTCTTGACTGCAAAAAATTGATGTAACAGTGTCCCATCGTGTCGTCTCGTAAACCTCTACAATATCTGGACCTTGAGTTCTTCCCACAAAGAGAAAGATTTGTTACGCTTTTCAAATCGTAACCAAGTTTATGCCTCGCCTTATAAACATACTCTAACAGCCTCAAGTTTATCAGCTTCTGTCAACCAATTAATGGAGAAATACCTCTTTGCTCGAAAAATCCATGAGTCTGCTCCTTCACCATTAAATACTGGCAGTTCCAGCTTTCGGGGGTATTTATCTCTTTCTTATACTTTTTCTGCAATAGTTACGGTGGTGTTGGTATTTTGGATGGATGGTTTGGGTTCTTGTTCAAGGAGTTGGGTTTCTTGTTCATTGGTGTTGATGTTGGGTGTCTGAGATCCTGTGGTGCTTGATTCTCCGATAGTGATGGGTTGTTTGATTTGGTTATGCAGAATGAGTTATATATTGGATTGGATCTCTTTGAGTTGGGTGATAAGTAGAGTCATATTGGCAATTACGCTTTTGACATCATGTTCCAATTGATCAACTCTTGTTTCCATACGTGTTTTGGGATGAGAGGATTCCATAGTGGTTTAATTAGCTCTTCATAGGTGGATCGAGAAGCTCTGATACCAAAATTGATAGAACAATGTGATAAACAAAGGAAGAGTAATGAGAAAGAGAGATTTGTATTTATACTGATAACAATGAAAGAAGAAAATGACACCAGCAGATTTTCACAAGTCTACCTTACTCCTCAATACACAATCATTTCATCATTCTTCTTGTTCCCTATTCTCTCTCTCTTACTCATTATATATGGTCTATTAAGTAACAACTTTTGCCAACATGACATAACAAACTTGACACTGCAATAACAAATTTCACATATCACAAAGGTCATAATGATAACCAGCATCCTTCCACTTTATTCCTGCATGGCAATATTTCTTCACTGCCTGTCATAGCTATTGGACCCTGCTCGTGGAAAACTCCTGGAGTTCTTCCTCTTGTAAACAAAATGAATTGCTGGTCTTGCTGCTGGCCCATTAGTTTAGTAAGAGGAAGACAAAATACTGAAGGGTGTCTGGACAAAGGGACAAGGAATAAATAATTTTTTAACTCAGAAGAAGATTTGTTTGGCTAATGGAATAATATATTTCAAAACATGATTTCGGCTTGTTCTTAGATTACGAGTAATTAAATTTAGAGTAACTCATCTTTAAATTAAAAATTTAAGAGTTAAATTTAAAAATTAATTAAATATTTTTCTTAATATAATTAAAATTAATAATTAGATTAATTATTAGTTAAAATTTAAAAGTTTCTATAATTAGAATTAATTTTATTTAAATTATGTTTCTCAAAATCTCTTTACTAATTTTTTAAACTCTTCTTGGCAGGTACTTTATGCTACAGTTTGCTGGAAGCTTTGGAGTAATCATAACAGTGAAATATTCCAAGGAAAAAGCACCTCAGCACAGGAGTTAAAGTCCAGCATCCTAGCTACTATTAACGAGTATCAAAGGGTTTATGAGGTAGATAAAGGTAATCAACAGAGGAGGACCAACGCACTAAGGAAATTTCCTCAAGTCAATCCCGCATTCCTGGGACATCCAGATAAAGCTCGATGGCCGGTCTTCCGAGTTGACGCGGCGGTTTGCAGAGAAACAATGGTGGCGGGTTTCGGCGGCATACTCCGAGACTTTGCTGGTAATTGGCTTATCGGCTTCAACCTTCCTCTCGGCATTTGCTCAGTGCTCACAGCTGAGTTGTGGGCGGTTTTTCACTATCTCACAATTGCCGAAAGAAAGAATTATTCCCAGGTCATAATTGAGTTAGACTGCTTGGAAGCTGTAGATTTAATCAATGGCAACGGGGAGGACTTACTTAATAGACCACTGATCTCTCGCATAATTGCCATGGGCAAAGGCGATCTTCACTTTCATCTTCGACACATTGACAGGGAGTTCAACCAGCAGGCGAATCTTCTCGCCAAGGTGGCCCTTTCTCAGCACAGTTGCGATTACCATTTCTTTCTGCAGATCCCGAACTTCCTTATGCCGACTATAAATCACTGTCCGTTGAATTGTAACCGCTCAGGGGAATTGTGTATCCATACACGACTAAGTGGCTCCGACTGTTCTGATGCAGAGGAACCGGAGGGCCAGCTTGTAACTTTCGCCGATTTGCACTGGGGGTGGGACGAACGGAGAAGCCCATCGGCCTCGCACGCATGGGGGGCAGACGCGGCCGATCGAGCGGAAAGCTCGCTGATTGTTATTGGCGGATCAATGGCACAACAAATGGAGATGCTCATCGGAGAAGATAGAGCAATTTCATCTCAATATCATCGACCGAGTTTTAACCCTTCTGCCTTTGGCTCTGGTATTTTCCAACAATCTTAGGGGGGCAATACACGAGATTTAATTCAGATCTTGACTTTCCAAGGGGACAGGCCACCTGATTCTCCCATGGTGGACCCCACCGTTTTCTCATTCAAACCACCCTGATAAAGGGTAGTTTTTTATTGTAACGACTTTTAAGCCTCTTATGTAAAAAAAAAAATTGTTGCCTTTCTTATATTTTTTGATTGATACAAACGAAAATTTGTATTTTATTTAATAAGAGAACTATTATTCTATACTATTTAAAAAATTCTTTTATTAGTTTTAAAAACAAGTTTCTTGATTGAATAAAAAGGTATTTTCTTAATTAAATTTGAAAATATTTTCCTTAATTGGTTAAGAAAAATGAGTTTTCTTTTATATTTTAGAAAATAATTTTTAATATATTAAGGAGTAATTTTCTAATTAATTATGAAAATAATCTCTAAATAAATATATAAAGGACTTTATTAGTTAAATTTCAAACTGTTTTATTTAATTTTGAAATTACTTTCCTTTTGGAATTAAAAAATAGTTTTCTAATTGAAGAAAATGTGTTTCTAATAGATTGAAAAGGGTTTTTCTAATTAGATTAGAATATATTTATTAAAAATACTTTCAACTAAATTTCATTAAAAGAGTAAATATAAATAAAAATAATTTTTCATATTGATTTTAAAAATTATTTTAAAAATATTTAATGATTTTAATCTAATTTATTTTTCAAAGAGTTAGAATATTATTTTAAATTAGAATAATTTTTTAACTTTTTTTACGTACAATTTAATCGTGTTTGTGTAATAAGTCACATATTTATATATAAGTTTGATATATTGTATCTGCATATTGGATTACATGTTTAAATGTGATCTGTTTTTGATGATATTATTCGAATTAAAAATTCCCTGTTAAATTATTAAGTACATGTTTAGAATATGTTTGCTGCCTTCTATTATTATAAAACTAAACCATAGTTTTATTTATTATTAGGCTTACTTAGCTAACTTAAGTCCACTTTAATGTAAATATGTTTAGTCTTATAAAAATGAGTACTATTTAATTACATTTTTGTGATTTAGATGTACAAATCTATGATCATGAATTTAAAGGCAGAGTTTAAAATAATATATAAGAATATATTTATTAATAAAATAATTAATTTAAAAATTAAATTAAATTTTAAATATATTTATTTGATAAAAATTTATTTTAAATTTATATGTTTTGAAGATATTTTAATTTAATTATATTTATTAATAATTATATAAATAATTTCTTTTAATTAATTATAAAATTAAATAATTCATAATTTTATTAATAATTAATTTAAATTAATTAAATATGAAATATTAAATTAAATTATTCTTAATTATTATTAATAATTAATATATCAAATAATATATATTTATTTGATACTAAACCAGATTATGGAAAAATAAAAACCGCTTTTTGTAGTTTTCATAAATTTTGAAAACATGAAGAAACCAAAACCAAAAATAGAAACAAAAAACTCAAACAAACATGTTTTTTTAACTAAAATTGGAAACAAAAAAACCCAAAAATAGAAACAGAAACAAATAAGCCCTAAATATAGTATTGAAATTGTAATCTTATTTAAATATTATAACATATAACCTATTACTTATTTGCTTTATATTTATTTTATTTGAGTAAAAGTTAGCTTTATTTTGTATATTTAATACTAAGTATTAGCGAACTAGCTTTCTTGGACATATGTTAGGTTAAGAAGGGCTTTTCAAGTTAAATAAAAAATTAATATATCCATTATGCAATATTTCTATTAACCCCTGTTGAAGATTTGGTGGCTAAGGTATAGAGATATGTCAATATCATGTAAATGAAAAATTGTAATGATATTTTTAGTTGACTAATGTCTTATTAACTCTAACAAAAAAAATATAAAATGGATGTTAACACTAGGGTAACATAATGCAAATAGTTGCATGAAGTAGATCTAAAAGATATAATACCTTGATAGAATTATTCCACTCAATTTAACTTATTAAAAGTATAAATAAGGACTACAATCGAAGATGTTCGATATAGTATGTTAATAGTTTTCATAAAAAAAGATACCTATATGGTTTTTCTTGATAATAGAATATATGATAGAGATCATATATTTTTAATTATACGATTGAATATTTGATACTGAATTTGGATTCAACGTTACTATAATGTTCAAGGCATGACAAAATATAGAATTTTCAATAAAAATAGTTGATCCAAATTTATACAAATAGTTTATATAAGTTGGATCAAGGGAGACTTATGCATAACATAAATGGCTAGAATACAAAATTAGATAACTGAAACTATCCTTTTTTTTAAAACTATATTGGTTAATTAATATAATGAAAATCGTAAAGTTGTATACAAAGATATATGTATCATTTTGATTATGAATCGTATAAAACTTGAGAAACTTGTTAGGATGATGAAATTAACCTTTGTTGAAAGAATGATTATAGTAATGAATTGTTAGATTGTATACATATGATGTTTTGAATGTAATAACAATTCATAAAAAGGACAAATACTATTTATTGATGACTTTATATGATAGATTTAACATTTTGAAAAG
>JAOSBN010000002.1:35956580-35969108 GCA_027563595.1 Erythroxylum suave | reverse complement strand
AATGTAATAACAATTCATAAAAAGGACAAATACTATTTATTGATGACTTTATATGATAGATTTAACATTTTGAAAAGGTATAAACTAAGCATTATTAATATCAAAGCACTTTGACAAGATTGATGGGGTGAATTTTAAATTTTCTTATCTATTTGTAGGGAATGAGATTCTATAGTAAATACCCATATAAATAAATCCCGTAATAGTATAGATTTGTATAAGAAAGAAAAAGCAATATGATATATTATGTGATATGATATTTATTGCTTCTATATTTATGCTTAGTGCAACAACTTATCTTCCACATTTCCATACAAATTAATTAACAACATTTTATATGAATAAAAAAATTAAGAGTCTCACAAAGTCAAAGTTAATGATTTGAGAAGTGATGCTTGGTTCGAATATATATTATCTAATAAGTTTATAACTTAATTGGATAATAACAAGTTTTGATATATTCAAAAGTTAGGATATCATATTTCAAACCACATTGAATAAAATCATTATTTCAATATATGCTTATAGGAGAATGGTTTTTAAGATAAGTAGTGGGAGTAAGATGAAGTTTGAAAGTTCAAATGTCATGACAGTACATCAACATAGAACTAGTGCCTTTTTTTAAATACATTTGATGTCTAGTAAAAATGTTATAATATGTTGAAAGATTCTCTTTTATGATCTATTCAAAGAGTTTGTTTTATAAATGATTGTGAATTTATCATATCTATAAGAAGGTTACTAAGAGTATAGTTGCCTTCTTTAGTGGAAGTATAGTTATTATAGTTGCCTTCTTTAGTGGGAGTATATTTATTCTATTTAGTGGGCGTATGTATAGCGGCATATTGCTTATTGAAAACAATAGTTCACATTTTCAAATTTTGAAGATATGATAGCACAAGAATAACTTCTATTACATATGAAAACATAACAACCCAGTTCTATAAATTAGATCTATAAAGATGGATACATAAGTCATTTATCTATTATAATCCAAATACATAGATAATGCACAAAATATATTTAGTATTTGAGATATTTGATACTTATGATATATTAAAATATCCATTATTCTATTTATAAAGTGATATTTAAGTACAAAGTCATATGAGTATTAACTTTAGTTTAACAAAATTTAGTACTGTTTAAGGTACATTTAAACTAAAACAATATTAGTTTAAGTTTGAAAGGTTTCAATGTAGCATCAATTGCTAATTAAGCCATAATAAATTTGAAAAAAAGGATTAAGCCATAAATAGATATCTCATTTAGTGAAAATGATTATTCAGATTAAGAAGTTATTTAATAAACTTGGCATAGTAACTTGCATTGTTGAAACAACAATGAATTGTAAAACATTAGAGCCATTAATCATACAAAAAGAGTTAAGGTCTCACCAAAGATCCAAGTATATATTGAGGTAGTTTCTGTTAACTATAATTGTAATTAAGATGAAAGTGGTAAGATTCAAGCAAGTTCTCACTATAGAGAATCTTATAAAATTTTATCATTAAACCATTATCCTAGCAATGGTATGATCATCATATAGAGATATGATATAAGATACTTAAACGATTAGCTTAGTGCAAGTGAGAGATTAATCGTTTATACCCTAGAATCATTCAATTGGTTGTATTTTCGATTTATAATTATTTAAAGGTGTTCTTTATCTTATGCCATAAGAGTTGCCAAGAGTAAAATTTGAGAATTTTTTTAATTAACTTATGTGTAAGATAAAGTCTATAAGATAAATGTATAATGCAATGAAATTATAATGACATTGTAATTATAAGATTCACATTGTATTTATTTATTATCAATAAATTGTTCATACTTGAAATTATTTAATTAGAGAACTAAAGATGAATTAAAGGAGTTTAATTTATTTAATCCCAGAAACAATTTAGGGTTATAATTTATATCCATTTTCAATACATTTAGGAACTTAATGGATCATACACAAAGAATGAGTTGAAGAGAGAAAAGGTCTTTTAATTAAGTTAGACTTGTTTGTAAAGTTTGAGAAATTATAGGGTCAAATATTAATAAATAAGGATCTACATAAGATTTTGGATCTAATTTGGGCTAATTGATATTTAATTAGAATTAATTGTAACTTTAATTAAAGATTAATTGAAATCAATTTTTTAGAAATTAAATGAATTATATTTCCACGATAAATAGGTAAAGAAACCTTAAAAGATGTTTGATACATCAAGTCTAACTCATTTCAAAAAGTACTAGTTTAATAGTTACATTGGAAAGAAAGTTGTTAATCTACTTGTTTGACTAATCCTTCTAAGACGATACTTGTCCTTCCCTTATTTTATGTGCTAATTTTCTTCCTTATCTTTTTGCACTATGTTGTCCTTTCTGGAAGCTTCTTCTTATCTCGCCTTTTGTGTTAATGGGCTACTTGAAATTAAACCCTCCATCTTTTGTGATGCTTCTTTCTATATTTGTTGCATTTCCTTTTTGTTTATCCCAAACTTGTCTAGCAAACAATTGATCAAACCAATCAAAGGGCTTAAAGTGGAGGACCCAGTTAACTTGATTTATTTATCTAAATTATAAAGTCACCTTTTTACATTGTTTTTAATTTATGTTGGACCTAACTTGTCATTGATTTAAGAACATTCCTAGAGAGGAACTACAAAATAGTAAATCAAGCATGCATGTCAAACTTCAATTAATATTGATATTATGAGGCTCAAATGAACATATTCCATACACCATTAAGGTTCAGGAACTTCTTTGCATAAGAATTATAATTTTAATTCACTGATTCCTCTCTATATGGCATTTTGTAGTTGGAACCTTTAACTTTGAATGTGGACTCCCTACTTTTAATTGAGATTTTAGTTTTTCTTACTTGTTGAATTGTTATCAATGTACAAGTTTTAACCACCATTAGTTCCCTCAATGTACAAGTGGAACCTGAGACATGGTAGCTCATTTGTAAATGGTAAGATCGATGACTGCATTACCATTACACTATTCATTTAAACCACTTTGAGCATAAGAAGAGCGTTAAGCTAACGACATTAAAAGAAGTGTTGTATGGGAGGCAACCCATGGATTGTTAATTTCATATTATTTCCTTTAATTTTTAGATAGTTGACTTATGTAATTAGGTTATTTCATTTCCAAATAAAATCTGGAAGGCATAAGACTTCGACATGAATTAGATGATCGAGGAAGTAAACAAAAGAGAGGCGAAAGAGTTATAATGAGTTAAGAAGTGATTTCGAGAAGTGTAGAAGGGTGAAAGAAGAAAATAAATCAGACATTGGTGGACCATTAGGGTAAAAAGAGACACGTGAATTTCATTTTCATTTTTTATGATTGTACCCTCCATTCACCTATATATTCATTTCTTACTTCACTTTTTCAGTCACTTTTATTTTAACTTTATCTCTCCAAGTTTAGAACCTCTAAATACTCTCACTTCTCTCTAACCAAATTTCAAACCTCCAGTCTCTTATGACTTCTACCTAATTGAATGCTAGTATGCTGCGCACTAAGTAGTCAACAAAGCATGATCAATCATAACGACAAAACTAAGTCTTGGGACGAGGGAAAAGGAACAAGGTAGCTAAATGAACCTTTCCCGATCTTCTTAAACGAAGAAGGTACCCGAATTCATTCTTTTTGCAATAAGCAAGTTATAGTTCCAAAGTATTTTCATTTTGACACTTTAGATAGACTAGAATTGAGAGATAAGGTTGAAACTTTTGCAAAGAAAAGACAGTTTATTCAATTTCAATACCCAGTTTACGAAGAACTTACCTTAGAATTCTTTACATCCCTGTAGTTTGAATCCAATAAACCTAGGGAATTATGGTTTAGGTTGCGGGGACAACCTTATGAACTTAATTATGAGACTTTGTATGAAATTTGTAGTTTCCTTAAGTCATCCGTAGTGGATCAACATGATGATTTTCGTATCACCCTCTACTGGGCTTAACTAACTGGGTTAGAGTGTGTTGATGCTAAGAATGCTCACAACAACATCATCGGGAGCCACAAACACTTGTTGCTACACAAATTCATGTGTCAAACTATTTTTGACAAAATGGAAACCCGTGGGTGTTTGATGAAGGAACTTTTCATATTGTTGTATATAGACCACAACATCCCAGTTTACACAACCGCCCACATCTTTAATGTAATTATTGCTACTCAACATAAGAGGAGCAATAACTTAGGAATGGATTACTTGGTTTCATCCATAGTTGATTACTATAGAGTTGAGTGCAACGGACTTATGGTTTACTGTCCTGAATTCATGAACCATCATCATCTATGGCAAGCTAAAATCTTGAAGTACCATAATATGGAACTTTAGGATATTAGTGACAAGACTCACGTCAAGGTCAAGACCAGTCAAGCGAGTTCCAGTGCTCAACAATAATAAGAGGATTCGACCAACGAGGAGTCTAAGGAGGAAGAAATAATAGAAGAATTGGGCTAGAATAAATGCTCAATACAATCTCTGCGAATACCAAGGTAATTACAAATACACTTGTGGAGAACTCTAGAAGAATGAAGGAGATGGCTTGAACCTAACGACGTTAGAGCTAAGATAGACGTCATATCCATCGTTACTTGAAGGCTCAAGGTGTCTAACTGCCACCTCTAATTCCATCCCTGCCTCCATCACCATAAGGCTTTGTTCTAACCCTTTGCTTTTTAAATTTAGTCTTTACTTTATTTTTTTACTTTAATTTGTGTTCTTCTTGCCATGATTGTTTGTTTGCCTTCTTCTCACATTAAGGACAATATGTTGTTCAAGTGTAGGGAGGGTTATATGTTTTACGTTGAATGTGAATTTGGCATATTGTATGATAGTTTGTTAGGTTGCAATTTGTGAATTGTGTGAATGTGTCAATGGCTTAGATAGATTGAAATTGATTTAATTTTGTATAGAGTCTACTAGGTTGTGAAGAGTTATTAGCTCACAAGAATAGTGAAGTGGGTTCTTTGGCTAAATATGTAAGTTAATTAGGATTTTAGTATGAGTTATCACCCTCTAAAATGTTACACTCATTCATAATTTTAGGTCTTTCGACTAAAATAGCTTTGCTATTATTTTTTTCATGAAAATGAGTAGCTTAAGTAACAAGGTAGGTAATCAATAAAATAATTAAATTTTTTTGGTTAATTTTAAATAAATTACTATTTCGCTAGCCTTTGAGTTATGAGAAGAGCTAGTAGGCAGTCGAGAACGTGATGTAGCTGAGTAACTGGATCAACACACATCACAAATGTTTACTTCTGTGTCAAAAGGCTATAATGAATTCAACCAAACAACTTAATAAAAACCAGGACTTAGTCGAGTAACCAGATTGACATTTATTACCAATGTTTGCCTTCGAGTAGAAGATTAGGTCCATATAAAAAATTGTTTCTAATAAAACCTAGCATGACTTTTCATGAGAATGTACTTAGGAGTAGTTACAAAGTTTGAATCACTAAAGAATTATTAATGTGTGTGTAAAAATGAAAAGGATGAGTAACTTGAAGTTTGAGTTTTGATTAATACATATGTTTAGTCTAGAGCCCCTAGTTACAAATTTTGCATGTTAATGGTTTGAAATAATTTGAATGATTGTATTTAAAGTTAAATTTATTTTGTGAAGTTGAATTCATTGTCTCATTATTACATTGTGTACTTTGTGATTTTTATGTGTTTACTATTTTATTTGCATAAGGACAAGCAAACGTTTAAGTGTGGGGATGTTGATAAGTGTAAATTGCATTATGTTTTATAGTTTATTTTGATATGTATCTAATTGTTAATTCAATCGTTTATTATGTGTTTAGGTTGGAATTGTGTTAGTTTGTGAATTATTGGTGTTTAAGTGTTTTTATAGGTTAGTCCGAGTCTTTGAGCTTAAATATTATGTTTTTAAAGTACCTTGATGTGTTTGTTAGTGTTTTAGGGTCAAAATCGAAGAACAAAGAAGTTTTGGAGACATTCGGGGCCGAAACAATAGTCCATGATCGTGGCACAACAGGCCATGAACATGACAGAAGCATTGGAGTTAGCCCGTAATCGTGGCTGGTATGCCATGATTGTGAAAGAAGGCTCGGATGTGGCCCACGATCGTCACCTACATCGGGCAGATATGCAGAAATTCAAAAAGGTCAAGTTTCGTCAAATTTTTTGGACCTTAGAAAAGCCTTAGGGCTATTCAGAACACAAAAGATATTTAACGAACAAGAAAAATAGGTAGAGGAAGCTTTTGACATTAGCCACCTTGAAGAAACCTAGAGAGAATTCATTGAGAGATTGAGAAAAAGAAGAAGGAATACAGAAGTAGAGAAGAAGTTAACTCAACATACTTCCCAGATTAGGTTGTTTTCCGACATCACTGCCTCCTGTCCTTCATTTGATTTCCTATTTATTTTCAATTTTATCATTGTATAGAATTTGATTGAATAGTTGATGATAGGATCTAAATGTTGAGATGTTCTAAACTCACATTTGGAGTTTTATTCTCCATTTAATGAAATTTGATTGCCTTTTTGTTTATTAGATTTGTTGTGATTAAATTTTATGATTGCGTAATTCAGTAATAAACTAAGAGGGTGAATCGAATGAAAAAAATTAAATTGGGATAATGAGAGTTAGGTGATTTAATAGAATAAGAATTAAATCAAAACTGTAATTGAGCAAAGAGAGATCTTATGTAGGTTCCCAACTGTTTATGAACAATTTCAGACCTAATTAGGGTTTTTAATAGGTTGTTAATTGAGAAATTGCAACTTTCATAATCTGATTAGGGTTTATGATTTAGGGTTAACGATTGTAACTCGAGAGAGAGTAATCAACACTAGGATCATCTAAAACCAATAATCCGATAATTCATAATCAGTTAGGTTAGAGTTAAGGATAGATAAATTCCCTTTCTCTCAATTGGTAGTTCCGTAGTTTCATTTTTGGGTGTGTGTTACAATTGCCAGATTATTAATATTTTCGTGATTGATTCTTTATTTAATGAATTGAATTCTCGTTTTATTTTCGTTATATTTTGAATTTTTATGATTTATTTTGTCCTTCGATTTTAGGATTAGATTATCCCTTCTCATGGAAACGACACCTTAGGCACTATGAGAACGAATTGTGGACTTGCATATTATCGAGGGTATTTATTAAAACTTTCACAGATCAAACATCCCGAACAGTTATCTCCAATATTGTGACTTGAAATGAAAGTAACCTAAGAAAAATTGATGATCTTAAAGCCAAGATCTTACAAATTATTTTGTAGAGATTATTACAATAGGGAATAGGCATGAAATTCTAAAAGAAAGATGGATTGGGGGTTTAGGGGATTAGATAAAGAAAATTTTTGTTTAGTTCTTTGCGCATAGTGTTTGAATTGAAAATTTCTTTAACCACATTACAAATGTGAGGTTCCAATAAGTTATAGGATCTTTGGAAGAAATAAGATTTAACAAGTCCTGGAGCTTTATCTAGATTTTAGCTAAAAAGAGCATTCCTAATATCTAAATTTGTGATGGTTTCAATAAGCTAGTTGGTCTAGAATTTATTGAGAGAAGAAGATATGGCATTAGAAAGGAGAGCTGGGGAACTTGAAGAAAAAATTCTAAAATTTTGGACAAATTTGAAATAATTGAAAGGTAGGAATTTCAATTGATCTTGATTATAGCAGGGATTGCCATTAGGATCCAAGATTCCATAAATTCATTACAATTCCATCTATTCTAGATTGATATATGAAATAAAGTTGAACTAGAGATCCCATGTTTAATCTATGAGATTTTAGTCTTTTAGCTCAATAAGGAATTATGAGATTCTAGAAAAGAGAGGTAGTAATAAATCTTGGAATTTTCTCTTTGCTTTAGGTCACCATTTAGAGGATCAACGTGTACAGTAGTCTGAGTTAACATGCCTTCATCCTTGATTCTTTCAATTTCCTTAAATAGGTCATTTTTAAAATCATCCATATGTAACTTCTCTAAGCCATCCTTTATTCTCTTCAGCCTTATGAAAAGTTTATAAGCTTCAAATCCTTAAACTAGACTATCTAGTCCTTTAGCTACTAGGTTCATATATCCCTCCATTTTAATAAGAAAATTGAAGAATCAAAAAGGGGTCATGAGCTTCCTTTCATTAGTGCTCAATTTGATCTTAAGGGGGGAGTGGTTAAATATTTCAAGAGAATTGAAAAAACCTGAACTGTTAGGGAATTTTAGCAACCATTCAAAATTTACTAATATATGGTAAATTCCATCTTACTTGTTCGACTATAGAAAGAGGTTTCCTTTATAGGTTAGATCTACCAAGCCAATATTATTTAAGTAAGACCTGAAGTCCATATCCATATTACCTAATTTTGCTCTTAAACCTTTAACTTCAAGAGGAAACAAAATGTAATTGAGGTCTCTTAATAGACTCCACGAACCTTTGATGTTTTAACTTTTCATTCCATAAGTAGCTTCTTTGAAATGAAAAGTTAGAAGAATATATAAATGTAATATATATTATTTCCTAGAGCAAGAGTGAATGGATCTTCATATATAAAAATTGATCTAATTGTTTTATAGTGATAACTTCAAGAAATTTTGGTTTGTAAGCTATGATGGTTCTTTTCAGGTCATGAGAAGCATAGTTAGATAAGACCTTCCATTTTTTTAAAAAAAAACCACAAAACCTTTTCTCAACACAACTTCCTTAATTTTTGTTTCCAGCAAACCAATTAAAAAGAGGTTTTTCTCCTTTAGGAAACCATTAATAAGGTGTTACTACTTAGGGTAGTTCAAGCTCATAGTGATCCATTATATGATCATAGTTTAAGAGGGCTCAACAAGCCCTGCCTTTTGTTTTATACTTGAATCTTCTTCTGGTGAGTTATAAATTTAGGGAGTCAATTATTTGATTCCTTGAAATGTTAAGGGTCTTAAGCTTTTAATAAGGTATGTTTCATAGGAAGTTTAATGTCCAACTTCATATTTTCTATAGAGAGTTCTTCATTTGAAACCAAAGAGTATTTTAAAGTTTGAGGATCAAGGTGATTAATATGGAGGAATGGAAGAAATTAGGAAAAGTAGAGGGAGAGGGGAATCTAAGAGGGGAGGGGTCAATAGAGGTTAAAAAGGGCATAGTTAGGAAAAATGTTGAATAATGTTCACAAAAATTAGGCCCTAAGAGGGGAAGAATGAATAGAGGTTAAATGGGGGTGTAGTTGGAAAAAAAGTTGAATAAGGTTCATAAGAGTTAGGTTCCTTAAGGGGGGAGGAGCTTGTGAGATAGTAGTTGATGAAGCACAAAGTTAAGAAGAATTATAGGAAAGGAGCTATGGGATTGTTAATAATAAGAGGAGGGGTAATAATTGTTAAGTTTAGGCTTTTAGACCTTAGTCTGTGAAGCTAATCAGGTATCCAAGGATATGATGAAGAAATTTTAGTTGGGTGGTTTTACCTTCTTAACCAAATCAAAGCACTTTAAGAGTGACAAGAAAATTTGCTAACCTATCAACTTCAGCATAAATATTTACAAAAGCAACTCTCCTCATCCATACAATTTGCTCATCCATTCTTAAAGGCTTTCTAATAACACTTACAAGGTAACTCAATCTTATAGTCATCCAACACTCTAGGGGAATGTTGTGACATTCCCATAAAGGAATAAACCTGAGGGAGGTTTTATTAAGAGCATGCCTACTCTCCATTTTTGTATGAACATCGACTTTCTCGTTCAACACCAAGGACTAGACTTCAAACTTTAGCCATTCCTATTATATCCCTAAATTTGATGAGGAAATAATCTTCCCCAATAATAAGTACCTACTCATGACCAAGCTTAGACCATAATGTTTCAGCCTAAACTTTGAAGGATGGAAATGGAGATTTGTTAAGAAAAAAACCAATGATAGTGGTACTCCACTTAACTAAACCAACTTGACAAATCTCTAGGGGGGGGGGGGGGATAATCAAGGAAGGAGTTTTCGTCATTGAAGAGATAAGTTTAAACTAAATAAAAGGTCCTTCTTTGAAGAGATAAGTTTAAAATAAATAAAAGGCTCTCCATCACTAACTACATGGTTCCAAGCTTTAGGAGGGGCCGCAAGAGTAAAAGGAATAAGATAGATGTTTGAAGACGAAGAAGGCTCAAAATCATCTTAAGGAGTGGAAGTAGGATTAATCTCTTTTGAGGAGGATTTAGAAGGTAAAGAAGAAGAGGATGTGTAGGGTTTTGAAGGAAGAGGAGAAAATATGGTTGTTGAAGAAGGTAAGGATACAACGGTTAAAGAAGTAGAAGTTGGAGATGTTACAAGGATGTCTGAGGCATGAGATGATGAAGGTAATAAAATTAAACCTAAAGTTTGGGGAGCAATGGAGGCAAACTGAGGTGGGAAGATGAGTTAATTACTATTGTAGTTATGGTAATAAGGATATCTAAGGCATTTAGAAGGAAGGGAGCTTAAGATGGTAAAGGAAGAAGATCTGGAGTTTGGGGCACAATAGAAAAGAGTTAAGAGGAGGAAGATGAGTTATAGATTGATGGGTAAAGGATTGACCCATACCAAAAAATGGTAAAGGTCAATGATGGAGAAGGGGTGGGAAAATTACTTACCAAATGTAGTTAAAGGAAGCATGTTTTAAGATAGGAACCTAGAGAGAGGTTAGAGCATCTCTCTCTACATCCAAATTTAACTTGTATTTTATTTTGTTATAAAATTAGAATTTTATTTCAATTAAATCACTAAAAGGTCAAAATATTATTATAAATAGACTTAGGTTCCAAAGGAATTACCATTTCTTACATAACCCTCTCGAAGCCATTATACAATATTTCAACATATTTTATGAATACCATTAGAGGTCAGACATATGCGTATTTATAATGGTTATGATGAACTAGTTGTAGGAATGGTTCAATGGAAACTTCAAGAAAAAGTCAAGCTTTATAATAAGGTGTGAATTATAATTCATGCTTCATTAAGTTTTATATATTAATCATATTATAAAATTTAAGTGCTCTTGGTTTTAAGAAATCAAATAAATTTTTTATTTATTATACTGCAGGTGGGATCAAATTTAGCCCTAATTTTTCAACAGTGGCGTCAAATTTATCTTGAATTTTATGAATTGATCAAAGTTATTTGATTGTTATTGAATAATTATATAATTGATTATGCCAAAGTTGCAAATTCTAAGTTTTAAAATCAAATTGGATTTGAGAAGTCTTAAAATCAAATTGGATTTAAATAATAAAATGAAAAGTTCGTATTAAAGCCTTCATAAATCCTAAGATTATCATGTTTTACAAACTAAGATCCCTTCAAACAATATGGGTTTGGAAACCTATAACCACTAAATTATTGTGGTTTCTAAATCCCATATCCACTAGCTACTAAGACAAAAGACAATGATTGGAGGTGAATAAAGCATATGAAAGGAACCAGAAAACAATTTGGTCTCCCTCTCTATATAGGCGTGACTTCGATAAGCATCAGGTAACGGATTGGCGACTGGACTCCCACTATAATAAAGTAGACATTTAACTACATTTTGTTTTGTGACGTTAAGAAAATTGTTGCCAAAAGTTACCATATTGCGATGATTTTACAAACCATCGTTAAAACTAAGCCTTTAGCAACTAAACAAAAAAGTGTCACAAAAGGAACAATTCGTGATGAATGATAAAAAATCATTGCGAAATGGTGAACATTGAGGGACGATTACATGAAAATCATCACAAAATGATCCACAATGGGTAAGGATTTAGATATTCATCGCTAAATTAACTTATGGTAACACTTTTCAGAAGTCTTCACCATAATTTGTTAAAAATTTGGTGGTCAATTCTGAAAATCGTCACAAAAGGGTTCACAAGTGGCGATGATTATAAAAAATCGTTAGTAAAAAGACATTTGGTTTTTTGCTACGTTTTTGACATTTTCGCTAAAAGTGACCATTTGCTAATGATATTTTGAAGCGTGACCAAAAAATCAAGATTTGGTGACGAATTTTGGCAATTGTCAGCAAATGCTACACATTTAATGACGATTTCTGAAAATCGTCACTAACCCTGCATTTGGTTCATGTCCCCATGGGTGGGGACAGATGACAAGAATAGAAAAATCTTGTCTCCGACCTGTTTGTTTGTTGTCCCTACCAATTTCTGTCCCGACTTCGGATGATAGAGACATAAAATTTTTGTTCCTTTCAAAACCAGAGGACAAGAATGTAGAGATGGAGACAGAACCAAAAGATATAGGTAAAATGTCAGAAACGCCCTCCTTTCAAAACCTAAAACAATAATTACAATATTTTAATTAATTAATTAATTATAATTTTTTAATTAATTAATAGTAATATTTTAATTAATGAATAGTTATATTTTAATTAAAGAATAATAATATTTTAATTAATTATAATGCAATTAATTAAGTAATAATAGTAATTTAATTAATTATAATTAATTAATTAATTATAATATTTTAATTAATGAATAATAATATTTTAATTAAATATAATGTAATGTAATTAAAT
>JAOSBN010000002.1:35901708-35937832 GCA_027563595.1 Erythroxylum suave | reverse complement strand
AACTAAATATAATTTATATGTTACGATCATTAACAAATTAAATGTAATTGAATATAATTAAATAAAATGAAAATATACATTAAAAAAAATTAATAATAATCATTACCGACGGACAAGATCATTTCCGTCGGTAATTTTGCAAACGGAACATTTTTTCAGTCGCTAAGTTACAGACGGAATTGGTTTGCGCTGTCGGTAAACGTTAGCGACGGTACTTCTTGGTCCGTCGCTAAATTTAGCGACACACACTAAATTTCCGTCGGTAAATTTAGCTACGGCCGTATCACCGACGTTTTCGTGCTGTCGTTATATTCCGTCGATAACCTTAATACCAACGAAATATTTGGTTATTCCGTCGGTAATTTTCGTCGCTAAAAGTCTATTTTCTTGTAGTGTATTATAGTCCAAGAATATAGATAATGCACTAAAGGTGTTCAACATTTGAGATATATGATATACTTGTAAAGTATTATTTATATATCTATTATTCTACAAATAATAGAATAATATGTTTATTATTATTCTATAATAATATCAGCCCATATTATTCTATAAATAATATGGGTTGATATTTAAGTTCAAGATTATATGGATACTAAATTTAGAAGTAAATATTATATTTAATTAAAAATATTATTTTATCTTAAGATCTCTAAACTATCTCATATGGGGCTTGTTATATTTTAATACAAATTATGACCTATTCTAGTTAAGGGCATAGCTCAACTGGTAATTATTAGGTGTAGCACAAACTATATAAAGGTAGTCAAGTGGACAATGCAAAATTCATTACCTTAAAGTGATTAGAAAAAATGTTCTATTATTCTTGATTTGAATTGTTTCAAAAAATTCTTTGTCCAAATGGAATGATACTTTGTAAAATAGTTTATAAATGTCATTAATAGAATCAATTGCTAATGGTAAAGAATTAATATTATTGGAATCAAATAGAGTATAACTTAATTTTATACTCTATATCTAATCAAAATATTGTATATTGAAATTATTGAATTATATGAAAAATTATGCGCATGAAAAAGTTAGTTAAAACTGATTTGATATTCCTAAATGTTTGGGTAGTCATGAGGCGTTAGGTTCCAATATTGATTTATAGATATAAATTATTTAATTAGATAATTAAAGTTGAATTAAATGGGTTTAATTTATCTAATCCTAAAAATGATTTAGGGTTATAATTATATATAATGATAGCATATTTAGAGACCTAATAGGTTCAAAAAAAGCAAATTGAAGAAATTTAATTAAGCTTAACTTGAATGTAAAGTTTGAGAAATTTTATAATTAAATATGAGATATTTAATAAATAAATATCAATATAGGATGTTGAATCTTGCTTGAACTCAATTGGTAATTAATTAAAATCAATTGTAATTTTAATTAAAATTAGAATTTTAAAATTAGAATTTTATTCACTATAAGAAAAATAGGAATTAGTGACAGAAAATTATTAACAGAATAAAAAATGTTGCAAATTACTGATGGAAACTAATTTTCCGTCAGTAACATTGATGGGAAAAATTTTGTTTAACAACGATAGTAATATCTGTCAATAAATATGGAGGGAAATCATCCCGACAATATTTGTGACGGACTTTAGTGACTGTATAATTTGCCTGTTATTAAATAAGATAGAAAATTTTGAGTTTACTAATGAATAGTCATATGTCGGTAATTATGATGGGAAATCACCTCGGAAAAATTTGCGATGGACTTTACCAACAGTATGGCTGGATTGTTGGTAAACAAAGCAAAAAATTTTGAGTCCACCAATAGAAGTTTGTTTATCGGTAAATTCCGTCACTAAGCTTAAAACATAGACACCGTCGTCCACTTCTCCTTCAACATTTTAAAGTAAATGAAAACGACATTGTTTGGTTTAACACCAAAAGATTTCATTTACTTTATTATTATTATTATTATTATTATTATATCGAAAAAGTATATCGAAAAGAACAAAGTAAAGAAAATAGACCAAGATAAATGTGTAAGGTAACTTAAAACATACAAATGAGCTCATGTTGCCAATAGTAGATGACTTATGTTGATATGCTATGTCACCTTTTAATTTATAGCATAGTGGTCACTTTATGAGTCCTTACTTTTGTACTTTGCTTTCATCTAATAACAAAACAATTATATTATATTAAATATTTCATTTTTTTTGCAGGCCCTATTGTGTTGAAGAGTGTCGCTCATCTTTCTTCGTTATAGTATGAAATTATCCATCCATCTAGGTTAGTCGTCGAACTAAAGTTTATCGTATGTATTTCTTTAATAATACAATTATGATACCTTTAGATTTTATGTGAATGCAAAGGAGGTCTTGATTTTGTGTTGTTGTTTAGAATATTAAAAAAAATATATAATCATTGATGAAATTTTATGTTCGTTTGTAATAGTCTAAGTATTTACTATATATGAAATGACTTTGAGATGTTATAGATAATTCGTTTCATAATAAACTCCTAGGACGGTATATAGGCTGGAAACCTGTTATACAACTCTCGTGAGGCTTATCGGTGAAAAATTCCACGAGTCTAAGAGTCACAGCGAGAACTTGTTTTCTTGATTTACAGGTGTAAGCAATATCACATACCATAGTTTTGAAATCAATTATAAGTGATTAATTCAATTGGTTAATATTAAAAGGATGTGTAAAGTTTAGATGTTCTATAAATTTTGGGTTGCCATGAAGGATACTAAATATGGAATCTCTGTTTTAAATTAACAGTTGCGCAAAAATGAGTTGTGTTAATAGACTTTAGATATATAGACAATTATCAAATGATGGTTTCATTGATCCTAATTTTGTTGAAGGAGTTGAAGCTTTTATTCATTATGCATATTCTTAACCTGCATATATGGATGGGCCAAAGATCAGAAGTCTATGTAAAAACTGCAAACACATTCGTTTCCTTCTTATTGATGGAGCGAATGGGCATTTGTTGAAAAGAAAGGGTTTGTCCCAAATTATTTTGAGTGGAAACAACATAGGGAACCATTGATTTGTAGCACCTCAGGGGTAATGAAGCACAATAGTTAGTGAGCTTAAATTAATTTGAAGGGGGGAACAAATAATGTGGATGCAAATGAAAATCATTACATGCAAATGGTTTATGATGCAGCTGATTATACCTTTCATGAAAATATAGAAAATCTTGAAGAAGAATCTAACCCACAATCCAAACAGTTTTTGACTTACTACCCTCAGCTGACCAAGAACTATGGCCAAATTGTTAGACAATGGCTCAATTGTCTTCAATTGCTTATATCTTGAACATAAAGTCTGAAGAGCATATTTCTGATCATAGTTTTGATAAAATTCTTAGATGGTATAATGAATCATTGCCTCCTAATCACACAATGGTTAATAGTTTTTATAATATGAAAAAAACTTATTAGGGGTCTTGGTTTACGTATTGAAAAGATTGATTATTGCAAATTGAGATGTATGTTGTATTAGGGTGATGATGTGGAATTACAACAGTGCAAATTTTGTGGTCAATCTATGTTCAAGCCTAGAAATCATTATATAAAAGGAAAGTTAGTACCCCGAAAGCGGATGTATTATTTCCCGCTTACTCTGAGACTTCAAAGACTATATGCTTATGATGCTACTGTTTCTCACATGAGATGGCATAATAAACACCAATAGGAAGATGAAATAATGTGTCATCCATCAGATTTATTGTCATGGAAATATTTCAATGATACCTATTATGAGTTTGCACCTGAAAGTTGAAATGTTAGGTTGAGATTGTTAATGGATGGATTCTAACCTTTTGGTCAATCCGGCTAGCAATATTCATCATGGCCAGTCATAATTACTCCTTATAATTTGCCTTAATGGATCTGTATGAAAGAGGCATATATGTTCTTGACAGTGATTATGCCAGGGCCTACAAATCCAAAGAATAAATTGATATATTCTTACAACTATTGATATCTGAATTACAATCTCTTTGGGAATATGATGTTGAGACATATGATGTGTCTCTGAAACAAAATTTTGTGTTAAGAGCAGCTTTAATGTGGACAATTAGTGATTTTTTGGCTTATGTGATGTTGTTTGGATGGAGCACAATAAGAAAATTGGCTAGTCTTTATTGTGGTAATAATTCTGATGTGTTTTATCTTCCAAACGGGGGCAAAATATATTGGTTTAACAACCACAGAAAATTTCTTCCTCTATATCATCCATTTAGGCGCAATAAACAAAAGTTCATTAAGAATAGGATGGTAAAAACACGTACTTCCCCTCATAAAGTTGGTGAAGAGATATTGCAAGAGATTAAGGAATTAGGCTTGTTGAAAGTTACAAAATTTGAAGCTGATGAAATTAATACAAGCATTAGTAGAAACTTTGTCTAGAAAAAACGAAGCATCTTTTAGAATTTGCCATATTGGAAAACTAATTTGATACGTCATAATCTAGATGTGATGCATATTGAATTTTTTTTTGACAATTTATTCAATTCCATTACGAACATTGAAGGCAGGACAAAAGACAATGTAAAATCACGAGCTAATTTAAAACATTTTTGTAGAATGAATAAGTTACATAATGATCATCGCACCGATAAATATCTGAAAGCATGTTACACTTTGGAAAAAAAAGCAAAAGGAAATATTGTGTGAATGATTGAAAATTCTAAAGTTTCCTGGTGGTTATGTTTCAAACTTGGCAAGGTATGTGTACATGAGAAAGTAGAAATTATTTAGGATGAAAAGTCATGATTGTCATGTGTTTATGCAAAGGCTAATTCCAATTGTATTTCGGGAGTTGTTGCCGAATAAGATTTGGCAAGTAATAACAAAATTAAGTTTGTTTTTCAAAATCTTAACCTCATCTGAAATTAAGTTAGCTGAAATGGAAAAACTAAAAAGTGAAATTCCAGTAATTTTGTGCAAGTTAGAAGGGATATTTTCTCCAAGCTTCTTTAATTGTATGGAGCATCTACCTATCCATTTAACACACGAGGCTAAACTAGTTGGTTCAGTTTAATATCGTTGGATGTATCCATTTAGTAGATATGTAATTCAACGAAAATGATTGTAATTGAAGTTATATAATTTTTTAATAACTAAATTCCTATAACCCTATTTGCTCATATAGGTATTTGCATCACTTGAAGAAAAATGTAAAAAATAAGGCTGTAGTTGAGGTTCCATATGTAATGCTTATTTGGTGGAGAAAGCTAGTATATTTTGTTCACATTATCTTGAGCCACATGTTCACACAAGAGAGAGAAAATTTCCTCGTAATGAAGATGGAGGAGGAACTAGTGATGTTGATTATAACTTATCCATTTTCACATATCCTCGATGAACATATGGACTTTCAATGAGAAGAATATTAACAGAGGACGAGAATGAGGCTGCCCATAGTTATATTTTATTGGACTATCAAGAGGTTCAACCTTTAATGCAATAAGTTGAAATTGATTATTTGGGTTTTGAATTTCAGTATTATTTATAACTGAAATATATAATGATGTTTTTAGATTATACTAGAAATTGTTACACGAGCTCATGCCCGACAAAACACAAGATAATATCAATAAAGAATTTGGAAGACACTTTCCTCGATAGTTCGAGCAATATGTAAGTTTTGACTTACAACTATTAAAATGATTGAATTATAAGATTTAAGTGTTCAAACCACAATATACTATTCAATATGGTATTTTCTTTTTTGTAGACCTTAGAAAATCCAATAGAGAATAAGTTGATATGCGATCTTGCCAAGGGACCTTTACGAACTGTTAAATCATATCTAGTGTATTTTATTAATGGATACAAATATCATACAGAATATCATGGTCATAGCATGGTAACAATAAATAGTGGAGTTTGCATACAGAGAGAATTGATGGATTACTATGGCAAAATTATTTAGATACTTGAAATTGAGTGTCCTACATTGCCAATAAAGCAAAGTGTGATATTTAAGTGTGGCTAGTTTGATCCAACTCCAAATGATGGTATGAAAGTGCATAGCCGATATAATCTAGTTGAAATCAACAAGCGAAGAAGATTTCGACATTTTGAATATTTCGTATTGGCAATGTAAGCGATACAGGTATATAATATCCCTTTTGCCAACTTACGAAACGATAAGTCAGATTGGATGGCATTTTGTAAAGTTAAATCTAGAGGTGCTTTTGAATCATATGGAAATGGAGAATAGAGAATTGAAGTGAAGCGTTCTAGGAAGATGCTTATGAAATAAATGCATCTATCGTATATGAGGATAATAAATCTTTGAACGATCCATGTAATGAATATGTTGAAATTTTATCTGGAGAGGATAAGGAGGGCTAGAGATCTGAAGAAGAGCTTAAGATTGATTCAATTCTTCATAATAAGAAGATGATTTTGATTTACAATTAAGTGATGACAGCGATTAATTTGTATTTGTAATTGAGTATTATATACAACAAATCAATTTTTTCCTTTTCAATGTATTGAATAAAATATTGAAATGAAATTGTAATATTTCTACAAAATTTAATCAAATATTAATTTCAAGTTGAAATATGCCACTAAAAAGAAGACAGGATATGATGCGACCAAGATTCAGACCACAATTTGGAGGTACTTACTATACAGGTAAAGCATCTCATAGTGCAGCAGCTAGAGTTGAATTACCTTCCCTCTCCACCTACTATACTTGTAGATGATGCTACACCATCCACCACCCCTACATCATCCACTACCGCTATACCGATAGAGATATTAGGGGTAAACAATATGGAAGAAGGAGACGATCGCCAACCTAGAGCTGAGGGACCTGATGGAAGAACTTACATCACAATTGTTAATAATATGTTAGTGAAAATATGCGAAACATTACATTTTTATAATTAAATTATAGGTTTAAAATTTAAAAATGGTATAAAATTATTTGTTTTATATTAGGTTGATTCCATCTGAACCGTGCTCAAGAAACACGACATTGAAATTCAAGGAGAAGATTGATCCTGAGGGTTATGTATGGAAGAATATCTCTCAAGCGATAAAGGAATTTTACTATCATGAGTTTAAGGTACAATAAAAATTATTATTTTCTTTTTTAGTTAACAGTTTTATACATTAATTAGATAAATATTATTACACCATAAGTATTTATTGAATGTTTTTCCTTTTGTTTCAGAAACAATTTTTTTGGGATTCTCAACTTGACGTGATCATCTATAGAGTGTGAGAGAGATGAGCATATACATGTTATCGCGACTTTGTTGCTGCGATACATAGGGTTAGTATACAACCGCCTTACATTTATGAAGAAATATAGAGTCGTTGGCATCAATATTGGACATCACTTGAGGCACTGTCCATTTCAGAGTGTAATTCGACCAACAGATGTGAAGGACCGAACGAAGAGAGTCTTCCTATATATATGGGAGGATCTATTACCCACAAGGAGCATGCAGAGAGACTCATAAGTATCTGCACTTTACATTTATATTCTCATTTATTTACTTTGTTGTATTTCAATTAAATTTTATGAGTGAATTTTGGAATGAAAATATGTATTTCTTGTTGAGAATGGCAATTTTATAAATATCGAATGCCATATATAGCTATGTTTTTTAGTTTTTTTTTTCAACAAGGGATAGATATCATAAAAATATAGGAAACTCTACCGAAATTTTTATAAATTCTATTTCACTTATCACATTTTATTCTTATGCAGAAAAAGTCTATAGGCATGAGGCCCACACCTCATCAGCTCTTTTTGCACACTCACACTAAGAAGCATGACAGTGTCACATTCATCAACAACTGTTGTAGAGAACTCAATGTATGTGAAATTTATGGTTTAATATTAATAATGCTTAATAATTATCACTTACTAATATAAACATTACCTTCTGATAGGACCAAATACAAGAAAGCATTCAACGATAGTCTCCGTAGTTTAAAGATATTGATGAGACTAAAACCTATCTTCATATAGTGGGTGGCAGGGACTATCAGGGAACATGTTATTCGCAATCGTTCTCGTCTAGTACAGCAACAACTAGTAGGCGGTCCACAACCAATGAAATCTAAGAACTTTGAATCATAGTGCAGACATTGACATCTCAGTTGCAATAGTTGATGGATTAGTTGCAACAGTTGATACAATACATAGCTCAGCTCCGTAATGAGGTAGATGAGTTGAAGGGTAAAGGTAGCACCTTATCGCACCAATTAGAGTACTTGTCGTCTCCAATCAATAGTGTACTTTTGGTGATTTCATTTGTATTACAAATATTTATTATGTACAATTGAATGTTTTTATTATGAATTAAGATATTTTAAACATTTTATCATCAATCAAATTTCTATTTAAGCAAATTAAATGTATACTATTATATTTATAACTGTTTAAATTATGCATGAACCATAATTTAAATATGTTAACGGAATGTATTATATAATTAAAAATTTTGTGGTTCATTTATCGATAAAAAAAACTTCCTTCTATAAATTCATCTCCGCTTACCAATAAACAATTGGTTATTTCATCGGTAGTCACAAAAGGAATAACCAATTCGTTTGCCATATTTACCAACAGAGAGTAGCCGTCAGTAAATTCGCCGACGGAAAAAAATATCTGTAGGTAACGTTTTGACAAACTTATCAACAGATAATCACAAATAGTCGATCAGTATTCCGACGGAATATAACTGTTTTGTCGGTAAAGTTATCGACAGTCAATCGAATATACCGACAGTATATCATTTTTCCGTTGGTAAATTCTATTTTCCGCCGGTAATTATTAGCTACAACCATTTTTAAGATGCATTTATTCATCGATAAAATCCGTCGATAACCTAACTTACCGACGAAATATTTATGTTTTCTTTCGGTAATTTTTATCACAAAATGACATTTTTCTTGTACATTTCAGTTAAATAATAAAAGGCCCAAGCCCTACTATAAGCAAACTTAGACTCCAAATGGGCTAATACTTCTTGTCCAACCCTCTCTACATCATTTATAAGAGTCTCTTAAGTTTTGTGTATATCATTAGAGTCCAAATACGTGTGCAGCTACAATAGTTGCAATAAATCAGTTTTAAGAACAGTTGAAGGGAAATTTTAATAAAAGGATAAAGATTCACAATAAAATATGAGTTATAATTTTTGATTATTATATTTTATCTATTAATCATGGTGAGGAATTTAAGTAATTTTGACCTTTGATTTTTCAAACAAAAATATTTTTTAATTATTCTACTATACATAGGATCAAATCTCATTCTGATTTCTCAGCACTTACGTATTGGCAAATAGATAAGAATATCTTCTAAATGTACTGTTTCAAGCATACCATAGCAAGTTATTAACATAATGCTCCGTGATCTAATATTATAATTTACAATAAAGAAAACAACACTTTAAGGAAAAGGGTAAAATTAAAACTTTATCTCTAATTTGAATGCCACAAAATCGGTGGGATTAGTGAGTTCCCTTGGTATTCAGTCGTTCTTAATCTTACCAAGGGTTACTCATCAATGCCGTTAATTCTAAATGATTTTAGTGAAAGAGCTATCCCGTGGAAAGTTATCATGGTTGTTTCCATGCAAAAGAACAGTTTGGACGCTGCGTAGTTTCCTTATTTTTGACTAAAGTTCTTGGAAATTTTTGCTCTAATTTTGCCAGTGATAGGGAAAGAAAAGTGACATAAACAAGCATGAAGGTCAAAAATTGCGGACAGAATATGCTCATGTAAGTATTAACAGAAAGCCCATCATAAAAGAATATAAAATTCCGTAGTCCTCACGTTAAGCATAAAGAGATTTTTTTCTTAAGAATAGTGTGCCAACTGGGGATCCCAGGAGTACCACAAGCGATATGTTCTGTCGATACGTTCACGCATATTTGGCTTCGAATCTACGCCCCCTATGGATGCCAAGTAAACAGTTGAATTTGATCCCAAAATTTTCTTGTTTAAAACATTAACATCAACTCGTCCAATTCGACGTCTTTTCTCCAGAAAACGTATGTATGACGAGATTTACAAAAAATTGCTAGAAAGGTCAGTATGTAAATCTTAGGATAGACTATGCTGTCTATTGTTCTAAGACAAGTGTACTTGTTTTATTCGCAAAAGTAAAAAACATGTATACTATATCATAAAAGGTAAGCAACTTCTTATCATGAGATCATATGATACATGGATAATGTCAAATTTAAAATCTTATTGTGAAGTTAACGAGGTGTTAATGATGGATAATACATATAACCCACTATTCCGGTTCATTATTCGGTATCAAAAGAAGCTAAAACAACCTCCTCTACCCCCGCTAGAACTAACGGAGTCGAATCTTTCCAACTGTTGATCACAGCCAAAAACACCATTTCATTAAAAGATCAACCATGATAATTTCACAGATAGGTGAATTGCCAAACTCAAGGACCTTTCTGAAATTCTGGACAGAGTAGAAGACTATGAGAGTATATATAAATAATCGTCACAACTTTCGCGATTACACTATTTAATTAGGACATGCGATACTGTTGTGCAACTTCTAGTCAGACCCCTGTTTTAGCTCACAACATGAAAATGCCAATTGGTAGATCTTGATTAGAGCCCAGGGTCATAATTCATTTAGTCTAAATATTAGAACAAGTCTCTTAAATTGTTCTCCAGCAGTTCTGTTTCTAGGTATTCTCACCTTTCGCTTGTTTATTTATTGGGTCTCCTTGGAATATATCATCAGATGTAACATAACATATAGAAGCTTCTCTTTTCAAATAGAAGTTTTCCCCCATGTTTCACGTAAAGTCGACCAGCCGCCATAGCGACCGACCCTTGGCACTAGAAATTCAAAGTAACCCCCATCACAACTTGTAATCTCTCTCTTTTTTGCTAACATAATTTCTCGACGCGATAAACTTTCCTTTTGCCGTGTTTTCAAAGTAAACTGCTAAATAGTTCTCGCACCCACAAAGAAACAAAAGGGATGCTTTTAACGAATCTTTGTATTTTTTGGACTCTGTCTACTTGTAAGTTTCACTTGGAAGAACCTTTCAAATTTTGGCTACAAAAACCTTTCAAATTTCGTCATGGTTTAGCTCAGCAACGTTGAATAGATGATCGATTATTCGATCTCGTCATGCTTGGTGGCGTTGGTCCAGTTTAATGTAACGTCTAGCTAGCTCTCATCACCGTAAATATCAAAGGCCTAGAAAAAAGTTCAATAGTAAATTTCAATTTATCATGTTTGGTGGCATCGTAATATGCTAGAAAACCTCATTTTGAGGGGGACGATTTATACACGTCCTGTAATGTTGGACGATGATTGTGTATTATTGCCGGCTGCCGAAAGAATTTCCACACAGTTTAAACCGTCTTGCGGGAGGACAAATTGTGTAATAATCGAGTGTTTAATCTATAGATTAATTGGTACGTCCAAAATTTATTAAGAAAAAGAAGTATCGGTTAATTTTCTAAAATCTAGAATGGATCTTTTGCCTTTAATAAATCGTTGAGTGAAATCTGCAAAACTTAGCTCGCATGCCATTTTACACGTGAAATAAAAAGTATAGTTTTCACAAAATGTTCATGCCTTTTTTTTTTTTGGTCAATAATAACAATTTTCATTAAAGTTTGACCGCGTTTATTTGAGAATTATTCCAAAAATATATCATTACAGAAAGGGAAATTCATAAGAATATTGTAAAGTTACACAAAAAGAAGTGGGTGAAAAATTAGAAATGATGAAAAGAAAAACTTAACTAAACGGTGATTTTCTTAAATCGTACCAAGCTTACATTGGAAGAAAAAATAAAACCTTTTTTATTTTGAAAACTAGGATGATCTTAATTTATACCTTGATTAATGTGTAAAATATGATAAAGCGTAAATCCATATCTTATTAAAAAATTTGATTCCTTTTTTAAAGCTCCTCTTAAATTCATAGGTTTGTTGTAACTACTGTAATCTTATAAGTGACTAGCCTCTAACGATATCCATATAACTTGATTGAGAGAATTCTACAATTAATGTAGAGAGGGGTAAACAGAAAGTGATAGTTCTTTTAGATTATGTGCCAATTCATAATAAGATTTAGATCTTTTGATAATTTAATTAAATATAATTCTAATTTCAATTAAATTTTACTTAAGATTCAAATAATTTTAACTAAATATCTGTTATGTCCAAATAAGATCTAATATTTCTTATTATCCTTTTTATTAAATATTTCATATTTAAATTTAAAGTTTTTAAAACTTTTCAATAAAGTTCAACTTGATTTAATTATCTTCTCTCTCTTTAATAATCTTTTATGTGTGACTCATTAAGTTCTTAAATATGTTAGTAATGGATATAAATTATATCCTTAAATTGTATATAAGATTAGATCAATTAAGTCCATTTAATTTATTTTTAATTCTTTAATTAAATTATATATATATATATATATATATATTAAGATTGATGTCTAGTAACACATCATAACTGTTAAATTAGTTTTATCTAACTTTTTTGTGCATGATTATTTCATGTAATTCAATCATTTTATTGTATAATATTCTAATTAGACATAGATTATAGAATTAATGTCTACTTCATTTGATTCCAATCATACTATTTATAATCATCACAATAAAAATATCACAGGCATGCAAGTAATATTTCAAATAGAATTCTTACATCAGTTAGTTTAGTGAACTTTTTTCTCGAATGATAACTCACATGTTTGTTTTAAGTATTTTCATACTTTAATTTATGAAATCAACTACATATTTCATTAGGAAAAAACCCCATGTGTTAGTCTTTCTAATCTATTGATGTCCTTCTTAATAGAATAATGACTAAAAACAGTTTAGGAATAATACATAATTGAATATAAATCTTATATTTATGATCTCATCACAATTTCATTTCTAATGTACATTTATCTCATATACTTTATCTTATATATTAGTTAATTAATTAAATATATATAAGATAAAGAATACCTTTAAATCATTATGTCAGACAAATTACAACCAATCAATTAACTATTGAACATAAACTAAAAATCTCTCACTTGCACTAAGCTAATTGCTTAAGTATCTTATACCATATCTCTATATTATGATGATGCTACTGATAGGATACTAGCTTAGTATGAGAATTCTACATGATTTGTTATAGTAAGCATTTGTTTATAACTTTTATCTTAATTATCCTCATAATTGAAAGAAACTATCTAAATATATACTTGGATAGTTGATGAGACCTTAGCTCTTTTCCAACGACTAATGGCTCTAATGTTCTATAGTACATTATACCAAGTTAATTAAAGTGCTTCTTAATCCAAATAGCTTGATTAACAATTGATGCTACATTGAAATCTTTCTAACTCAAAATAATATTATTCCAAGTAAAATATACCTTAACTAGGACTTAGTTCTGTCAAGTTAGAGTATATATATATATATATATATATATATATATATATACACATATATATGAATGTAGGAATGTATGTATATGATCTTAAACTAAAACAACAACTCATGCGCAGAATGATTGATATCTTTAATATTTTACAATTACGTATTCATTGGACTGCACATATTGCTTTACCAAAGAAAGTTATCAAGGAAATGGATAGAATTATGAAGGCCTTTTTATGGTCAGGTAACCATTAATAACTCAAAAGAAAGCTAGAATTAAATGGAGTGATTTTTTTATATTTAAAAAGAAAGGAGGGCTTAGGATCATCTCCATACCTACAATGCAGAAATTTTTTATATGTAAGAGGCTGTGGAGATTATACACCAATCATCAAGCACTATAGATCAAATAGATCCATGAACACTACTTGAAATATACAAATTTCTGGCAAATGGACTATTCTTAAGCTGGCTCTTCAGTTCTTAAGCAAATGATGGCTTTAAGGAGACTCATTAATCCTTGGATTCAACATAGAATTGGTAATAGGGCTAAGACTTGGATTTCTTATGACAATTGGATTGGTATTAGTCCTCTATCTCCCTAAATTTTAAGATCTAAGGAATATAATGCCTTTGAACTCTAAAGTTTCTTCTTTGATTTGAAATGGTGAATGGCATGGTGATTTTAGGGGATTCCAAAGTGTGTTGAGCTACCTACTCAGCTGAATGATGTAGAGAATACTGATGTTATTTCCTTGTCACTAAATAGGAATGGTATCTTATCTAATCACTCTTATTATCAACTGTTTACTCTTAGCACTACTGATGTCCCTTGCTTCAATCTCTTATGGAGAAATACTATCAATCCAAAGACTTCATTCATCATTTGGCTTGTTATTAAGAATAGAATTCTAACCAAGAGCTAAAGACATGCCAATGAAGATACTACTTTACTTTGTAATATTGCCGTAGAGGATTGGGATCACTTATTCTTTGAATGTCAATATACTAAAACTATTTAGAGCAAAATCTTGCATATGTTACCTTTTAATATTGTTTGTTACAACTGGAAGCAAACACTGAATTGGATTATATCCAATTCGAAGCAAAGGAAAACCAATGCTACCCTCTTCAAAGCAGCTTTCACTATTACTATATATATCATTTGGAGAGAGAGGAATAGATGAATATTTATTAATAAGAAGGAAGAAAAATACCAGCTGGCAGATAAAATTTTCAACCTTATCAGAGCATGCATTTATGCTAAAAACCCACAGCATTCTTTATATATGGACATGAAGCAAACTTAATGCTTATAGTTCAACTTAAAATTTCACAAAGGCATATGTATTTTTTTTGGTTATTTCTATAGCTTTGTAAACTTGTATAAGCTCTCATTTTGAGAGTAGGCGGACAGTCTAGAACTCATTGTAATATTGATTTATTTTTATATATAGTTAAATCATTATTAATTTCTCAAGAAAGAACTTTTTTGTAGAGTAGATTTGATTAAAAGTTAAAAATTCCCAAAACGAAATGATCTGAGGTTTGTTTACCTAAGGAAAGTGGAGGTTTGGGCATTCCCTCATCTTAACTTATGATCAAAGCATTACTGATTAAGATGCTTTCGAAACTATCCGCAGATAAAGATAGCTAATGTGTGAAATAGATACATCATTATTTTTTAAAATGCATAAACAACTAGTTTGTTAAAATAAATTTATATACATCTTGGTTCTTGAAATAGATATTACTTATGATCGATAAGGTGTAAGCTTCCATTAAGCATAGGATAGGAGAAGAAAGAGTTGCATTATTCTAATTTGGCTATTGGCATGATAGGGGGGACTACTGTATAAGTTGAGGGAATTCCAATCCCTCAAACCAATTATTATAATAGAAGACAAAAAGTAGGCTCTAGTGAGGCATAATACATTGTTTTAGCTTGAATACACCAATAAAGGATCTAGAGAATTCGTGGAAAACATGCCAAACTATATGTGCACATGATTCCTTTAGAACAAATATAGTCTATTGGCTATAAAATAGGAAGCTACAGTTCACAACTTCCTCATGCTAGAATATGATACTAGGTCCTAAAAACAAATACCAATAGACAAACTTAGTATGGGATTCAAACCTTATTCCTTCTAATTTTTTTATTTTATGGCTGGCAGTGAAAAAGAAGCTAATTACCAAAGAATCATTGAAATTTTATATAGCAAATATAAATTGTAAGTTGTGTAAGGCTACTAATAAGGAACTTGACCGCCTATCATTTAGCTATAACTTCTCCTCACTTTATGGAAAATTGTTCTTAAACTTTTCAATATGAAATGCAGTTGTTATAATTAGCCCAATATAATCAGTTGGTCTTTAAATATGCACTTCAACATTAAAGGCAACATGAGATATTTAGAGTTGCCTTTGGAATACTATTATCTTACATCTAGTGTAAAAGGGATAATAGATTGTTTAGAAGTTGGAAAATTAATGTAAACATCATGGCTCAAAGATTAGTGCATAAGATCCAATTTGTGCAATCACCAGAAACCTCAAAGGAACAATGATTCTAAAATGATAATTAAGTGGAGACTTTATCATTTATACCATCATTGTGGATTTATAATAATGGGAACTTAGTTTTCCCCTTTAGTATTATTATTCTTAGAGTTATAAAATTTGTTGCTCTTTAAGTATTACAATATTATTCTTATTTTAAGTTTTACAAAAAAAACTCATTCTAGTCTTAGATTACTATAAACTTGTCTCTAAACAAAATTTGCATCCCTCTTTATAACCAAATTCTGTCAAATTACCACCTTCAAATAATAAGCAATTGTTGCCACATTTGTTTCTCCCACCACCAGCTTGCACAACTTCTTATAACCATAATAGTTGTTGTGACCTTCTCCAATAGCAACCTTACACCATCACATGCAACTATTGTTGACGCTTCACCAGTGAAAGCAGGTAGTGAGATGTAGCAGCTAATTAGCTGCTCGCCAGCCAGTTGTCACTTCCACGTCGTTGTAACGTGTAGCCATCGATGTTCTCTGTCACAAACACTACCACTAGGTCAGATTATAACGACCAAGAGTTGCTATCAAAATCTAGCATTCACCTCTGCAACTCCCATCAATCTCATAAACTCCCAAATATTATCCAAGAGAGGCATAAGTGGTATACGTATGGAAGAAGGACCTGTGTTTTCTTCAACCCCACTCCAAGCTTCTTCTCTTTTTTCATTGCATGAGTCACCTTCCAATTATTTTTGTTGAACATATCATCAATGACAAAACCAAGAGGAACAACTGCAATAGAAAACTCTATTCATGAAGTTTCTGTAAGTGGTTTCCAGAATGTGAGAAACAATTCTCAACGTTTTCAGCTGATTGGTGTCTAATCCTTCAACACCAATAACTCATGTTGTCGATAACATGCAAACTGTAACAGTCGATTTCCTAACCTACTGAGAAATTAGAGTGATAATCACATGAATTGCAGTATATTAGAAAGAATTCGTACATTTGGGATATGATTTCATTCACTAGCATAATATATATATATAAATGTTGATTTAGGAAAATTGCACTCTATTGACATATTCTGGGGTATGAAAGGTTTTAATTGATTATGATTTGATTGTGTATTGCTTATATCTTGAATTTTGGTTTGATAGATTACAAGTGGTAAATTTGAAATTAATTGTTACAATAGGAAAATTGATGAATTAAAATGTACATTTAGTATAGTAAAAATGTTATGTGGCAAGATAAGTTGACACATGAAAATTTAGGAAGTCTAAGCCTATAAAATGAGTGACAATTGGCATGAAAAATTAAGTGACAAATGGCAGCAGTGATTAAGTGACAAATGGCCTATCATCAATGTGACAAATGGCACCTTATAGAGAGGACAAGTGACTTACATGCATGGGTGACAAATGCCATTGTATAGTAGTGACACATAGCACCCAATGAGTTAAGCTTCTACAGGGATAGTTTTTGTTGTGATCATTCTTCATCTTTCCTTTACTCTTACCTCCGAAACACTAAAACACCCTTACAACTTCTAAATTTTGCTTCAATTTCGTTCATAGTCACTTCAAGATCTATACAAAATCTGCTTAAAGATAGTTATAATCTACTATCATCAATTGCCTTTGCTGAAATCATTTTATTTCCATCTTGTACTTAGATGATTTTGCATGCATGGAGAGCTAAATTAGCTTGATCATTGAGATAGAACTTGAGGTAAATAAGTAAGTGAGATTCTGACCTTTGTGGCATGTTGAAATAGAAATTTTATGATGACTGAATTTAGATGGAATGCTTGTGATAGTGGTGATGATGTTGTGCTGGAATGTGATGGATGAATTAGTTACTTTTCTCTTCTGTTATTGATGCATGAAAATAGTAGGTTATAGATTATTAAATGGGTGATTTAGGTTTAGATTTAAAGTATAAATGAAGGTGCATTCATCATAAAAATAGGTCTTATTGAAGTATTCTTGAATATGGAAAATTAGAGTTGTAGATGCGTTTGTAAAAAGTAATTGTTAATGACATAAGTGAGTAGAATTTAATAAGCCCTAGTGTAAATAATATGGAAGTTAAATTAACCTGATATGAAGTAACCTTAAAGGACATGAAATCTGGAAATTTTCAGGTGTTAGGGATGTCTCTAAGCTTGTAAAATTCGTGAAGTATTAAATGTAGTAAATTTACACACATTAGTGATATTAATGACAAATTCTGGAATTTTAATCTCATCCTTGTGTATATATCGAACTAGCTGGGAAATTGCATTCTAAATTGGTTTATTTATACTTGACTAAGGCTAGGAATGATCCTAGATTGTTGATTGATTAATTGGTTAGTAGCTTGATAAGTTTATGTAGTTAATTGATGCCATAACCTAAAGAATGGACCATTTGATGTGGTTGAGTTCAAATATGGAAATTATGATTTGTTAAAGGAATAATGATTTATTTTAATGCAAAAATGATCTTAAGGAAATTAGTAATGTGTATAAGGTATGGAAGATAAGCATTGAAGAACATAGGGTAATTATGAATGAGAATTGGGTAAATGTATGAATATATGTTGCTGGAAAAAGTTTGGTGAATGTATAAATTCCAAATTTAAAATAACAATAATGTGTGTGTTATAAGAGGCTTTTTTATCATGAAAGTGTTCAAGGATAAGTGTAAAGTATGTTTGATGAATTTGTAATGAATCAAGCTAACTTAAAGGTACAAACCTGATTGCAAAATGGTAGTATACAAAATATAAAGTTTGAATGGTCTTAGGGTGTATAAGCACAAATTGAATAGTCAAGGATACATACCTAGAAATTCAATTGAGCATGCATTGAACATGAAACTTATACATGTGCATGACTGAATATTCATATGATTAAACAAGTTAGTGATTTGTGAACTTTGTATGTATTGCATGACTATAGACGCATAAGTTGATCGCCAACATCCAGACATTGCCAGATCATCAAGGCAATAACTTTTTTGGAGTATATTGTAAGTTAACCTATATGTTTCTCACTATGATTGAATTGTTTTCGGTTAACTTTCAGTTATTGAATGGTTACTTATATGATTGCTAAGATTCCAGACATTGTTGGCCCGAGGAGTTTGATACTTGGGACTATATATGGAAGTGTTTTTAAATTGTATGTGTAATATGGAATGTGTACTTAACTAAATGTTGAATGTCGAACTCAAGTCCGAAGAATGTGATAATTTCCATGAACACATTGAATGAAAAGTATTGATAGCATATTATGTGAATTGATGCATTCCATTACATTGATATGCATGATCAAATAAAGGAGTTGTAACCAGAGTGACCAATGTGAAAATAGCTTTAAGCTCAAGAATTGTGCACAAAGAGCCATAGGCTTAATTAATAATGAGCCCAGTATCTAAAATGGGCATAGGACAGTAAATGAAATGAGCCCAATATCCACAACGGATACATGATAGTAAATAGGCACTCAGTCACAACAAAGTAAAATGGAAATGGTGTTACATGTGCATTTACATATTAGTCACTTTATATTTATCAAATGAATGATTGCAATGAATTATTGGATTGTTCTAAAATGGTGATATGAAATGTTTGTAAACATGTTGTGCTTATTGAAATATGATGAAAATAAAATGTAATGTGGGATTTGATACTGAATGAGGTGATATACTTATTGAACTTGGTTATATACTTATAATGTTTATATTCTGATTTAAGTGAGAAAATCAATAATGGTTCACTCACTGAGTTCACAAACTCATCAAAATTACCACGTTGATTTTAAGGTACAAGGGACTTCTAGCTTCTAAGGCAATCTAGTAGAATTCCTAGTACTGTCATTTTGGGAACAAGAATAGCTCAGAGGTCTAGTCAGTTAATATATGAGGAGTCTAGTTAGAATATTTTTAGTTAGCATCCCATTTCATACTGTACATTTTGTATGGAGTAGAACACTCTTAAATGTTATGTAATGTATATACATGGATTATAAATTGTAATGACAAAACGTAAGTTTATATTTGTGAATGTAATGGGAAGATTTAATCATTTTGAATGCTTATGAATTGTGTGATGCCTTAAATAAGTTTATGTGATTGTTCCAACGTGTCATTCTCGTAGGGTATGTTCTCGAATATCCTCTACATGTTTGGGCATATGAACTATGAGAGTGGTTCGTTACATAGCCCATACCAAGATAATTCTGTTTCTGTACAACTTGTAAAATCCATGCCAATAATAACATCCTTTTATCATTTATTCTTCTTTATTGTAAGTGAACTAGGCTTCAAAAATCCAAATCTAAATTTAAAAGATTTTTGTACATGGTAAGTGGTGGGAGGTCTTTAATCTTTCTATTAATGCGCATGAATGTATTAAAATTTTGTTAGTTTTTCTAAAATATCTTTTAGTATTCCAATGAATTTACTTGATTTCCAATGTGTTCTAGAATATTGTATTGCATCTATAAATAAATAGTTAAGCTCATCATTGTATCAATGTTGGTGAGTGAAGTAAAAATCAAAGAACAAAGATTCTTAGCTCTAAATACTCCCCAATTTTTAGCCTAATTCGCAAATATATTTGGCATCAGAGCCAAATTTACAAGGCCTTAACATCTTGGTGAAATTAGCAACAAAAGATGACAAACCATAATCATGATGGTCCTTTAATTCCCTTATTTTTTGGTGAATATTATGATCATTAGTATGTTAAGATGAAGAAAATTTTTAGATCACTAAATTTATGGGAATATGTTAAGAATGGATATAAAGAACCAAAAGCATCAACTATAACTCTCTCTAACTAATAAAAGAGCACTCTCTAAGAGCATCGAAGGAAGAATTTAAAGCATTATTAGATATTTAACAAGGGCTAACTCCAAATATTTTGTCAAGAATTATAAAAGCAGAAAGAGCCCAAAATGCATGGGAGATTCTACAAAAGGAATTTTAAAAGAATGTGAAATTTAAGAATTTCATCCTTCAAACTCTTAGAAGAGATCTTGAAAACTTGAAGATGACTGAGGAGGAAAATATTCAATACTACTACATAAAGATCACCAAATTTGTCAATGAAATGAAGACATTTGGTTGACATATTAATGGAGGGAGGATTATGGATAAAATTCTTATTAGTTTGTGCCCAAAATTTGACTCAATGGTATCTATAATTGAAGAGACAAAAGATATTTCTTCATTAAGTGTTCAAGAATTGATGGGATCCTTCAAGGCTTATGAGAGAAGAATTTTTAGGCATGCTGAAAAGCCTGTTGAAAGTTCTTTCAAATCTGAGATGAATTTCAATCCTACAACCTATTAAGGAGAGTCCAATAGCTACTAAAAAGGAGGGGATGCACAAAATATGTGGTTGAAGAGGACATCGTAGAAATTTAAGAGGAAGAGGAAGTGGAAGAAGCAATTTTCATATATGTTCTAATGCTAAAAATTCTCAACTTTGAAATATTTACGGAAAAAGTAACTATGTTAAGAAAGATTGATGGCGTAAAGGTAAACAATGATACCATTATAAGAAATTGGGTCATATTTAAAAGGCTTGTAGATTGGAGAACAACCAATAATCATAATTTTTTGAAGAAAAGCATAGAGAAAGTAATTTGTTCTATGTTTGTCATACAGCAATCGAATCCAAAATTATTTTTGATATCTTGATAATGGGTGAAGCAATCATTTGGTAAGATACAAGTTCATTTTTGTTAAGAGGGATGAGTATGTGAAAACACAAGTAACAATAAGAAGTGGGACTATTGCACAAGGATAAAGATTAGTGTCCAAAAGAAGAATGGTAAAAAGATGATTTAAGATGTGTTGTATACTTCAAATTTCGATCAAAATTTAATAAGTTTTGGAAAACTTTTAGAGCATAAATATGAAATTAATTTTGAGAACAATAAGTGCTCTACTTATGAAAACAAGGATGGTTGACAATTGATTTCCAAAATTCCAATAGAGAAGAACCGAACCTTTATAATAAATTTAAATTATAGTAGAGACCAAGCATTGAAAACTTTAGTAATCTAAGACTTATGGCGATGGCGCAAAATACTTGGGCTCTTAAAATTTTTTAGTCTCAAAATCCTTCAACAAAAGGGGATGGCTTATGGAGTGCCAAAAATTGTGGAGAAACATGAAGTTTATGAAGTATGTGCACTTGGAAAGCAACATCAATAGCCATTTCCTAAAGGAGTTACATGAAAAGCTAATAAAATTTTAGAGCTTGTTCATTCGGATTTTTGTGGACCCATGAAACAATATCTCATAAAGATAATTGATTGATTGATAATTTTTATAGCAATATTTAAATTAACCGCAAGTGCACAACATAGTTGTAGCTAGCAAAAGTAAAGATAATAAGTATTACTAATTATCCTTCTATTATCTAACCAACAAATTGAATATTTGGTTTTTAATAAAAATAAAACTTAAACAAATAAACTAGAATTGGAAGCAATAATGAACACAAAATATCAAGGAAATTAATCAAAAAAATCAATACCAAAGATTAGTGTAATCAATATCAAAGATTAGTGTCTAGGTGATGAATCCCGTTAAAAATCATTAAATAATTAACCTTTTATCATGCAACTATTTCATTGATTATTGGATCGTGAAAATTATGTTAATAACTCTCTCGAGACTACTAACAACTAATTTATTAGTTTATTAATATAAATCTTGACACTTAAAACCCCCAGGATTGCATAATCAATTTATGAATTTCACTATTAAGTTTGACCTTAATTTAGAGGATTTACGTCAACTTATATTTAGGTTTTCAATCAAATCCTTTTAATTATAGTAGATCTGTTTATACAAAGGTTTTATCAATTTCAAATACATGAAATCAAATCGTTCATTAATATTCTGAATATATTAGAACAAGTATAAAAAACATAAATGAATCATAATAAATCAATCAAAATAATTGCATTGAATTAAAAAATTAAGACATATTGTATCACAAACTACGGTTCATCACACCAAGACATTAAAAAGCATTTAGTTAGTCATAATAGAAAGTGAAATCAAATATAATCATACAGGAAAACTAATCGAAACAAAGAGTTCTTAATTCTATATCTCCCTTTCTATTCTATTGAAACTTCTTACAAGTTTTGATGTAGCCTTCTATCATATATCTTTTGATGTTAATTGCATGTTTTCCTCGCCCTTAGATCAAAATCATCACCTCTCTAGATGTTTCACACCTGAAATCTACTGCAAAAATAAGCTCTACTACATTTGCCTCCGCACACATCCTTTTATCGTAAAATTTAGAGTTTCTAAAATATACACGGTCTTATACACGATTATGTAAGAGACCATGTATATTCAAAAACTCCATAATTCATGATTTTATAAGGTCACATATACTTACACAAGTACATATACGACCTTGTATCTCTAAATTGTTTCAAAACTTCGTTTTATGCCACAATTTCAACCTAATTCTTCTCTTTTTGGTCTATAAAGGCAATTGTAACTTATAAATGCACTTGGAGAGAATTGAGTGCCAAAAATACAACATAACTATAAAATATGAAGCAAAATACATCGAATATGGGTGTATAATTATAACCAAATATACATATATTAGTGAAAAGTATTTTATTCTCTTCATTGATGATTTTTCAAGAATTACTTGGGTGTATTTTATGAAAAAAAATTTGAAGTGTTTTTGATATTTAAGAAGTTCAAAAGTCTTGTTGAAATTCAAAGTGGTTGTAAAATAAAAATTCTTAGGAGTGATAGAAGAAAAGAGTATACTTTAAATGCATTTTAGGAATTTTATGAAGATGAAGGTGTAGAAAGACAACTCACAGTTGGATATACACCATAACAAAACGATGTATTAGAAAGAAAGAATCAAATTGTGACTAAGAAGACAAAATCAATAATTTATGATAAAAAAATACCTAAAATTTTTTTGGGTGAAGCAGTAAATACGACAGTTTATTTGTTAAATAGAAGGCCTATAAAAGCTATATGTGGAATCAAACTCTAATTGAAGCATAGAGAGGAAGGAATCCATCAGTGAAACATTTGAAGATGTTTGAAAGTGTTTGTTACGCTCACATTCCGAAGCAGAAAAGAATCGAACTTGATGAAGTAAGTGAAAATGTATTTTTATTAGCTACAACTTTAAATCTAAAAACTATTGAAAACGAACAAATTTTTTGTTTACTAAGATGTTTTATTCGATGAAAATGCCACTTTAAATTGGAATGATGAAAATATAAAAAAAGGAGTCATTTTGCAGTATAATGATGAAGAAAAAGAGGAGGATGAAGAAAATTTAAACAATCCTCCTTCTTCTCCAGATTCTAGTTCTTTAACCTTATATATAAAGAAAGAGAGGTGCTTGAGCGATGTTTAGTCAAGATGCAACTTTTGTGTTCTTGAACTAGGAAGTTTTAAAAGAAACAATTGAAGAAAAAGATTGGAGGAAGGAAATGGAAGAAAAGATTCATGCAATTGAAAAGAAAAAAAAATGGAAACTTATTAAGAAACCTATAAACAAGGAGAACATTAGAGTGAAATGAGTTAACAAAGTGAAACTTAATTCAAATGGCTCAATACAAAGGAAGAAGGCAAGATTTGTGGCTAGGGGATACTCACAATAACCTAAAATTGACTAAAATGAGACATTTTCACTGGTTGTAAAACTTGGTACCATTCATGCTCTAATTACCATTGCAACGTAAAAAGGATGGAATCTTTGTCAAGTTGATATCAAATCTGAATTTTTTTTAATGGAGAATTGAAAGAAAAAGTGAATATTGAACAACCTTAAGTTTTTATCATGAAAGAGAAGACAAAATGTATAAGTTGAAAAAAGCCTTGTATAGATTAAAGCAAACACCAAGGGCTTAGTATAACCAAATTGATTCTTATTTTGTGAAGCAAGGATTCAAGAAAGTAAGAGTGAGCCAACCTTCTATGTGAAGATATAAGGTAATTCATTCTCATTGTTGCTTTATATGATGATGATTTACTTTATACTAGGAAAAATGAAAAAAAATGATTGTTGAATTTAAAAAAGGCATGATGAAAGATATGAAATGAATGATATGGGTTTGTTACATCATTTACTTGGTATGATTATTTGGCAAAATAAGTACGTTACAAGGTTTGGAAATGATGGATTGCAAGTCTTTATCGAAACCTCATATTATGAGTGAAAATTTTGTCGAAGAAGATGGAGTAAAAAGAGCTGATCCTACTTTATTTAGAAGTTTGGTTGGAAATTTATTTTATCTTACGACCACAAGACCTGATATTATATATATTTCAAGTTTATTATCAAGAATTATACATAATCCTAGCCAAATGCATTTTAGAGAGGCCAAAAGTATGTTGAGGGACATCAAAGGAGCAACCAATTTTTTCATAAAATTCAATAAAGGAGTTGATAAAACATTATTTGTTTACTGTGATAGTGATCGAGGTGGTTATCTTGATGATATGAAAAAAAATCAAGTTATTATTTTTCACTTGGTTTTAGAGTTTTTTCTTGGGCATCCCAAAATAAAAAAAGTGTGGCACAATCATCAGCTAAAGTTGAAAATGTTATGGCTAATTTTGCAACTTCACAATTCATTTGGCTAAGGAGAATTCTTGAAGATGTTGATGAGAAGCAAAAGGAAGCTGCTGTGGTATTTTGTGATAACAAATCATCCATTAACATTTTAAGAAATCCAATGTCATAGTAGAACTCACCATATTACTATCAAAGGCCTCTTTATAAGAGATGTTACTGAAGAAAGAGAGGTTACGCTAAAGTTTTACAAAAGCGAAGATCATGTGGCTAATATTTTTACATTAGAGTTTTGTTCGCCATTCTAAAATATCTTTTAGTATTTGAATGAGTTCACTTAAGGGCCATTTGGTTCCACCTCAGTTTTTCTATTGTTTTTTTTGTTTCTATTTCTTATTTTTGGTTTTTGTTTTTTCCTTAAAAATACAAAAACCTATTTGACTAAAATTTATAATATAAAAACTGAAAAACAAAAACATGTTTGGCTAAGATTTGTAATAAAAAACTAAAAATAAAAACATGTTTGGTTTTATCATCCTGTTTCTATTTACTCTTATGTGTAATAATTATAATATAATAAATTATATTTTTTAATTAATTAATTATCATCATCGTTAAAATTAAAATATATGGAAATCAAATATTGTTTAAAAATACACATTAATTTATATAATAAAATTACATAAATTAGAAATTATATGAAGTCATTCTAATCAATAAAATATGTCCATCATACTATAATTCTTAAAAACATAATAGTACTATCATTTACGAAAAGAAACATAAATCAATTAGAAATAATATAATCACTCCACATTTGTCTAGCAATTTTATCTTACTTCCAAGACATACTTCGAAGTTGTGCTAGAGTGATATTATATTCCACTTGAGAACTTGCATCTTCATTTTCACTTTTCCTAATTTGTTCTTCATTTTCAGCGCAATTGTCAAATAATTCATTGCTTTGTCCATACATTCTAATATAGTTGTGTATAACACAACAAGCAATAACGATGTATTTTTGTTTCTTCATATCATAACTCGACATGTTTTTAAGTATAGGGAATCTTGCTTTTAGAACACCAAAACATCTTTCAATAACATTTCTTAATGAAGAATGTCTGTAGTTAAACAATTCCTGTAGACCTTGAGGTCTTGCTCTACCTCTATAAGCTCGCAAATGATATCTTTCACCTTGGTATGGTGAAAGAAATCCAGGCATATTGGTGTAGCCTGAATTAACCAAATAGTACTTACCTAACATATAAAGAACATAATATTAACAAAAAAATATTCAAAATGAATCATAATTACTATGTTTAATTAAAATAATATATTACCTTGTGGAGGCACAGGAAATTGATTTGTTGGATTTGTCACTATTTCTAAAAGAATTCAAGAGTCATTTGCAGTACCTTCCCATCCAGCCATTACATATGTAAAGCGAATGTCAAATAAGCAACAATACATAATATTTTAGGTTGGATTAATCATAAGAACATAATTAAAATAGTAATTAAATATATGAATGTACTTGAAAATATGGAAATAATTTTGAATTTGTTGAATCTCAGGAGGTGTGTCAGTAAAAGATGGTGGAGTAATGAAAATTTTTCAAGACGATTAACTGCTTATAAGACTTTACAAAAGTACTTCGAAATTGTCCAAGTCAAATGTTGAAAGCATTCTGCATTGACTCTAGTTGTCTCACTATACCCTATAGTCATCAAGAAAATTGCTACTTGTTCCTCCATCGTCAAATGACTTATTGCCTTTAAGCCTCCTAAACTCTTCTACTCATCACATAAGCTCAAGAAGACTATCTTTCTCATTCTTAAGTTTTCATAAATCTTTGTGGGATTCCCGTTCAAAAGTTATATTATCCAATCATGACCTTGTAGAGCAGAAGTTCTACATGGTTACTTTTGCAAATGAAAATATTTGTTCTCTCTTCCAGTTAGAGAAATAATGATTACCTTCTTTCATTTATCATCAGAATCTGATTCGAAATCTGATAAGAAATTCATGTATCTATAATAACAACATTAAATAATTAATAAAACATTTGATCAAAAAATTTAACCGAATGTAAACAAAATATTCATACATTAAGTCAAATATTCATACAAATCACAAACTTAAAATGTTAAAATTATGGAATAATGTTTAAAATAAAAGTGCCAAATTAATAAGAATTCGGTATGTAATAACATGAAAATATAATTAAAGCGACATAATCTAATTCAACTTCCTTGCATATGTCATCTTCATTAAAATATCCTTATAAAGTAGAGAATCATGTAAAGCCTTTATAGTTTTTCTATATTGCACATCATCAACACCTAATTCATCCATTATGTTACACTCTTAAGATCTACTCTCTGTGGTGGCTGATGTTTCCCTCAATTTTTTCGCAAGTAAATCATTCTTCTTTTTTGATTGTTCACCAAGTACAACCAAGACCCCTTCTACAATGTTAGAATTTATCCTCTTTGCCTTCTTATTCTTAGGATATTTCTTTCTTTGAGATATAGAACTTATATCTTGATCTTCTTTCTCATTATACAAGTAATCTTCGTCAACATCATTTTCATGTTCATCTTCTATACGATGGAGATTTAGTTGATGGATGTGCGTACATACCAGTTGTAGTAGTATCTCCAAAAATGTTACACAAGTCTGAAAATTTCCTTACATCATTTTTTCTTGAATCTGTGAGTCATTTTATGCACTTATATTGATGAAAAATGAATATGAGAATAAATATTGTATAATATGATATATTAATAAAAAAGACATATTTTACCTTAAATAGATTTCCTAACATTCATTTGTAGCATTAACTTCACTAGTGAGGGAGTTGTAGTCGATTCCTATTTCTTTCAATAAGTTCTTGAAATTCTTCAATCTAGCCCTTAATCCATTATACTTATTCTTCAATTGAATATCAGCATACTCCTTATTGAATTTTGTTTGAAGCCCTGCCTTAATATTCTTCCAACCAAATTTGGATTTGGAAAAAATAGTAGTTGTTCGATTTCCCTTCTTCACTTCATCAACCCTCAGGGAGATTAAATACATCTTCATAGTATCATTTCATACCCCATCTTTGTCATTTATTTCTATACAATCATTGGAATCGTTCATATTGCTAAAACCTTCCATCACTAAATGTAACCACGTATAAGTGACATGAATCATAACAATTTCTACAAAGTATTAAATGGTAAACATGATTCAAAATAAACATGAGACATCTCAATCAATCCATACAAAATAACATAATCAATTTCTAACAAGAGATTTAACAAATTAATATATTGGACCACCCTCTTACTCACCCTTCTTTCCTCACTCTTTGTTCTTCCCTCACTATTCACTTAATTAGACAAATTAATATTTTTCTAACTCTAGTATTCCATCCTCTCTCTATTCCCCAAGCTCTCTTCTTTTCTTCTTTCATGTCACTCACTATTTACTCACTATTCATGATTAGACAAATTAATGTTTTGCCTACCCTACTATTCCCTCTTCTTCTTCTTCTCGGCAAGTTCTCTTCTTATCCTCTTTCATGCAATCTTCTTATCTCATAAACCAATTCTCTTCATGGCTTTCTAACCTTTAGATTTCCTTTGTATGTACCTCAGGACATATGGAGTTCAAGCACGACAAGTTTTTATCTGCTAAGAAGCAAATTGTAATAGCAAATCCAAATATTAACATAGTGCGTAAATCATCTTTTTACACTATGTAATTGAACAAATCATTCTCTTATTTATAGATCTTCATAATTATCCTTATTTTCCCCCTTAATAGCTTTTAAAACTAAAGACAAAGTTGAAATAAGATGGAAACAGTGAAAGTCTCCTCAATGTAACTGGAAGCTCTAGTGACGCACACCACTTTGCCTGCTCCACTGCTCATTTTTCTTCGTTTTTTTGCGAAGGCGGTGGGGTGTGTGGGTGCGCCTCTGTGTGTGGGTGCGCCTCTGTGTGTGTGTGGAATGCTCCAATATAAAGTGGGAAAGATTTTTAAAGTTACGTAAGAAACTTCATGCTCCATCATTCTACGTGAGTTATGCGCTACTGGTTTCTCTCTAGTGTCAGAAACTTCATGCTCTATGCAAATGAACAAATAAAAGAAGGAGAGAATAACGTAACAATGGAGAGATAACGTAGATAACACAGCCAACACAGATACCATAAGTCACCGTACCAGCAAGCACCGATACCATAAGTCACCGTACTAGCAAGCACAGATAATGCAGCAGTGGAGAGATATGAAAGCAAGTACAAATAATGCAATAGTGGAGAGATATGAAAGCAAGCATAGATAACAAATACATGGAGAAATTGTAGGATGAGAATAATAGAGTAACAAGCTAGCAACAAAAGCAAAAACAAACTTGGGAAAAATCGTAGTAGGGCCTAAACATGCAGAAGAGTCGGCGCAGCAACTATTTTAGGATACAAGAAAACCTGTTTTAAAATCTTACAAAATGTCTTTTTTTACGTTTTTGTAAATCTGTTGGGTTTTTAAATTTTAAGAAATAAAAAAGTGCAACAGACTTAAACAAACCTGTTGTATTGACTTGTTTCCCTTTTTACAAAAATGACAACGAAAAATGTTAAAAGAAAAGAGAAACAAACAATCCCTTAGTATTCCAATGAGTTTTAAAATGTTGTATTTTAGTTATAAATAGCTAAGTTTATCATTGTATCTATGAAAGTGAGCGGAGAAAATCAAAGAAGAATAAACAAAGGTTCTTGGCTCCAAATACTCTCCCATTCTTGGTCTAATTCCCCAATATATCTAAACTTTTTCTTTTTCAATTAATTATAAAATTAATATCAATAACAATTAAATATGAAATCAAGTTATAGAATAAAAGATGACTTTGATATCAATAATTTGAAAGAAGCTTAGAGAGAAGTTGGATTATGTCTAATTATTCTTATATAATGTCAGAACATCATATCTTAATCTAAAATCTTAAGGCAATGAAATATGATGCTTATCTTGTATATAACTCACTTTATACTATGCCTTTTTCTAATATAGGGTGATTCCATTTGTGAATTTCTAACAAATATATCATGACATACATTTTATGAAAGTAAATTATATGAAATATTATGATAAAAATATTAAATATATCGTAACTCTTATTTTTATTTTAGATATCACACCTTGTTAAAAATCATATACATGAATTAATTAGAGAACTTAAATTTATTAAAATCTTTATTTTTAAATTGAAATTTTGTACACATGTTAAAGATAATGTATACACTAAAAAATTTTCATAAAAATTATTATGATTTTTTAAAAACTAAAATTATAAAAATAAAAATAATTTGAAACACCACCAAAATTTTTTAAAGCGTCTTAAAAATTGTTTTAAACATGATAATATAATCTATTTGAACACTCTTAAATTTTTAAGTAACAATGTTTTGATAAAATATATAAATGTATGTTCTTATAAATTGTAATGTATAATTTTATAAAATCAAAATTAAAATATATTAAATAAATTATACATAACAAAAATACTGGGGATAATTTACCCATTTTAAAACTAAACCTGTCATTGTTTACATTCGCACAAGCATTAATTTGCATAGCATGATACATAGAATCCATGGGTCAATCATGAAGTGTCTCATTTGAGAGGTTTAAATTATCTGTTTTTATTAATATGTTTTAATTCTATTTTAACTCTAATTGTACATAAAATAACGTTGTATTGAAAAAAAAAAGAACTAATACAAAATAAAGGGAATAGAAGATCCGATGGCATGCACTTGCAACTGTCATCAAAACATGTGCATTTGTCTTTCTGTGTATCTTAAAAAAGGCGTACGTTAACAAAAAATTCCCATTTTCCGGCTTGCCTTCAGAACATGGAAAAGATAAAATAATAATTAAAGGGCATAACAGCCCATTGTCAGCTTTCCCAGCTGTCCTCTGAGATGATGCAAGGTGAGATAGCGGGAAGAGTTGACGGAGTCGTACTCTACGCGTGGCTTGAAAATGATGGGATAAGGTTAAGTGCCAATGATATGCCACGTTGGAGACGGCCACGAATTTTGCCTAACGGCCACGTTGCGATTCAGAATCGAAAGCGTGAGGTTCGGAGTCGGAGCAAGATGATCATGTGACGTCAAGTAGGATGGTGGTTTTTGTCTCATTCATGACGTGTACACGGATCACCGTCCTAGAACGGCTTTGCAGGCTGCTTTATCTCTGTACAATTAATTGAATTGGAAATATAACATAATAATTTATAAATTACATACTCTATAAAAAAAGTAACCTGTAAACTATCGACAACGTACTAAACCGAATGGCTAAGTAACCTGTAAACTATCGACAACATACTTAACCGAATGGCTATTTTGTTTTAACGGAAAGATAGATACCAGCGAATATATTACAGTCAGGAAAGGACGACCACAAGCTAGTCAACTATCATGTTTAAATGAACTTGTAGGTTGTATCTTGGGTTCTCCAAAACTTGTTTGGTAGACAGGAGAGTGACGTCACATCCGTCCTCCACTTATCTCGTGTCACTTGCTTTTCCAATGTTATTACAAAATATATCACATCATCATATATATTGATAAATATATTTTAATAAACTTTTTATAATTATAATTTTACTCAAGATTTTTAATTGACATGATTAGCATACTCAAATTTAAAATTAAAAAGACAAGAAATTTGTCACTGTTATAGTTTCAGACTGGACCACAAGAGGTCCATGACTAATGGGAGATAGTTATCACTATGAACCCGTCCACTAAGCGGTGACATCGAACGACGTCACCCACACTCCCAGTGACGTAAAACCATGCGTAACTCGCGTTGACGTTAGAGTCTTCACAGATCTCCCTCAATATAATCTCCTAATCCCATACAAGATACAACTCAAACTTCACAATCAAAAACCTGAACAGCGTGTTTCCTAATGCAAGAAGCAATACCGTTTAGAACGTACCACCCGGTGACAACTGCCGGCAATCGGCAACTCCCCGGCCGAGGCGGTGGCGCAGCAAATGCCCTCTCACCCACCGGAGAAAACTATGTCCAGAACTTGGTGTCGAACAATTCGGTTATAGTTTTTGGAAGACGTGGCTGTTGCATGTGCCACGTTGTGAAAAAGTTGCTACTTGATCTCGGAGTTAATCCTATGGTGTTCGAGGTCGATGAAAAAGAGGAAGGTATTTTGTCGCGTGAATTGTGGAAGGTTGATAACAAATGTGATAAGGAAGGGCAACTGGTTAGTCACGGGCAATTTCCGGTGGTTTTTGTGGGTGGCAAGTTCTTTGGTGGATTGGATAGGGTCATGGCTACTCATATCTCTGGTGAATTGGTCCCTATCTTGAAAGATGCCGGAGCTTTGTGGCTATAACTATAGTAGTTCTTTATTAATTCTCTGATTCCAGTTCCCGTTTTGCGTTTCTTAGTGAGACTTTGCAGGGTTATTTCTCTGGGAAATTGTCATGGGAATAACTTAGTGTTTTTCTTTTGGGTAGTTTCGATTTGGAATTACAGAAGATACTAAAGGTCCATAAGAGGTTGCAGATCATGTAATCTTTACTTTGGATCTTGATGTAACCCATCTAACTTTTGTATTCATCACCGCATCATGAAAATCATAGAAGTATAGTTTCTGGGATTGCTATTTAACATATAGTTCGCTTTGTATAAACTGCATATTAGATGTTGATATGTATTTACCAATTTTATGTTTAGAAATAATGAAATGGCATATTTGTAAGGTTTCTTTTAATAAGTCCAATTACTACTAATCGTCAATGTTTAAAAGCCTGTGGAGAGTTCTCTTTCTGGACGATGACTAACTAACCTCTGAATTTTGCATAAATGATATATTTCCCAATAACAACCAAAATAAACCAAACTAGTAGGCGGTAATAGGAGATTGATGCAAGTACCTTCAGAAAGCCAAAAATTTTATAAAAATATTTAAAAAATTACATATATTATATTATGATCTTTCTTAAATTCTAGGGAAATAATAAGCCTTCCGTAATGTCCAGTTGAATTTTTCTCACTGTCAGGCCCATTTATACGTTAAGAAGCAAATGCGCTTCACGAGATTTATGCCAGGGCCGCAACAAAAGACATTCCCTTTTTCTTGTTCTGTTTGATCTTCAGAAATTGAAGTAAAAAACCACCGACCGCAATTATTGAATCGGAGCTCGGGACTCGGTTCTTTTCTCTTCTTTCTCATTTCAGCATGGCAATCTGTGGGTTCCACACTGCATCTCTTGGGCTGTAGAGGTCACATGCTGTTGACTTGTTTCCCAGCCCCAAAAATCACCGTGTGGGAAAGAAAATACTACTTTTTGGACAACAGATAACGAACGGCGTTAGAAAGAGAGAAATGGGTACCTTATGCATAAATGCGCACTCCTGTAACTAGACCTGGGATTCATTATTTAACTCTTGAATTATTATTAATGACAAAAAATTAAATTAATTTAATTTATAAAAATTGTAAATTGTTTAGTTTTTCATTTTAGATATCTTAATAACCTCTATTATTAAAAAATGATCGATTTGTCTATTAGTAAATCAATCGGTGACTAATTCAATCATAAAAATTTTGAATCATTTAATTTGATAATTCAGTTTATCTTAATAATCTTTATTATTAAAAATTAATCGATTTGTTAATTGGTAAATTAATCAGTAACTAATTCAATTATAAAAATTTTGAATTGCTTAATTTGTTAGTTTAATTTATCTTAATATTCTTTATTATTAAAATTGATTGATTCATTAATTAGTAAATTAACCAATTTTTATTAATCAGCATAAACTGTTTGATTTTCATTTGAGAGTCTGCTTCTTTAACTGAACTCCAATTTTTCAATTGGCAAAAAACTCTACTTCTTCAATCCTACTTCATTACAAGAAAAGCAAAAATTAGCGGCGAAAAATATACTGTTGCAAATTATCAACGGAAAATCGACTTCCCATGGTAAAGTTGATGGGAAAATTTTCGGTATTAATAGCTGTGGCTAAATATGGAGGGAAATCATTCCGATAAATTTTGCGATGGAATTTTGCGACGGTATAAGATTTCCGTTCGTAAAGAAGGCGGATTTAGCGACGAAAAATTACCGTTGCAAATTACCGACGGAAAATCAAATTCCGTCAGTAAAGTTGACAGGAAAATTTTCATTTAGCGACGGTACTAATATCCGTCGCTAAATATGGAGATAAATCATCCCGACAAATTTTGCGACGGAATTTAGAGACGGTATAAAATGTTTGTTGGTAAAAAAGCCGGATTTAACGACGGAAAATTACCGTTGCAAATTACCGATGGAAAGTCCAATTTTGTTGGTAAAGTTGACCGAAAAATTTTCGTTTAATGACGGTACAAATATCCGTCGCTAAATATGGAGAGAAATTATCTCGGCAAATTTTACGATGGAATTTAGCGACGGTGTAAGATGTCTGTCAGTAAAGAAGGCAGCTTTAGCAACAATATATGATATCCGTCGGTAAAAAGATAGGAATTGTTGGCAGAATAAAAAAATTTTGAGTTTACCAACGGAAATTTCCGTCGGTAAATTTTTTTTAAATTTAAACTCACCCGACATCCCCCCTTCTACCTGCATCTTCTTCTTCCTTCTTGCTGCTGTGTCTCCTCTTCGGTTTTCTTCTCTCCGGTTTCTCTATTGTGAACTCCTCTTATGCTCGTCGGCGTTGTCTTCTCCGGCCATTGTTATCGTATCCTTTGGTGTAGGTATTTTTGCAACTACTGTCATGTGTTTTCTTGTATATTGGATGAAAGTTAATTTGGGTATTTGATTACTTTCGTTTATTTGTGCATTTTGTGATTGAAAAAAAACTTTAAGATATTTAGTGATGAAAGGAATAATACATGATTTTAGTTGCGATGTTGGGCTGAATTTCTGATGCATGTAAGGTGTTTGATGAAATGTCTTCGGCTACCGTCGTCGTGTCTCCGGCTACTGTCGTCTCTACTTTGGTTGAGGTATTTTTCCACTATAACATCATAAAATAAAATTTATTGACAGTATTGACAATACATTATTAAAAAAAATTTTTCTAATCAATTTACCAACGGAAACATGTAAACTGGTTGTAAATTTATCGACGAACAACAATTTTCCAACCGAAAAATGTAAATCGTTGGCAATTTACCGACTGTTTATTAGCTACGGCCGTTTCTGCGACGCCTTTGTCCATCGGTAAAGTCCGTTGCTAATATTACATACCGACGGAAAGTTAATATTTTCCGTCGGTAATTTCCGTCGCAAAACGATGTTTTTCTTGCAGTGCTTTAAGTTCTTGAATTTTGTCCAATCTTTACAACATATTGTTTTATGATAGTCTAATACTAGTTGAACCTTTAAACTTTTAAACCTCTTATCTTACTAGTTTAATTTATGATTTTGGAACATTGATTATTGTTGAGCCCTAAATTTTTTTTATTATTTTAGTAAGCATGATGTGAATATATGTTGTGGTCTGTTAGGTAAATCTTTTTAATTAGAGTTTGATTATTATGTCAAGTTTAGGAGGATTTATTTCATGGATTGATGGAAA
>JAOSBN010000002.1:35878997-35895426 GCA_027563595.1 Erythroxylum suave | reverse complement strand
GCAAAGTATTTTGTGTAGAAGGCTGATTTAAGAATGAAAGCATACTCAAATGCCAATCTTGAGTATTGATGAATTTCTAATGGAGAGCTGCACATGCCAAATCTTAGATTCAGTGACTCGAGAAATGCCAATCTAATGCAAGTTTGACAGTCCGGTTGGTATACGAAATGACTGGAAACGTGATTAGGTGTACCTGACTTGTGCCATCTGCGAAACTTCTCTAAAATGTTTTTTGCATATAAATTATGAAGGGTAGGCGTAGGCAAGTTCTTTCCATGTAGCATGTAGTTATACCCTTTAAGGAACTGGGTAATGACGGTGAAGCAGTTTATGAAAAGTGGCAAGTTTTGTAGGAAAAGACATGTGACGAAGTAGATGGCATTATATTTATATGAGATGACGATGACATTGAATTAATATCTTTCACTTTCGCTTTCACTAACTGTGGATGCAGCCTCGAGAACGTGACCTTCCTATTCAGACCAACCCGAAAGTCTTTATTTATCAATTTGTTTGATTACGGCATTAGAGAAATAACTTTCATCAATAATTTTAGCTATATTAGTAACTTTGCACTCCAGGCGTGAATCATAAGTGCCGCTAAGTCAAATTGATGTACAGATAAATTAATACTTTCTGTCATATCTATCAGCCAAGGCATCAGCAGATCACAAATTCACAATCCTTCTTCTGGGTTGAGCGTGCAAGTGACCAGGGATTCAGTGGCAAGAGATCGTAAGCTGATATTGCTAGTGGGTTAAGTAAGGAGTCCTCCCAAACGTGTTAACAGCAGTCCATCCCACTCGTCAACTGTGTTCCCCATTAGATTTTACTGCTTTAATCATTAACCAATTATCAACATCTTGCAACCAGCTCCTAATACAATTTAATATTTAATAAATCAATTTGGTCTCCACCGATAAAATAAAATTTAATATAAAAATGATTTACTTACTATATTAGAGTGGATTCTTGACAAAAGTTATGATTCGTATTCTAACGTTTTATATAGGATCTAAGATCATATTTATTATTTTCCATCATAACACTATTAAACTATGACCCGTGACATGTCAGCTATGCATTTCTCATAATATCAATGCTTACGTAAGTTTTATAAAATTTGTTTTTTTAATTATTTAAAATATATATTAAAAGAAATATATATTACAATTTATTTTTTATATGCAACATAAATTTGTAAACAAAACATACTACATATTATAAATTAATATATGTGATAAATCTTACAATTCAATGTAAAAATTAAATATATATTTATAAAAAGTTTGTAATTTTATTAAAAGATATGCACTTATGATGAAGTTGTTATAATTATTTTTCACATATGTTTTGCATAAACGTGAATTCAATTTTAAAATCGTGACATATTATACTTCTATTATATAATAGTTAAAACAAAACATAAGATTATAAAAAATATCTTTTTATAAAAACTACGATTGAATTTCAATATTAATCTTTACGTTCTTTAAATACTGTCATAATTATTCTCTAACACGAAAAGTATATTATATTTGTTTAAGTAGAACTTTTAAATTTACAATACAATTAATACTTTAAAGTTTTCATAGTTTTGCCAAAATTGTAGCTGCTACAATTAATAATTACAAATGTAAGTTCTCTAGTGATTCTTATATTTCTTTTATTATAACTATAAATACGTTTTGCGTCTTTAAAACTGAAAAAATATGGAAAAATGCTTATGTAAAAATTTTAAATTTTCCTATAGTATTCTTTTCTTCCTATCATATTTATCATTAGATAATTGTTGGTATGTTATATATTTTTATAGTTACATATAATTAAACATTAATTGATATTAATTTATTATTTTTATTTTTAGAAATTTTTTAGGAGAAGTTGATAACAAGTTACACGTAAAAAGAAAAATGTAATATATTTTAATAATAACTAATAAATTTCATAATAGTCTTGTTAGTATTCTCCTAGCTATTATTGAACACCTAATAGATTACATGTCATAGGTTAATGGCATCGTGAAGGAAATGTAAGGGAAACCTAGCGTAGTTAAGTTTGATAAATCAGTTATTATGTAAACAATATGGTGTAGCCATAGATAATGATAAAGATTATCACCTTATTTGAAATGTTAATAAACAAATAACATATTTGGTCTTCAAATATTAACAAATTTAAAATTTCATTATAGTCATAACATCATTACATGACTAAAATTATACAATTTTCATATGTCACTTTACATAGATTAACTTATCACGATAAAGTTCAGATAAAGAAAAAACTAAGGAAGTTAAACTTAAAATACAATTTGTGTCATTTTATAAATATTAGAGTACATATTAATACTAAAAATAATAGTACATTATGACCTAGATATTTTAGTGTTAGTGGTCTCTAGTGATTGGTAATTATAATCGGTGGGATTGTCCTGCTAGTTTGGCCAAAGTTAAGAAGTCCACTTACGAATTGCACAAGGCTAGTAGGCATTGACGCATAACCAAATTACCAGAAAGTGCCATCTATTATTCGTACGTTGTAATCCAATAGTTTGTATCTTCGAGAAGAAATATTTGGATTGGGAAATGAACTCGATGCATTGAAAGTTTTATACACGGAGATTTTCCAGGTCTATGCAGGGAAATATATGGCAAGTATAAGGCTCTTTGTTCCTGATCTAGATGCCCATAAAGAAGGGTGACCTTTGCTCTTATCCCAGAGCTGTTGGAATCTCATATATAATAACTCCATTTCACAAATTATTAAAATCATATATTACTAACAAACTTCTACCATTCCCTTGCTTCATCCAATAATTTAAACCATTTTATTCAATAAAATGAATGAAGAGACTTAATTGACCATAATGACTTATCTACTACTAGTAGAGATGGGTTTCATATTTGCTACAGTTTATCAAAAGATGCTATTTTGGACACCCTCTATACTTCAATCTCCGAAATTCCGACAATAAAAGATCCATGCATTTCAACAAATCGGAAACTCCACTCCTCTATGGTGAATGAAATTGATCCAGGACTATCTGAATTCAATAGATTGTAAGCTCGGAAAGGAAAAGAAGCTACAGAGACGGCTGTCAAGTGACAAGTTTTGAGTACCAAACAAGCAACAGTTGAATGCAAAGGAGAATGAGGATGGAATTCCAGTCTTTAGTTCGTTTTTGGTATTTGACCGTTCAAAAATGTTGGTAAGATTAAAATGTTTTGCCCAACGCCATTAACTGGTGGGTCTCTACGGAGTCTAGAATAAAGGGCCTTCTGTGCATCGGAAAAAATAAAAGAAAAAATAATGGAGACCTTTCTAGTCAAAGTGGGCACAAAATCACCCACAAGCCTCCAAATTTAGGTTTAGGTATGTGGAACTTTCAAGCCTTGCGTGTTGCGCTTAGTTAGTGCGACCGCGGTCAATCTCATAGTTGGCACGGGGATGTTTTTAAGTACAACGACCTTACACTACGTCTAATTTCCTCAGTCAAATAATCATATTTATTAGCATTCTATTAGAAATTTGACAAATACAGGAGTTGAACTCCTAATTTTCTCATTTGGTAAATTATGTAAACATTACACTATTTTTCAAACATAAACTGTACATAAATTTAATGAAAACATAAACAAACTTTAATTTAATCTTAAGAAAATAGTAAATGATAACTTATCTCACACCATATTAGGCAATCAGTACGTAATTTGCACAAAAAAAAGGAAAAACAAAAAAGATGTAATCATCTAATTCCCTGTACAAATCACTGAGTATGAATAGTTAACGAATTAGGATAATCAAATAAATTAATTAAAGTTTTCATGTATTTCTAATTTGACATAAATGAAGATGATTTAACAAGTGAAGCAATTGATTATGGAAAACAAACTTTCATAGAGATGTTGAGGATAGATGATTATTTGAGAAAAAAATGTTCGATAGTATAAACTAAGAGCAATCTCAATAATAATACAAAATGTTTATACATAAGATCATTTACAAACCACAAGATAGTCAAGAGTTAATTTACAAAATTATAAATCATATCAACGTAATCATGATCCAATATATAACCAAAGTACAAATAGAGACTATCCACGTGTGGTAATGCCCCAAAAATGTCAAAAGATCACACGATATACTAAGAGCTTCAAACTCACTAAATTAACCTATATGGTTGGAAAGCAGAGGGGGTGAGTACGCTATGTACTCAATGAGCAGGAAGAAAAAAAACATATATGGCAAATAGAACCTAGTACACACCAAAATGGTCTAATTAACCTAAGGACGGTTTTACGCATCTAACATACATATAACCACCTATGAAGTAAACATACATGACATAGAAACACATAGGCCTAGTCTATAATTCATCCCATACTAGTTAGGAACTACATAGGCCTAGCCTATTAATTACTTATTCAATGAACATATGTTCTAGTTCTAGTACACAAGAGTAGAAAAGCATCACATGTGAAATCAAATCTTGCAAGGAAGTTAACTCTCAGAATAAGCCAAAATAGTCATGTGTGTCGTCACTAGTCGACCAAACTAGTATACACACCCACTGATATGGTCGACAAGATGTCAGTGACTAGACCTCTAAGTGTGCAATCACGCATAAGTCCTGCAGAAAGGCATCGTTATAAGGACTCAACTTTTATGTAACAATGTTAAGGGTACGGAGGTCACTTATTCTATTGTGCCTAACACACGATTGGCCAATCGTTTCCTCACCAATCAAATGAAATCATATATGAATATTTAGTACTAAAATCAAGTAAGGTACCATGCCTTTATTTATTGGTCCAATTGATAAAATGGAACCTTGCCTTGGCTCTAAACCAAAAGAGAACATATACATGCAACATACATGACTCGGTTATGAAAATGTAAGTTTTGAAACATTATTTCATATAGTGAAAATCATCTTTTGCACTCTAAGTGCAAAGTTATTCAAAACAATGTCGTTTATTAAATATATAAGTACACTAGCATCAATTTGAGATTCAATTCTACTATACATTACCTAGGTTCAAAATTCACATACAAGTTATTATGCATGTCTTAGGTTATCCTAGTCCTATTTGAGAGTTATGTTTTCCCCAACTCACCTCAAAAGAAGGAGTACACTCCTTTGACTTCAACAATCCTCGGTACAAGCTCCTTGATCCACAGTTCTCGAGCCTTTATAGATACAAATGCAATGTGTTTACTACTCAAACATATATTTCATATTTATACACCATCACATAAGTGTATAAAACACAATATCACAATTTTTAAGCTATGGGATTCAGCCATGAAGCTTCTCACATGGTTACTTCCCTTATTATTCATATAAGTTTTCTTTTGCATTTTCCAAAGCATTTAATGCCTTTGACATAATTAAGCACATTTTTATCCAAGCACATTAGGCCACTACTCATCACTCTAAGAAAATATTTACGTTTACTCTAAGTATTCATGAAAGCCTCTTTCCAATGCACACCATTACAATCCTTAAATCCTAAGCCAAGTTCGCTTAGGCATTTTATCAAACACCTAAAGGCATGAACTTGAAAGCCTCCTTCCAATGTACTTGTTCCTCATTTTTCATCATCAGTTTACATTATAAATACACAATTAACATCATAGAATTCATTTAAACCATCTATTTCAAAAGATATTCAAAATTTCACAAACTTTCATTAAAAAGAGGGCATTTTGGTTTTTGTGGCTTAAGGAAGCTACTCCAGAACTCATTTCAACCATCTAAACCATGTTTCATGCATATTCAAGTATGGAGAACAACATATCTTAACACCAAACTCAAAATCTTAATGCAAAGAGAGATGAGACAAAATTTACCTAAACTTTCCTTTGGCGATATCTTAAAATCCTTTGAGAATTTTAATTAACTTAGAAAACCTTGGTTTGGGTTGGAAAATTAAAAATTTGGTGGAGATCAAGTGATGGCCGAAGCATCCTCTTCTCCTCCTCTCTTCTCCTTTCTTCTCCTTTCTTTTAATTAAAACAAAGCGTTTTAATGCCAAATAATGGGGTGTATGACCATACACAACAATAAGGGTCTAGAATTTTGACTCTTCTTTGACCAAACATGTTGAATTTACCTTTTTTTCCTTAGTTTATGTGAAATTACCAATATCCCTTCAAACTTTTCCTAAGTTTGCAATTAATCCCTCATGTACATTAACTTTTCCAATTAAACTTTCTAAGTGTTCAATAAGTCTATAAATTATGTCTAATCACCTCAAAGGAATTAGAACATATTTAGCTGGGCCACCATGGCCATCTCCATCCAACGGACTTGGTTTTATATACTTAGAAGCTTATATGTTAGAAATCTACAAGATTTCGCATACAGATGAATTCTAAGTTCGTGTAAGAGTGTATATACCGAAAGGATTCAAATATATTTTTGAACCCATATACAACCATTTATATATCACTATACTCAATATCTCCAAGTACAAACCAACACAAAAGGGCTCAAAGTGCCTGGCATTACAAGTCTGGTTATAACTTGCTTAGTCTACTTAACTTAGAGAGACAGGAACATGAATTTGTTCATTAGTTCTAATATGGACAAATATGAGTTAGCTCATAAGATATGTTACTGGATAAGGGAACTTCTGTAAATTAATGTCTTGGAGAGAATGAATGCATCAATGAGAAAAAGATGAAGTCTGGTCCTAAACTAAAAATGTAGTAATATTACAGTTGGAAATGTGTTGGTTCCCTCTGTAATGGTTGAGCTATACTTGTTTCTCTTTTATCTAGTTCTTTTCATTATACTTGTAAACACTTGATGCTCATTTTGAGTTAATGAATGACTTCATTTTACAAAAAAAATGAAGTTTAAGAAATAAATATAACTTAACTAAGCGTAGCTCATAGAGATTTTAAGACTTGAAGATTCTTTACATATTGGAGCTAATCAAAAGAGGTTTCAATCTGGTAGGTGTTGAATCCAATTAATATAATCAAATTCTAATAAAAAACGGAATATTTATAATAATGAGCAGGATCAAATTCTCCAAAAACTATTAAAGCTTTTTTTGCCAAATTAACAAAACAAAATAAAGGAAAGGAGTTCAAGCTAGGAATTACATATTAAAAGGAAAAAGTTTAACAAATCAAGAATGCAATTTAATAAAATCAAATAACAATGAAATATCTAGCCCAAGGTATAACTTCAGTTTCTATTTTTTTAATTGATTATTGATGCAAAGATAAAACTTTTTTATTTTATAATAAATTGTTTACAGTTGTTGACAAGCTCTAAAACCTTTCTCTCCTTACTTTCTCGTTAACCAAAACAAGCCTTCTAATTTCTTCCTTTATCAATAAATGACCCATAGCAAGTTCTTAATTCTATTTATTGACAACAATAAAAACTAGAGAGACTGTCAATTATATCCAACAAACAAACAAGTTTAGTTTATTTAAATTAGATTATATATCCACATAACATGAGTCAAATATCTTATATTGAGCTATGTTATTTTACCACTAAGTATTAGAACAATTAGACAATTACAAATTTAATCATTCCAACTGCATTATTTTATTTTGATAACTGAAAAATAGACATTTTTTTGTCAATCAAACAAAACAATAATGTTAATAATCTCAGAAGATATATAAATACCCAGGAAAAAAAGATATAAAAAATTATTTCTCACATCTTTTGAGGAATCAAAATTCAATTAACTTTTGGTTTGAAAAAGAGAGTTTATTGCATATGAATCTTAAAGGCAATATGGAAGAAAAATAAAGAATGTAAAAAATATAAACAAACAAAGAGGAGACAAGATGGGATGATTGTTCAAGCACCTTTAGCTTATATACAATCTCAAAACTTTACCTAACCTTCTTAAAAACAACGAATAAAAGGTAAGATAAAATTTCAATTTAAAAAATCCCACTTTCATTAGGATTATCTTATCAAAACAAGTCGTACCTAATCAAAGCTCCTAAATAGAGTAAAAAAAGGGTAAAAATATATAGACCTTAAGACCCTAAAAAGGCCTCATCAATTTAATCATGTTTATTTGCTAGAACTGTCATATTAACTAAGGCGTGAGTAAACCTTATTCTTATATATATTTTGGAAGTTTTTTAGGAGTCACATTGATTAAAGCATAGGTAGGCCTTATGCTCAAACTGTTTCTGAAATATTTTTTTACAGATTTTCATTTTTTTCCAAACTTTGCATCTTTGCTTCTTCTTTGCTAAATCTTTGATTTTAAGCACATTTTCATCAATTTCTCTAACATACACCATAAAAAACAAAATATATGATTATAGTCCATAATTATAAGCATTTATGAATCAAAACATAAGTAATTAATATTAAATATGTGCACTTTAAGCATGTTATCAAATTCTCTCACGCTTAGACAATGCTTGCCCTCAAGCATACAATACTTCATATTCATCAACCTCTCTCTATATCCTTCTCTTTTTCTTCCTAGCTCATCCCTTCATAATTGAAATCACCATGTCTCACTAATCAAAACCAAAGCATAGCAAGAAATAAGGATTTCATAATATAAGTTCTCAAAAATTACATAAATAAGCAATTGTCTTAACAATCTTTCCAAAATCAAATATAATAGGAATCAATACTCTTTTGTTGGTTTCATTCTATACAGTTAAATTTTTAGGGTATTAATGATCTCTCAAGTCAACGTAGAGAGATTCTTACCATAAGTTTGCTTATATATCACATCTCCATCATTGAATAGTGAACTGAACATAAAAATCCATGGGTTTTTGAAAGGATTGCAAAGGAGTTCAGGCAATGTTTGAAAAACAAGTATCTTTTAGGATTTATCAAATTGACAAAAACATACAAACCCTTTCGTATGAGTTTTAGCTTGAAAATCCTCTACAATTCTCTTGATTATAGCTAAATAACTTTGATCTACTAGGTTCTTCTCATCTCTTCCTATTTTTTTATTTTTTATTTTTCTACTTTTTGGATGCGCGCGCGCAAAAACACACACACACACACACACACACACACACACACACACACATATAGAGGAATTAAGAATATACAACTTGAATGAATTGACCATAATTTTAATAATTATATTTTGAATCTTATATAAGCATACTTATATAATCCTTTAACAAAAGGTTTAAGAATATATAAAATCAAGTTTGTATCGTAGTCCAAATGTAAGAAAAAAAAAAGCTAAGTGCACCACCGTGCATATTAATCTTCATTCTAGATGTCTTGAGGAATGACCTTCCTTCTAAAAAATATATTAAGTTAAAAGAATTACGTTCATTCATGTCAGGCATATAAAAGAAAGAAAAATCAATTCACTAAGTTACATTGAAATATCCTCTAAGATCTATATAGGGTAGACAGTGATCTATCGACAAGTTAGGTAACCACACCTATCTCTTTTAGTGGACCAAAATTCAAAGATTTGTAAATAGAAAAAGAAAAAAAGTGATTGAAATCCACAAATCACAAATGGCTTTATTAAATTTAACATTTACAATCATACTGGGATAGTGAATGTACTTGGATCTTTGTATTTAGTGGCAATTTCCTCTAGGAAATTGCTAACACATTCTCCCTTATACTCACCTTTTCATCACCTTTCAATTTACCATTATTGATGCATAGTTCTTTGAGAAATTTTGTATAGTAAGGTACTTGTTTTGTTAAATTAATTAAAGGAAAATTTATCTTAACCTTATAAAAGGTCTCAATAATTTTCTTCTTGTCATCGTTTTTATTATATTTGGAAATATCTTTTTGAGTAGGGAAGAATATAATCTAGATGGATTATTGAAAAATTTAAAATGGTTAATCGACATGTCCTTATCATTTAGATGCATCTAGTCTAACAATATAGCCTTAATATATATATAACAAAACAAATTCTAAAATAATAAAATTATATGACAATCACTTAACTTAGAAAATGAAGTGTAAAGTAATGAATGCTTAAAGGCTCAAAATCTTATAATGTCAGTTAATATGTATTCGATCCTTTTACATTTTTCATTTAAATTAACCATAAAAGATAATTTCTCAATGTTTAGTAGGTGATGACTTAATTAGTCATGCTAATTTCTCTATTAAATTTCAATCTAAATTAATTATTCATGGAAAAAATCACAAAAGCATATATAAAACAAGAGCAAATCATAAGAAAAAGTTAAGCATGTCTGATACACATCCTACATATTTAGTGGTTAGATGGTAGGCTTTATACTCATATCACTTATGGAATTATTTTTCTACCAACTTTTATTCTTTTACAAATTTTGGATCTTTGTTCCTTCATTTGCTAAGTTTCCACTTTCAAGCACATTTTGATCCAAATCTCCATTTTACTATATAAAACACAATATACATGATTATAATCCATAATTAAAGCATTTTATCAATTAAAAAGTATGGAATTAATATGAAATATGCTTGCTTTATGTATGGTATGAAAACTAGTTATAGACATTTGTTGATTAAATTGGTTGTTTCTTTAGTTAGCAATATCTCTTTATTCTAGTTGAGTCACCTTTAATATAAGTAATTATTTAAATTTATTCATTCTTAAAAATTATGTTATTCTTTTCATTCTAAATGATGTAAATATAATAACTGAAAGATGAAGAAGATGTTTTCTCCTTTAGTGTGATGGTACTTTTTTGATCCTATTCCACTATGTTAATTGAATTAATTTCATTAAAGTGCATATTGCCAAGGGATTGGAGCTTGTACCATACCTAATAAGTAAATTGATAGTTAAAGAATAAGTGAATATGAGTCTTTATCTAGATTCCAAAGAAACAAAGTTGGATTGATGGAGGAGATGAAGTTGGATTTATCTTTGGTTTTAGCCTTTGCTTTATTGCCAACCACAAAATGAAGGCTACTTTTAGATGATTACTGGGGAATCATACCAAATTGTGTCGAGTAATTTTAGAATGACTTCTTATCAATAGTTATATACAAGTTTTGTTGATGAATTCTCTAGATATAACTTTACCCTTATTCTTTACATTCGGTTATAATATGGTAAACTACTCATCATTAAAGAGAATCTCTAGGTGCTGGAGGGAGTCCAACTTCAAGTTTTCTCTTTAGTGATTAATTGTAATTCAAACTCTACTAAGCTTTAGTAGGCTAGTCATTAGTGTTATAGAGTTAGGAAGCTGACAAAGCGGACTTAGTGGGTGCCAGTTATCAAACTAGAACCATATGGTCATTTCCATTTCCTATTAATGTTAGGAAATATAATGTTCTTCATATGCATTATTTGCTTAAGAAATTATAACGTATAATTCTTGATTTTATTTATCTATAAGCTTTTCTTTTTTAAGAATAATATATGAACCCACTGAAACCAAAGGGAATCTTATTATATCAATAACTTGCATATCCTCCTTATGAACAATAATTTATTCTTACTTTTGAAAGAGTTGATTACTATATCACCGTTTTTTTGTCCAATATATTTCTAACCATTTGATCTTATTTTTAGTTAAGTCATTTCTATAATAAAAAATCCATATGAAGTTCTTAATAATTCTATCAATGGCCTTAATTAACTTCAGTTAAAGAAAAAGATGTGAACTCAAGTAGATGTGTAAGCTACTAAACTTTTAGTGGTCAGTTGTAGTCTCTTTACAAAGATAAGAAAACTGTTTTGTAATTCCCTAACCTTTTATGAATAGCATCAAAAAGTGTTTAGCATTTTATGAAGATGATTCTAATAGTAGAAATAGGGATACTAAGATACCTTAAAGTAGGCTAATAAAACTCAATTCTTATAAGCTAAAATATTTATTTGACTAGTTTAGTAGACCTACAGATGCATATATATTACTTTTATTATGGTTGATTGTTAAATTTAAAATACTAATAAAGGTATGGAGGGAGCTTATTAAAATACTGATTGATTTTATGTTTTCCTTGCTAAAATGTAGTAGCTCATCTACAAATGAAAGGTAAAAGTTTGAGTCTTTTTTTTTGGACTCAAGTGGTAACTAAAGTTCCCATTATGTTCAACCCTCTTAGTAGTAATTTTAGTTAGGGCCTCTATATATATAATGAAGAAATAAAGGAAGAAGGTTTTGCATATCTGCTTAAGAAAATTATATTTAGATTAAAACTCTAAGATAGCATAACTAACCATTGTCACCCACTAATCTCTATGACCTCTTGATTGAGGTGGTTGTAAAACCATCCTCTAAGATAGTAATCGGAGAATTAAAAGGTTCAACTTGATAAGGTTTAGTGGAAGGTGCTATGCTATCATCATTCATGACTTGTTGAACACTAATTGTAATAAATTCTTGTAAGGTTCAATTAGTGGAGAATAGTGGCCTTGGTATCTCAATTTTGAGGCTTAATTGAGTTATAACTTTTTTATTAAGTAGTTTTTATTATTTAAAGATTATTAATTATAACTTTGATAATATTTCTTAGCAAATGTATCAACGTGAGGGTTATCGAGCTAAATCTTTAGCTATAATTCCTTTTTGCCAATCATTAAAACTATTACTCCCTATAATCTCAATATAGTATCCTTTATAGAATTTTTACCAATAGGTCTCCACTATTTCTATTGATGTTTCAAGGAAGGCTTCCATTAGTATTTATATGATTGTAATAACTGTAAGTGCACAGCGTAGCTATAGCTAGTACCGATAAATATGTAATCCTACGAAGATAATGATTACTATTAATTCCTTTTTTCCTATTATCTAGCGTGCATATTTATTTTCTATTTTTAATAAAATAAAATAAAACTAAAGCAAGTAAAATAAGATTGGTAACAATATTGAACAAAGAATTAAGAATTCACATATAAAATTACCCACATAAATAATTAGTATCTAGGTTTCGAATCCCCCTAAACCCTTAACACGTTGATCTTTCGTTACTCAATTGTTTTATTAATTACTAGACTGTGGAGATTCCTAGGGTATGCTAATAGCTGAACTTCAGTCCACTAACAACTAATTCTAAGGTTTGCAAACAAATTAGTCAAGTTAAAGATTATATGACTACTTTACCGATTTGTGAATCTCTCTATTAGGTTTAACCCTAATCTAGAAGATTTATGTCATATTATCTCTAAAGTTACAATCAAATCCTTCCAATCAAGGAAAATTTGTTTATCAATAGGAATTCTCAATCTCTTTATAAGAAATCAGATTATGATATAATATTGCTAGGCTTATTAGAACATATATTAACATGTAACTGAATCATAATAGATAAATCAAAATAATTGTACTAATAAAAAATCAAAACATATTAAAGTATCAACATGGGGGTTTATCTAACCTAAACATTGACAAGATGTTTAGTTACACTTTATCGAACATGAAATTAAACATACACTGAAAGAAAAACGAATTGAAACAATGGGTTCATAATTCTAAATCTCTCTGATTGTCTTTTATCAAATATTCTTACGATGTAGAGTTTTGATCTTACATTCTGATGGATCTTTAGGTGAATTTTTTGTGTTTTCTGCTTCCCTGAATCAAAATCTCGTCTTAAGAATGACCTTTACGTTTACAATCACCACCCTAAATCTGCTCCCGCTTCAAGTCTTTGTTCACTTCCTTTTATATAAACTTTTAGGGTTTTGGTCAATGCACGGTCTTGTGTATGATCGTGCATCATCAAATTCTCTAAAAATCATGAAACCGTATAGCCTCGAAGATGTGTACGGCGTGATGCATAACTGTGCATCACTTTTATCCATTGAATCTTCGTTTTATATTATGTTTTCATCCAAATTCTTCTCCTTTAATCCTGTAAAGGCAATTATACTTTGTATACACACTTAGAAGGCATTAAGTGCCAAATATATGATAGTATAATATATTAAGAAAAAATCCATCAAATATTAGTTGTAAATATGTTCAATTATTCATCTATCAAACATCCCCACACTTAAGCTTTTGCTTGTCCTCAAGCAAACTATAATCAAAATCATAAATCTCATAACGCCAATCCATTATCAATCTAGATCTATCTGTTCATACTATACATCCTCATATCCTATTGAATTAAATTAACATACAATTAGAGTCAATATATCATAAAATTAACTTTTCTAAGCAATATTAATAATGATTAGATCAATAATCGCATTGAAATAAAAATATGTATTTTCACACCATGACCAAGATTTCACTTAATGCACTCAAGTATTTAGGGTGAAAAGTATCAAAATTCTCAATCAGTGGATAGTAGAATTCTTACCACTATTTATGTATAAACTAGAAACAAAAATCGAAAGGTCTTTGCATAGGTTGTAATAAGGTTTTGTTATGGTATGATCGAGATAATAAAAAGCAGTTTTAAATGAACGAAATTTACTAAAAAATATTATAATGAAACTTATTCACAATATGCATAGGTCCTTTCATTGCAAAAACTAATGATACTATATACTTATTCTTTTCTTCTTTTTTATTTTTATAAATATGCTCGATTTTTTATTTTTTATAATAATTTTGAGTATTCAATACCACAGATTTAATACCATAATAACAAACATATTGGATCTTTTAAAAATTGCAAGTCTCAACAAATGAATATTGTAAACGACCTTTAAGGTTCAAAATAATAAAAAAGTTCTTCAAAGAAAAATAGGATAAAGGTTAATAATTTGGGTAAATAACAATGAAAAAGGCTAAGGCTTAATTTGGTTATTCCTAAAGGTAAATTTAAAGGTGTGGTAACTTTTAAAGAAATAGACTAAAGCAAGTTGTTGAATCTAAGTGCTTCATCATATTAGTGTTTTTAATTTAACAAATGTGGTCTCAATATGCATAATAAAAACAAGTTGTAGAATCATCCTACTACACAATGATAACGTATATGAAAGAATAATAAGAGATTTTAATTTTTTTTGAAATTTTGCTCTTCGGCTCAAAAGCTTATGAAAACAAAAGGTATATATGTGCATATCTATTACGTAATTTCATTCAACTTGATCATCTCAATGATTACCAAAAATATGGTGTAGAAAAGTAATTTTATTTTAACCATTATACTTTTGCATACTAATTCAATCATTATTCAACAATGAAACATAGTATTGATGGACAATTTTCAAGAAATTCAGAATATCAGTGAATAAGATTCATCTTATAATAAGCTCAAAAAATTGTTAAAAATTAATAAGCTTGAAAAAATTGTTAAAATTCATTAAACTCATCCTTACACTTAAAGTTATTATATAGTCCCCAATACAAGTATAAGTAAAAGTGAGAGGATTTTTTTGGTACTTTCTTTATAGTGATGATTTCTTGATTTTAGATTTATCCAATAGTGAACTACATCCTTGCAAAGTATGAAAGAAAAGGATAAAAAGAAAAATAGAAATAAAGATAACATAAAATAACATGAAATAAAATCACACAAAATAGAATCAAAACGAAATTAAACTAAAACTTTTCCTAATTCATGGGTTACCTGGTTGCATGTTTACTCTTGATGTACCACCCTTTATGCTAAACTTCATCATGTATCAATAATTAACAACTTACTTCCACCCTTATACAAAGTAGTTAATAGCCTATGAGCAAGCCACCTGCTAAAGGATGATCAAAAGGACATAATGTATTAAGTCAACAAAACCAGTTAATTGCAGTAATGTCATTTTAAATGAAAAAATGTTAATAAAATGAGGAATAACGAAACTCCTTGAACCATCCCCTAACTTGAACAATTTGTATTTGAGGAATTGGGAACCCTTCATAATTAAGGTCACTATTAACAACTCAACAATAATTTCCTTACTTGGAGGTCACTATTAACACCTCATCAGTAGTGAAACATAAATAAAACATAATAAAACAAAGAAAAAAGAATAGATTAATAAAATAGAGGTTTTCCTAATATCATTATCCTTGGCAACGATGCCAAAATTGAGTCAATCAATATTGTAATAACACCAAGCTCACAACGTAGCTGTAGCTAGAACTAGTAAGTATAGGTTAATCCCACGAATACAATGATTATTAGTAATTACCTTTTTCCTACTATTTAGCTTGTAGATTGATTTGAATTTTTAATGAAAGAAAGTAAAACTAAAGCAAGTAAAATAAGATAGGCAACGATATTGAACAGAGAATTAATAATTTACTTAGAAAATTACCTATATCAATAATTAGTATCTAGGTTTTGAATCCCCCTAAACTCTTAACAAATTGATCTTCTATTATACAATTTTTTTATTGATTATTGAACCACGGAGATTCCTATGATATGTGATTGAGCCAAGTTTATATTATAAATTGACTGCATTTTCATAGCTGCTATTGCATTTGTTGACTCCTAGTTAATGATTTTTGTGCTTAAATTGGTTCCTCATACATAGTTCTTTCAATTCGCAATTTGTCAGTAAATTGTCATGATTTG
>JAOSBN010000002.1:35852859-35874787 GCA_027563595.1 Erythroxylum suave | reverse complement strand
TTGCTATGAAATTCTCTAGTCAATTCACACTCTAATCATGATTATATAATCCCAAAAGCAATAGAAAATGAGAGAATTTTGTTTCATTTGTTTTATTCTTTCTCTCATTTTGATTGAAAACATAAAAACAAGTAAAACGAACAAATTCAAAAACACACATGCATAAAAAAATAATGCGAAAATGTAAAGGAAAAGAAATTTACTTCCCTTAGGTTGCTTCCTAAGAAGCTTCTTTGTTTATGGTCACTAGCTCGACTCCTTCTCCTCGCGTGACAAAATTGTGATCTTCATGTATCACATGCGGCTCCTCTACGTGAGGTAGTTCCGAATAGGGCTTTAGTTGATCATCATCCTCATTTAGGATCTTCCCTATCCTCAGCTTCTCAATTCTAACCGAGTCTATACATTCTGGAAACATTTTGAAAGTCTCTTCACCTTTTTCTTCATCATTCAATTATTTCAATCTGTAATGTAAAGGTAAAGAGTTGGTCTCAAAAATAATCATAGACTCAGTACTTTCCTCCGAGCTAAAAGATATGTCCTTTTCGACTTCGAGCTCCTTCTCAACTTCTTCAACATAAACAATTCCTTGAGGGTTGACCTTAAAATTCTTAAGCTCCTCATCACTTTATAAATTTTCTGCACAAACGTTAATTGGCTACACCTCAGGTTGATACAGCTGCTACTCTTCACTTTGCAATTCTAGGCGATCAAGACTTATTACCATCTGACCCATTAGGTGTTCCATCCTCTACTGCCTTGCTTTTGTATCCTGTTGAAATTGAAAATTGTTAGCAACAAGTTTGTTAACAATTTCTTCTAAAGATGCACCTGAACCATATTAGCTCTCCGGATCTTGGGCGCTAGACCATGTGTTTTCTAGGAATTGCCCTCCATCCTTCTGCAATTGTAAAGTATTCTCCTACAATTGCAATAACAACTCTTCCAGAGATGGACCGAAGGTGTGATAGTTAGCTTTTGGTCCATACGAGAATTGTTATGTGTCCTACAAACTATCATGGAAGTAATTTTGATGATTATCCCATCCATAACAAAAGTTAGGTTGATCTGTCCAAACATTGTTATAGGATTGAGAATATGAGCTATGAAAGAAATTACTTCCTTATATATCGATTTTTTTCACACGAAACAAAAAAATGAAAAGTTCACAAAATAACAGAAAAGAAATTAATCATGAACAAATATATACAAAACACCAATTAAATCATAAACAAAATTTGAAACACTACACTCCCCGGCAACGGCACCAAAATTTGACCGTACGTCATTACGCTAGGTCAAAATAAAATAACCAAACTACTACTGTAAAGAAAACATGCATTAAAATGATAAATGTGGGGAATTTGGTAGAGACTTGATTCTTTGGTTCAATCTCGGCCTACACGCTGACTAATATTTTATTAATCTACTATTCTTTAACCTCTCCTAGCAATTATTAATCGTGGGAAAATAATTAATCCAAGTTTTCCCTTAGGTTTTGTTTAATCAAGATACGATCGTTAATTAAACCTAACCACCGAACAACCTAGGATACGATCTCTAGATTTAATTAGGCAGTAGCATTATGAATTAGGAAAACCGATTAATCAAGATAACAACCACGTACGATGCATCATTTAACCTAGGTCATGTTATCCCTAATGATTACGAATCATTAGTCTCTACACATGAATTTCAATATAACAATTACGAATTATATCAAAATTCTAGCTACGGGTTTGAAATTAACGATTCAATAAACACATTAAAATCATCAACTCACAATACCCAATAGGTCATACACAAATAACCGAATAATAACGAAAATTCGATTATCCATATACAAAACCCAATTCAATCAACATAGGATAACACAATCAATTCCTAATGGGAGAAAGAAACAACAAAATAATTAAAAAAAGACTTAACCTGGGTCGTTGGCATCGATATTACCTCCGAACTGTTGTCAGGATGTTTAGCTCTTCATTGGTATTTTCGGAAAAATTGCGTCAGCCCCCATCTTCATCTTTAACCAAAAAATCCCCTAATTTATTATTCACTTCCGTAGCTCTCCTTTCAATTTCACTGCACTATTCCTTGATTTGACGAATAAACCTTGAGGTCTATTGTCCACGCCCACTGTTCTACTTCTCCAAAGGTCTGCGCCAGCTATCTTGTTCTCGCAAGTTCTAGACTCCAGACCAGCAAGCCACCAAGTCGAGCCTAGCTGCAGCTGTCTCCACGCATGTTACCTGCGCCTGCGCCTGTGTACAGCTACCTTCACGCCTCTGCTGTTGATTCTCCTCGGTCACGCCTGTTGCATGATTTATTACTTGCGCTGGGAAGCTGCCTCTTGGATGCAGCGTTTTACGCTACTTGAATGAAGTAGCAACGTTGGTCAATTATTATTATTTTTTTTCAATTACTTACATTAAAATTTTTCTTCTTCTTGGTCTTCCAATTTTCGTCTTCTAATTTTCTTTGTCCACTCCATGAAGATAAAAGAGTATTGATCTTTGGAAAATGTTCCAAATGGGGTACTTTTGACTCACTTTAATTTCTTTGCTTCCAAATTGTACCTAAAATCAAATATAAATTAAAGTGAGTATCTCAAGCATTTTTATGCCAATAATCAATAAGTGTAAATAATTAAATATATTAACAATTAAGCACTTATCAATTGCTCTGTAGTCCACACACATCCTCCAACTTCCATCTTTCTTTGCCACTAGTATCATAGGAACATCATATGGACTCATACTCTCCCTGACATGGCCTTTAGCTATAAGCTCTTCCACTTGTCTTTCTAATTCCTTAGTCTCTTCAATGTTAATGTGATATGCTGATCTGATAGGCAATGAAACTCTAAGCACCAAGTCAATCTGATGCTCAATCCCTCTGATGGGTGGCAAACCTTTTTGAAGTTCCTCTAGAAAAATATCACTATATTCCTGTGAAAGAGATTTAGCAATAGAGGGTACAGAATCATCAAGATCAGCAACACTAAAACAAGTTTCCTTGTATGTCAACATTACAAGTGATTTTTTTTCATGATAAGCATCTCTAAAATCTCTCTCTCTCGCATACAAGCTCACTTTCTTATCTCTCTTGCACTCAGTGTTTCCCTTTTCCCTATCACTCTCTTTAATTTTTAAATTCTCACTCTAACTCATTTTTTCTATTCCCCATTGTGTTTGTTTAGCTCAACTCTTTTTGCTTTTTCTGACTCCTCTCATTGTCTAAGCTTCAGCTGATCTTTGTATACTTCTTTAAGAGACAATGGCTTGATGATGACAAGTTTTCCATCTTTAGAAAAAGAATAAGTATTTAGATAACTATTATGTGAGCTCTTACGGTTATAATCCAAAGGTCGACCCAAAAGTATGTGGCCTACTTACATCAAAATCACATCACATACCTCCTCATCAAAATACTTGCCAATAGTAACTGGCATAACCACTTCCTTACTTACTTTGACCTCGCCACAATCATTCAGCCACTGTAGCCTGTGCTGGGTGTTTCAATAACAATAATCCAAGCTTTTCCACCAAATAAGTGCTAGCAGCATTAGTATAACTACCTCTATTAATAACCAGACTACATACCTTCCCTCCTACATTGCATCTAGTGTGAAAAATATTTTCCCGCTTTTCTTCTTGAGTATTATACTTAGCCTGCAAAATTAAAACTCTCCTTGCAACTAATAAATCTCCATGCTCTGGATATTTTTCATCACTTGCGTCTTCCAATGGTGGCATTTCTGGATCTATCTCCTCTCCATCTGTTTTAACAACCCCATCATGTTTTATGATCATAGCTCTATTGTTAGGACATTGAGAAGCTATGTGACCATACCCTTGACATCTAAAACACTTAGTTTTGTTGCCGCTGGTCACTAAAGTGGTTTCTTTGTTCTTCTCAAAAATTCCGATCTTTTCACTATTAGAGTACTTATTTTCTCTAGATTTTGGCGTAAACCTATCATCTTTGAATTTGGACAAATTCCTCTCTTCACTGCTTCTCTTGTAGCCTGACATCCAAGGCGATCCACCACTATTACTGGGTTGAGACTGTCTAGCCATTTTTTTATAACTAAGTTGTTTCTCCACTTTTATGGCAATGCTAACCATACCTTCAGTCTCAATATAATGTTGTAGTTAAATTGTGTTGGAAATTTCTCTATTTAGCCCACACAAGAATCTAGCTATATCAGCGTCTTAGTCTCTTACAAAATCTACACTGTTTATAGCCATTTCCATTTGTTTATGGCACTCTTCATCACTCTTAGACCCCCGTTATAAGTTTTGGAGTCTTTGATGCAGTTTCCTGTAATAATGACTAGGAACAAACCTTGCTCTCATGATAACCTCCATTTCATCCCAAGTTCTAATATGTCTCTTCCTATTTCTTCTTTTGTTAATTTGAACTTGATCCTACCAAACTATAGCGTAGTGTGTAAATTCTATAGCCGCTAATTTGACCTTCTTTTCTTCTGTATAGTGATGAAAGTCAAACACAAGCTCCACCTTTCTTTCCCACTCCAAATATTGGTCTGGATTACTTTGACCTTAAAAAGAAGGAATCTTCATTTTTATACTACTCAGGTTTCGATCAACTTCTTCCCTAGGTCTCAGTTCTCTTCTAGGCATGTCACCTCTTCTTTAACCTCTTGTTTCATACTCCCTAGTTTGATATCTATCCCACTCTTCCATGTTGGTTTCAGTTTCAACCTCTTTAAATTCAAGTTGGTTGGTCGATGGTGGTGTTGGCCAACCTCGTTTTGGAGCCTCCAAACGTTCTAACCTCTCTCCATAGCTTTCAAATGCAAGATTCATTCGGGTTGTAAAGCCTTTAAAGTTGTGGCTAGGTCTTCTAAGTCCCTTTCGTCTCTTGCCTTAGACATTGCAAAGTAACAAGAAAAAAAGTGTAATAATGTTAGTTAAAAATAAACCTCACTCACTCCCTTAGACGTTTCACTTAAATAGATGATGATTCACTTGTTTTTTTTTTGCTTTTTCTTTTGATGTAAATCACTCTTGCCTTTTACTACTCTTGATTCTTTCCCGAAATTTTTTACCAACCAAAAATTCCAAACAAATCAAGGATAATCAGAATGAAAGTGATACTCTTATAAAAGAAAAACTGAAGAAATCAAAAGGAAGCAATAAGAGAACAATGAAAGTAACATGTACGGGTCAAGAACCTAAGAAATTCAAAGGATCGAAAGAGAAATTTTGTAATAGGAATTAGCTTTCCAAAATTTTTGTTGTTCAAGTTTCGAGAATTTCAATTTCGGTTCAAGTAATAACGCAATATGACTTCTAGCAACACACATAATTTTTCTATCAATCACCAAAGTTCACAAATTCCAACAAACTTCTTTCGTTAACAACTTACATTTGCAGCAACACTTCAAGATGAACTATCCACAATCTCAGCAAATTACGATCAACGAATCAACAATTCAGAATTTTTTTAGATTTTTTTGTTTTTTGACCTTTTTTCGGATTTTTTTTCACAAGAATAACCTTAACAAAAAAAATAACTGCAAACACATCACGAAGTATGAATTGAAATAAAATTATGAAACAAGAACAACAAAGACGATGTTAACAGACGGCAATGGAACGATAATGATAAAATATGGAGCGAAATAAACCATAGAAGGGAAACAAGGACAAAAGTAAATAAAATTTTGAAAAAACAGGGAAACAAAAAAAACAATTAAAGATGATAAGAACAATGGATAGGAATTTGAAATCGAGCCAAACCTATGATACCAAATGATGCAGAACATCTAAAATCGACTCGATTAGGAACCCCTTGATCGATCAAATCAAAACCCCAACCCAAGAAATCAAATTTTTCAGAAGATGCTTCGATGCCTTGACCCAAGATTAGCAATGCAATCAGAAACCAAGACGCGCAAAGATATTAAAAGAATGCCACAAGCAATTGTGACTAATCACTTGATAAGTTCATAAAATTGGTTTGCAGACAACTTCAAGATCAAATCCCTCACCAAGTGATCTAAAAATTATTCTTAACCTAATCTCCCTAGGAAGTGCATAAAACCACCTTTTTAAGTCTCAAAAAGTGGGCGTAAAAATGAAAATCCTAACTATAGAAATTGAAAAGTCCATTAAGAAGTTGTAATAATTCTCTAGCAGAATATCCTTTAGCAAATCGAGCATATCTTGGGCTACGAACCTCCGATTAAGGCAAATCTTATACCGTTGGAAAGCTAAGACGTAAATCTACAATTTTCATATTTAGTTGAGCTAGTTTAGCCTGAATCAATGCCAAAATTTTAGGCCTAAGTCAGAACACGTGAATAGCATTATTACCTTGATGTTATTGATTGTAACTTGATCTCCAAAGGCTTTTTCTTCATTAACCAAGGTGCATATAATCCCACCAATAGCTTCTCTAAGCCTCTTACCATTAGGACGAGTAATCGGTCCTTTTGGCATGGTCAATAGGTCACCTATAGTTGACTTGTCTTTCGAGTCTCTCTTGACCTAACATCAAATTAAGTATTTCGCTGGCCCTTAGGGTTATAAATAGAGCTAGTAACCAGTTAAGAATTTGATGTAGCTTAAGTAACCAGATTGAGACACGTATAAAAAATGTGTGCCTTCATGATAAAAAGCTATAACGACATTCCAACTAAGCCGCTTAATCAAAATATGACCTATTTCAGTTACTAGATCGACATTCGTCACAAATGTTTTCCTTCATGTAAAAGACTAGGTTTATGTTAGTCAAAATCAGCAAAAATAGTGTTTTCTTAAATAAGCCTACCGATCTTTGTACAAAGCTTAAATTTTCATGAAAACTTACTTAAGGAGAGTCACATTTTTTATTGGTTAAATGATTATCAATGTTTGTGTGCAAGTGATAGCGGTGAATAAACTAAAGATGAAAGTCTAGATTAATTGTATATTTATTCCAAAGTACTTAGATAAAAATTTCGAATGTTAATAAGTTAGAACAACTTGAGGATAGTGTTCAAAGTTAAATTCATTTCATGAAGTTTCACATCATTGTCTCATTATTGCATTTTTGTGTATGATGTGTTTTACTAGTTTGGCTTTGCTATTTTTTTGGTTGTTTTGTTTACTTGAGGACAAGCAAATGTTTAAGTGTGAGGATGTTGATAATTGTAAATTGTATCACATTTTTTTTAGGTAGTTCAGTTTGTATTCATTTGTTAATTTGACTGTTTAGTGCATGTTTTATGTTAGAATTGTGCTAGTCAGTAGATATTTGTGTTTTAAGCATTTTGTCGGTTAGAGTATGCATTTAAGCTTCAATTTTATATATTTGATGTGCCTAGATGAGTTTGGAATTGTTTTAGGGCAAATAGTAAAGCAAGGAGAGGATTCGGAGAAGACCCAGGAACTAACCTAGGGCCATGATCATGGCTAGCAAGCCATAATCATGACAAAAGCAGTTGCAAAGAGCCACAATTGTGACATAAGGCCAAAATCATAGCTACAATCATGACCTGTATGCTGACAAACGTTGGGCTACTTTAGGTTTTAAGTTTTTGATGGACTTTTTAGACCATACGAACCCCGAAAAAAGCCCTAGGGTTGCCCTAATCAGAAAAAAGTATAAAAGGAACATAATGCAACCCTAAAAGGGAGCTTCACTTATGCCACTTTTGGAAAACCCTAAAAGAGAGAGAAAGAAGAGAGAGAAGAAGAAATGGAAGAAGAAGTAGGTCTTTCAACACTACTGCCTTCCCAAAGAAGTAGGTCTCTCAACATTGCTGCCTTTTTGGATTATCCAATCCAAATTCTTTTTCCTTTCCATTTTCATTTTTATTCATTCAATTTATAAGATTGAAATGGATTGTATGATGATGGAGTTTGGATTGTTGATGATGTTCTACCTCTTCCTTTAGGATTTACCTTGATTTAATGTTAACATAGTCTTTTTTGTGTTTCGTTGATTGGGTGTTGTGATTAATTATAGTATTTGCATATTTCAGTAATAAACTGAGAAGATGACCGAATAAAAATGATTTTAAGGAATTGATGAGAGTTAGGTAATTCAATAGATCACATAATTAATCTTATCAGGTTTTGTGTAGAAAGAGATCTCGTGTAAGTTCCAGTTGTTTATTAGAGGGCTTAAGATCTAATTATGATTGTGGGTCTTTTGTTAATTGAGACTTTGAAAACTCCATAATTCAATTAAGGTTTATGGTTTAGGATTTATTGATTATAACTTGAGAGATAATAATCAGTCCTTTGATAGTCTAAAACTGACACCACAATAATGCATGAATAGCTAGATTAGCATTAATGATAGGAAAATCCCCTCTCATAACTCGATAATTTCTCTTGAGTAATTTTCATTGTGGCTTGTGTGTTACCCAATTTTCCTTATTTATGTCTTAATTTCCCAAATTAAGTTCTTATTATTCAAACTCCCGCATTTACTTTTTTATGCATTTTATTTTATTTTCAGTTTATTAATTTCTAACCATTGATAACCTAAGATTAGATTAGTTCACCCTCCTTACGGGATTGACCCTTCACTTGCTATAATTCACGACCTGTGCTCTTATAGTGATTGAAGGCTATAAATTGTAAGACTCAACACCTTCGATCAACGTCACCACTGTAGATGGAACCCCTTTTTCTATTCTCCATTTTCACCAAATTTAAGGTAAAGAACTAACCTAGGTTATATGGTCAATGCTCTACTATACATCATAGGTTAAACAGATCTCTAAGGTTACTAGTATTCTCATTCCTCTTTAAAATCATATAGGAAATTACCTAATGTAGTAGTCTAGAGAAAGTATGAGCATAGTTTTAGTCTTGGTAGGGTCATATCTAGGTACTTCCCTCAATATGGATAGCCAAAACCTCACTCGAATGATAGAGTTATGTAGTAAGCAAATTAACTACAAAAGTCTTATAAGACTCAAATTCTACATGCTTGGGCATACAAAATTTGCACTAAACCCCAATGTCTATCAATGACATCTTTAAAATTTCTACCTAAGCCTAAATGAAACTCTGTCCTCATTTTCCCACTATAGATGCTTAGTAACCTCAATGGTGGACAATATTCTTAACAATTATTCATATAGGTAACATCCATCCAACATCATCAATAAATGTCCTAACCTTATGCCTAGTTCCTCTAATTCTAACAGATTAATAGCCTTATTGGTTCAAACGGTCAATTTTGATGAGTGGAATTCCTTTTAGAATAGACAAAAGTAGTGAAATGATAAACTAAATTTGAAACTGCATAAAGTTAATTGTAACAAATTTATGAATCAGACTAATTCTTAAGTATCAACAACTATTATATATATTTTAATACCAGCTAAACAAAAACACTAAATAAAAAAGATATAAGAAAAGAATTAAACTTCTAAATTTAAAAAAGATAATTAATGAAGAGAAATCGGTAAATCTAATGCTAGAGTTTTAGGATATACATATATGGAATTCTAATTATCATGCAAACTTAATTATCAAAGTTAAAATAACAATTAACCTAATGTATGTAAGCCCTCTCTCAAGGCATATATGTTAGCTCAATTAGGTAACCACACCTCTTAATGCATAATTCAACCTAATCAAACTTGTTAAGCCTACTTAATCTTTTTGGTTATTAGTGAAGTATAAGATACTTTATTTCTCTATTGTTAAAGTTTTTTTATATTATATTGATTATACTTTAGCTTTTAGTCCTTTATACAGCCCATAGGATTGAATTTAGGCATAAATCCAAGATTAAGAATAAATTCAACCTAATAAGAATTAAATAATGTATTAATAATTTAAGAGTCTATATTTTAAAATTGAGCATCAAGAATAGAGAATTCATTTGTCCCTATAGCTTCTCTCTTCCCTCTATTCCCTTCCTTATTTTTTAGTCCATAACCCTTCTTCTCTATCCTAGTGACTCTTTTTCTTATATTTAATCCCACTAATTGCCTTTGGCTGTTCTTTCTTATTCTTTTTGGTATTATAATTTTGCCATATACATTCTATTGCTCTTACTCCCTATTCTTTAGGAATCTTTTGTTCCCTGATCATAATCCTTTAATTATTCAAAACTTGTTATCTAGTCAATTTAGGAAAGCCCTATTTTGCTTTGACAACTTCTTAACTGAGGTTCACAGAATTGAAAAACTTATAATAATGGGCATTTCTTCGTAATTTCATAAACAAAAAGCTTTTACTTGTGTGAAGAAATTGAATATGGTGAAAAAAGAGCCTAAAGCTCTGAATCAAATTATATTAAGTAATTCTCAAAAGGCTATCATTGAAGCTAAAATTTAGCTCAATCTAATTTAATATGAACTTAGGTTTACCCAGTGACAATACCTTATTAAAGAAAGAGAGAGCATCCTTGAATATATGTGTTAAAGTGTGGAGATTCATAATTCCTTGCTAAGACAGAGGTCTAGAGTCTATTAGTTTAATAAGGGTGGAAAAAAATCTATTTTTTCATAGATCAGTCAATGATAGGAAAAAATTTTAAAAATTTTCCTCCCTATCAAAGCAGAGTGGAGGAATTGCTCTTTCTCAATATGAAATTAAGCAAGAGCCCTTAATTACATTTAAAAATATCTTGGTTCTCATGTTGTTTGTTTTCTCTCTATGTAAGTTCTCCAATCCTTTATTACTAGTCATTTCTTTATTAAGTAATCTACAAACTTATGAAAAACATTAACTAAAGAAGAAATGAAGGCATTCTTTGATTTTAACCCTAGTAAGTCTCCATGCCTTAATTGATTAAATGGATTTTTAAAAAAGGATTTGGCCTCTTATTAATAGGGTAGTTATGATTTAGTTTTAGTGTCTTTTGCAAAGAATAAAAAGCTTAGATACATTAGTTAAAATTTAGAAGCCTCATTCCCATGATTCCTTATCTTAATTACCTTTAAGACTACGAACTTCTCATCTTTTGTAACACCTTATATAAGATTATTGGCTAATTGCTTACTTCAAGACTAAAAAATGCTCTTGGACCTCTAATCATTAAGTCATATAGAGCTTTTATTTAAGGCAAATTAACAGGCGAAAATATCTTATTGGCCTAACTTATAATATCCTAGTTTGATAATTCTAGTGTGTTGTACATACATTTTATAGAGGATGCTATATTTAAGGCATAATAGAGTAACTTAAGCATTTAAATGTATTACTGAGGTTATAATAGAGATCATGGACATACCAAAGATGGGTCTAGAGTCAACCAAAAATTCCTTTAAAAATTTTTGAAATATCCAAAAAGTTGTAGTATGAGTCTAAGCAAGCTTTTAAAGCCTCGGAATGTGCTTTAAGGATTTAGATGAAACTTTTGAATGAAATCCGGATGATTTCGGTGAATAGTATTTCTTGATTAAGAGTGAATTCAAGTGAATAATATTTTTACTTGAATAGTGATTTTGGAGACCCAACCCTGAAAATTGTAAAAATACCTGGAATAGGTATTAGAGTTCAATGATACTAAAATGGATTGAAAAAAAAAAGCTTGATTGGATGAATTTTGGGAGTTTCGAAAGTTTAAACTTAAAATGCTTTTTTTGGAAAGTAATGGGTATTAATGATTTTAAACCTATTCAAATTGTTTTAAAAGCATCCAATCAATTAATTGGTGCTTTTGAGTGGGATATATTCATGTAAGATAAATGATGATTTTTTACTTTTCATGGAGTAGATAATAAGTTTGAAAGCATTTTAAGGGTTGAATATGACAATAGAAAGAGTCATAATTAGTGAAATTTTGTCTTTGGTTCTGGATTCACTTGACTCGGTCCTATTGTTTTGGCCATAACTCAGCATACAACCTCCAAATTGGATGACTCCAATTAGATCTAGAACTTAATATCATAGTAAAAAATCTATAGAAGAGGCCTAAACCTAATTCTAGTTGAATGATATTGAAAATTGAGATTAAATATGTTAACTTGATACCATTCCTGTGTTGAAGCTGCTTATGATATTTAGTTCATGTTTCATGATTTAGAAGTTAAAATGGCATGATTTTTTATTCTATGGAAACTAGAGACATATGGGAACAAATTTCTAGAAGACTTTAAAACCTAATTTGAACTTTTGATATGTGAAAATTAGGTAACAAGTTGATGTATAGATTCTATACATGGGTCATAACTATAACTCATCATACGTAACTGTGATATTGTGAATTAAATTAGGTGAGATTGTTTTCTGAAGAAATTAGTAAGTTAGAATAGGTAAAATATGGTATTTTGGTGACTTTTGAAGTTATAATTAGAAATGGAGACCAATAGGTTAGCTTAGGGAAGTAAGCAAAAATATATGATTTTTAATTTGAAAATTGAATTATATATAATTGGGAGTTACAATGAAATAATTCAATTATGAATCCTCCCATACTTGATTTAGAAAATAATACGTGTCGTAAATGTAAGAGTTGCTACTACCTATGGTACACTGCTAGGCTTTATACATATTATTATAAATGTATATTTACGGTGGTTAACCTATTATGGGTATTCAATGCAAAACTAGCTTCGTAAATAGTGGTTAACCAATCAGGGGTAAGTGATGTAGAACCAGCTGGTGACTTGTTATAGGTAAGCGATGTAGAATTAGCTCCGCAACTACGGTCTATAGTGGTTAACCTATTATGGATAAGCAATGTAGAACCAACTCCATAAATACTGGGTTAACCAGTTGCGGGTAAACAATACAAAACTAGTTCCGTGACTTTATTTCTAGTGTACCATATGTTAAAGGAACTAGTGGTGGTCTATGTTGAATAATAAAATTTGTGAGAGTAATAGTGCAACCACTGCTTATTTTAAAAATGATTTGAGAGGTACAGTGTGGTATCAATTCTCGTGGTTGATTTATTTTCAGTATAAAAGTTTTCAGAAAACTTATTGTCATAACTGTTTATTGTTTAAGGAAAATGGAATCTTTTATATTATAAGATTAATGTCGAAAAGCTTTTTAGAATGGTATTTTAGAAATTTTGAAATTGTGTTTTACGAAATGTTATATTATTGCCAGATTTGATGAAGCACGAATAAATTGTTATGGCAAATGCTTTAGTGTAAGCTTTATTGTTATATGGAATATTGCAGTTATGTTGTTATAAAAAGTTTAATTTTTTTATAAACTGATTACACTCACTGAATCGTTTAGTTCACCATTATTTTTATGTTTTTAAACAAATCACCCCAGTTATGTGTATAGGTGCTGCAGTAATTGGGACTCCACCTTAAGATTAATTGTATCGTCAGGTATTGTTGTGTTTGTGTTACTTTTTCTATGTATGTGATATGTTTTAAATTATTTTAAAAAGAATTCAAAAGTTTGATCTTATGAATATTAGTGGAATTGTAAATATCTTTTACTAAATGAACTACGAAGGCTTTGATCCTTAAAGACGTTTTAAAAATGTTTAGAATTATATGTTTGTGATTACTTGTGTTGTGGACTTAAGGTCCCATTTTAGAAGTTGAGTTACTATATGAAATACTAGAAGTTTTTTAAAATGTATTATGTAGGCTTTTCAAATTGAATGTTAGAAAAGCAATCATTATACTGCAGAAATCTTTAATAAAATAGTTTTGAAAAAAAATCCAATTTTTTCTACTCTTTTAAAAGTTAAAGTATAAAAGTTTTTTAATAGTTAAACAACTTAACTTTGCAGGAACCCTTTAATTAAGTTAGATATCGATTAGAGGGCTACCGTGGAGTCACCTAGAGGGCTCCACTCAGGTTCTAGAAGGGGAACTCCAGCATCTGTCCTTTCATAGGTACTATGCATAAACTATAATGAAAAGAATTCTCTCATGAATTCTTCCATCCAATTAGACTTTCACAAGGTCTTTGATTCAATTTGTTAGAACTTCATTATACATATATTGGAAGTATTTGGGTTCCCCAAAGATTTAATACAATAGATTGATCAATTTATCTCCAGAACTTTCTAGAGTAGTTTGGTTAATGATAAACCAACTAAATTACTTAAATGAGGGAAAGGTTTGAGACAAAGGGAGCCTTTATCTCCTCATTTTTTATATTTTATATAGTGTCACTTCCTTGATTGATAGTTATAAATTATATAGCAAATGGAAGTTAGGACTGTTTATCTTCTTCTTCTTCTTCTTCTTCTTTTTTTGCTAATAATCTCCTTCTCCTCTCAAGGGATGATGAAAAATCAATAAGCATCTTGATATCCTCATTTCATCTGGATATTTTAGGTTAACTAATATACCCAGCACTTACACAAGAATAATGCATCATATTTTACGTGAGCTTTTTTGGAATGTTTGATATGGTATATTATTATCTATAGTAAGAACTTAGATAAGCATGTTACACATGTAGGAAAGGTTTTGTATTTGCTTATGCAAGAGAATTGTTTATGAATTTGAAAAAGTGTTCATTTTGAACAAAAGAATTATATTTCTTGGTTATATGGTAAGTGTAAAAGGAACAGATGTTGATGAAAACAAAGTGAAAACTATTAATAGGTGGATAATCCAAAAAACCATAAGTGATGTTAGTAGTTTTCATGGTTTGTCTAGCTTCTATGGGTGACTTGGTAGGGGCTTTAACACCATTATTGCACCTTCGATTGAGATACCAAAAAGAAATTTTTAAGATTTAATTAGATTGATAACTAAGAGAGAGCCTTTAACATAATGACAGAGAAGTTAATTTTGGTTCCCTTATTAACTTTGACCAACTTTGCTAATACCTTTGAGATTTAGTGTGATGATTTGGATTTAGGAATTGGAACAGTTTCAATGCAAGATAGGAAACCAATATCATAATTTTCTAAGAAGATTAGTGGGGTAACATTGAACTACCCAACTTATGATAAGTAGATGTACGCATCCATAAGAGCCTTAGGGACTCGGCAATATTACGTATGTCCTAAACATTTTATGATACATATAGAATATAAGTCATTGAAATATATCCAAGATGAAAGTAAGTTGAGTAAGGAACATGTAAAGGGTTGGATTTCATTGACTCTTTTTATTATACGCTGAAGTATAAACAAGGTAGGGAAACTATAGTGGTGGATAGGTTTTCTTAAATGACATGTTTCATTACATTTCGTAAAACCAATAATGAATCTACATTGCTAAGTTATTTTTTTGAAGAGATTGTTAGGTTGTATAAATTACATAGAACCATTGTTTCAAATAGGGATGTAAAATTTTTGAGCTAATCTTGGAAGACTTTGTGGTAAATTTTAGGAACTAAGCTATTGTTCTATTATTAGTAAAAATGTTAAGATTTATGAAGAGTTTTTACCTTTCATTAAATTCTCTTGTGATTGTTTTGTTTATAACATTACGGGTTACATGGCTTTCAAGGTTATTTACGAAAATAAACCATTATCTCCTTTAGATCTTATGCTTAAGAGGAAAGTCAAATTAGTGAAAAAACTTCATAAGAAGGCAAGGTTAAATATTGAGAAGAGGAACCAACTATACATCAAAGAGGTTAATAAGTGGAGGAAGCAAGTGGTATTTGAATCAAGAGATAGAGTATGCTAACATTTAAGACAAAAAGAAATTTTTAAGTAAGTTCAAGTCTAAGCAATAACTAAAAGGAGATGTGTTATTTTGAGTTACAAAACGAGTTACTGATATTACTTAAAAGATCAACTTTCCTAGTTAGTACAGTGTTCATAACACTTTTAATGTTGCTAATTTATCTCCTTTTAATTTTGTAGATGAAGATGCTAATTTAAGGAGAAATCTTTTTATGGAGGGAAAATGAAGATGCTAATTTAAGGAGAAATCCTTTCAAGGATGGAAAAAATAATGGAAATAAAGCAAATACTTCTCAAGCACCAAAAGTTGTTGGAGATCCATTCGAGAACACTGGAGAACTATTAACCTAAAGTAGGGAAAATAAGGCCAAAAAAGTCCTTTGTAACTTAATGATGGATCTCTATGCAAGGTGTGAAACTTTGTTTCTTTAGGAGACTAAAGTCAAGTCTATAATGATGACTCGAAGGAAGAAGTAAGCATCACCTAAAGGTTACAAAATGCAAATAGTGATTGAGTTATATTGACGATCAATGTTAGTTTTGAACTAATTTTTAAAGATTAGAAAATAAAATAAAATTATTTTGTTGTGTCCCGCAGACAAGAGTTAGTCTTGTTATTTTATTTGCTTAGGATTTTGTTACTTTAAAAAGTTATTTCCTTTTTAAAACTCTAGTTTTAAGGTTTTATGTTTATATGAGATTCTTTTATTATTGTAATAGACAACTTATCATAATTATTATTCAAAACAATTCTTAGATATTTTCTTTAATCTTTTAGGGTAATTCTTATTTTATATTCTCTAAAAACTTACGATCTTATCTAGCTTTATAGTATTGATTAAACCCTAGAATCGTACAACCTTCGATCCTTTCTTTTCTAAGAGTATGGAAATTTATATCATTCTTTGTATTTTTATATTTTTGTTCTTAAATTAAACTTGTTTCTATAGAATGATCCTAGGTCTTACTTATATTGATATCATATCTCATTAATCCTATTGGTGAGGTTCGTATCACACTTACTATTGGGTACTTTATAGTATTAAAGACATTTAAAATGACCTCTTCTTTTTATAGTCAAATTTTTAATTCATCTTTCTAAACATTAATAAATGCTCTTCCAATTGTGAGAATGTTCTTCCAAGTATGATAGTATCTCACTATCTTCCTTCATCTTAAGAACTACAAAATCTGTGGGAAAGACAAACTTATCGATATTGAAGAGCACATCTTTAAGTACTCATCTAAGGTGTTTCAGAGAGTGATCAGTTAATTAAAGTGTAATATGGTATTTTTTTGCTTCACATAAACATAAATTTTTAAGGATAAATTGAGGCATTAAATGTATACTTGAACCTAAATTAGATAAGGCCTCCTCCTACACGTTATTGCTAATTAAACGTGGGTTAGTGAAACTCAATGGATCTTTGAGTTTATAGGTAAATTCCTTTGTAACATTGAACCATAGTAATTGAAACTATTTAATAATTCCTATGATTCCTATTGAAAGAATATCTTTCATAAAGTTCACTTAACTTCAACATTTTTTGAAGGGTGCCTGTGAATGGGATATTAATGAAAGGTTTCTTGAACACATCAATAAGACTAGAAAATTGTCGATCTAGCTCACTCTTTAACAGATGCTAAAGAAAGAGTTCAAAATTGTCAATCTAGCTCACTCTTTTATTAATTTTAAAGAAAGAGAACTCTCAGAGATAGCTCTTTAGGGCTTATGCTTAATTTGCCTTCTTATCTTCAACATTCTCTTTAATACAAAATTCTATTAGATAAGAAGCCTTTTCTATAGCCTTGTCAAATTTTTCATGTCCTTTTTTTTTTAACCACTTCTCAGAATAATTGCTTTGTGGTGTTGATTATCATCTCTTTTTAGATCTGCCTTATAATTTATAAGTAAATATCCATGTTGTTCTTCAAAAAACGCATTAGCAATTTGACTATAAAGGATTCCTTGATTTTTCTTTCCATAAATTATTGAAACCGAAAAGAAATTCATTAACATTCATGATATAAAAAAAAGTCAATTCTAAAATAATTTAGAAATGACTCTTTTCACCTATAAACTTCTAATTTATGTTGATTGATTCTTAATATACGCCCTAGTATTTATGGTAAACGGAGTCATTGGTTACCATAAGAACCATTTCATCTTCTAGGGTCACCTTTTTTCTCTTGCGGTAGGTTGCTTTATCCAAGTTGCAATATATTCTAATGTTTTCTCCAAGATATGTTTAGACGAGTACACTCTCCTAATTAAACCTATTAAAATAAGGGTTTGAAGCTTTTTATTAAAATTTCTCACAATAAGCTTCCGTCATTTGTACTTATGGAAAAAAAAAAGGTTGTAAACTTAGAACTCATAACCTTGGTAACGCCTATTAAAAAATTTACAAACCAAAGAAGTTGATTAGATAGTTGGCTATAATATGGCTATTCTGTAATTATTTGGAAAGAAAAGCAATTTAGGTTACAAGATTAGTGATAAGATCTATCTCATATATATCAATTATCATTTTTAAGACGGTTCTTTCTCTTGGCCATTCCTAACTACTAGTTTCCATATCTTCTTGCAATTTATATATTTCTTAACTGTAGTATAGTGCCACTCAAGACTCAACCCACCGGAGAAATTATCAACCTATATATAATTAGGCAAAACATGATGAAGGCACCTTTTTGATAACTCCTTGTATCTCTTTCATGCTTTATATAAAGTCTCACTTTTGAACTTAGCAAGGTTATTAATCTTAATGCATTTTTTTTAGCTAGTGCAAAGAATTGAAAAGAAACTTTTGAACTAAATATTACTAATCAGGGATTTGATATTTTGGTAGATAATTCAACTAGTTCTTTTTAATCTCTCAAACAAAAAGGAAATAACTGAAGGTGAAGGGCTTCCTCATGAACATTTTATTTAACAATCACAAATCTCAAGAAAATGAAATCTTCATCAATCAATCAATTAAATTGGACCACTTAAATCATTTGTAATATTATATGTTTTAACTTAAAATTATTCACTTGAGAGGCAAGCCTTTTGATCACTAATTGAATATCGATTAATGGTAAGTTATAATCTCGTAAAACCATTAGTAGATTGACCACCTGTCAGCTATTCAAAAGTGGTTTGTTTAGCGGAATATCATTTCTATTTCTTGATCCATCAGGATCAACCATAGGTCTTTGTGAGTAAATAATAGCTTCCCTTTTCTCTTTTCTATTTTTTTTGAAATATTAAATGCTCTAGCTCTGATTCTAAAAAAAGTATACTATCACGACCAAACTTTCATATGCACCTAAATGAGTTCCTATAAGGCACAAAGTAAGAAACATGAGTAAATATAAAATAAAAATAGAGTTGTTTGGTATCAATATTAATAAATAACACAATCTCTAACAATGACACCAAAAAATTATCGTTAGCTTTCTAACGTAAGAATAATCACAAATACGTAATATAATTAAAAAAAGAGTATCTTCCCACAAGGATTATAGTTATTAATTGCCAAAATTAATCTAATTCTAATTTTATATAAATGACTAAATGATGTAATCAAATAAAGAAAATATAATTAAAAATATCAGCTAGTAATGAAGAATGATTGAAAATCAAGGTTAAATAGCTCTAGGAAATTTGATTTCTCTAAGAATGTTGCCAGTGAATTTCTCTCATATGATTATTTTTCTTTATCAATTATCAATAACATATTTCAATAAGAGAGCTAATGTATCTCTTTGTTGAAAAGTTAAAAATGGAATTAATGAATTTATTGTACAAAAGAAGTAATGATCACAATAAAAAGACCTCACCTTAATGGAGTGCAAGCTAAATCAAACCATCCAATATCAAGGCAAAAACACAATCCCCTAGCCTAGTATTGCACTAGCTACAAACATTATTAAAGTATATGAAGCATATGTATTACAGTATAAGCATCCCCAAATATGGAAGACAGAAGAAGAACTTTCTAAAGAAAAACTTGATTAACTCATATCCATTCAATAATAATTAGCAACTAAATGATGCATATTCTAGCTTCCTTTTTTAACATAGGTTGTTCCCTCATCCATTGAATATGTTTTTTAAAAACCTGTTCCTTGGTACTTTTAACTCTTTAAAGGATTTGATGATCCTTTTCTTTCCATAATTTGTAAAGCTATGAACCAAAAGCTATCAAGTAAATTACCTTATTTCCCTTAGAAATGATTCTATTTGAGTCGAGCCATTCTAAGAACTCAATATGATTGAGTCTAGAGTTATTAAGATGGCAGAAGTCCTAAATACATTACCAAAAAAAGGAGTATTTACAATTGAAAAAAAAAGATGTGCAAAGGTTTCTATCTTATTTTTACAAAAATAGTTATTAATTGGATTATGGTAGCAATGAAACACATAAAGAAAGAAACTTTTGGTAATAAGCTATTATTCTAGACTACATCACTCGAACTTTAATTTTATCCTTTAACCCTGAGCATTCTTTTTTATAAGAGTTATTTGTCAAACTACTGGAAGAATATCCAAGCCACTAATAAGTGGCATTCCTCTCATAGTCAAAACTATAATTAGGTAAGATATGTGAATGTTTAGCCGGATAGTTTCATAATTAATTGGATTAAAACCATAGTTTCACTTTGGAGTAACTTAGGAACCTATTCAATATCATAGATAACACTAGAGTCTAGTTTAGAGGTCCTACCTTACTCTTATTATCAAAGCATAAGAAAACCATCTCACCATTTCTCGTAGTAAATTTGATATTTCTAGATATCATTCTACCTTACTAGAAGAGAAAAGGCTTAGTGGTTCAGACATATTAAGAAGAGACACCCTGATACTCCAGAGAGAATATATGTTGGCCCTGGTCCTCGTACGGATTTTATGGCGACTACGTGTCACCAATTGGAAATTTATTTGTAATAATAATAATAAAATGAATTATAACATTTAAATTTAATTAAAATCTAGTCACGGAGAATTTGTGGTGGGATCCTAAAATGATTTCGGACATATAATTAAATTATTCAAAAACAAAATGATTAAATAAAAACAATTAACTATTGATATAATAAATATATTAACTAATTTAATTCAAAATTTTGCATAGCCAAAATGAACAAATATTAAAAGAATTAAGAGAAAAAGGTTTAATTGTAATTTAAATAAATAATAAAAAATAATAATAATAATAATAAATGGGAAGAGATTGCGAGGCGGTGCTGCGGATTGTTCCACATACAGGGTGCCTCGCGATCGCGACATGGTCACGGTCGCGAGTTTGTGCAAAAGGGCTGGTCGTGATCGCGCTGAGTTGCGACCGCGACTATTCCTTGCTTTTTCGCGATCGCGCCTTGATCTCGATTGCGATTTGCTGAGATTTGGGGACTGTCGCGATCATGCTGTATTACGATCATGAGTTTCACCTTAATCTGACGCCCTTACTTCTAAAGAAGATATCTCTCAATCCAGAAACCCAAAAATCACAAACTATATATCAATAGAAAGCTGAGGTCAAGTCCTACAACTTTCATGAAGACAACTTTAACTAATTTTGCATTTATCGCTACAGATTAACCGATTTAGTGAAGGTGACCATTCATTTAAACACCAATTATGCATAATGTACCCAGACATAGCCATCTAATAAAGCTTATAACTCCCACATCTGATGTCCAAAAATTTCAATCTTTATGGCGTTACAAAGCTAAAAGGAAAATCTACAACTTTCATGGAGACAACCTTGCCTAATTCAGCCTATACCGATACAATTGAATCAGTTAAATTGCGATTACCAATTCAGCCAAATTCTTACTTCAATTATGCATATGTGACCACCCAGACACAGCTACCTTGTAATGGTCATAACTTCTGCATTTGATGTCCAAAAATTCCAATCTTTATAGAGATAGAAAGCTAAGAGGATAATCTATGACTTTTATGTGAACCCATAAGCCCAATTATACCTAGATCAATGCAGATTATTGCCCAAATTTTCAGTTCACACTTTTTACCCCATCCTTTGCTTTCACTCATCAATCCACAACATTTCTCACCCAAATTTCAAGGGACCCAAACCAACATGGAATTTCTTACATACTAAGCTCCTTTGCTACACAATTTACCACAACCAAACCATCACATTATCTCCCCATCATTCATCATACTCAATTCAATCTCATAGGATGAAAATTTTGCATACATATATAAATATCAATTCACATCATCAAAGCGATACATATTTTCATACTTTGTTTTACAATGTCGCAATAGTATCACAATCACAAAATACATACAGTATCATGGTCACAAATTACATACTATAATGTTTATGCTGACATGCTCTAGGATCACCTAAATGTG
>JAOSBN010000002.1:35834187-35852759 GCA_027563595.1 Erythroxylum suave | reverse complement strand
ATAAATTCTAATTTATTTTCATGCTAGATAATTTAATAAAATAAAGAAAATAAAAATAAAAAATAAAATCCTAAAATTAGGATCCAACTATATACAAGAAGATTTTACTTAGAGATTGCAAGACGAAAAAAGGAAGGCTAAAAAAGAACTTGGAGGAAGTGATTAAGAATAATGGGGCCCTATTGTGATAAAAGCACACAGGGGGGGGGGGGGGGTGAGGGGTGAATTGTATGTATAAAAATTCTTAACAGGTTATTTTAATTCGTATAATAAACAGATTGTAGTTAAAACAATAAGAGCCTGTAAGACGATAAACCCTTTTTAAACGACAGGAGCTTGTTAGACTATATAAGCCTTTTATGGGATAAGAGCCTGCTTAAATAAAAGAAGCCAACTAAATGATAAATCTTGTTAAAATAATTTAAAAATAGAAGGCATTTGTTAAAACTAAAAGGAACCTCTAGCAAGTTGAAAACCAAAGGAGCCTTGTATAAAGGTAAAGGAGCCTCTTAAAAACAACACACACATAATATAATGTGAAAATTTAAAAGCTAAAGAGAAAGAAAAGAAAGATACAGTCGATTTATACTGGTTCAGCTTACAAACCAAGACTACGACTAGTCCTCAAGTATCCAACTTGAGTGTTTCAATGTAAAAACTGAGTATTAAATTTGACGAGCCTTGCTAAGCTCACAAGTACATATTTTTCAAGGTTCTCCAACCTTTCACACTCGAAGTGTATAACAAGCTTCTGAAAAGCTTAAAGAAAAACAAAATAATAATTTCTTTCTTGATAGAGTGATTTCACTTTCTAAAGCACAATAGTAATGATATGATTCTCAAGAGTATAGATACTGCTCAAAATGTTTCAACAGTCTGAATATATTCATTCTATTTCATAAGTGTTGTTGATCTTCCTTAAATAGTCAAAATCTTCAACTAGTTATTGTGTCACTCATATCTTTAGTCAACTGGATGGATTTAACCTTGAATAACTTCGATGTCATCTTTTCCAAAAATCTTCTAGTAATCATGGAGCTAATATATGACCTTCATAATTAGTAGGATCCTTTTGGATAAACCATTTCTATTAAGGTATGATAATAAAGAAGGTTCCTGCAAGAAGGAAAGCATATTTTTAAGGATTTTATTTTCTTTTGAGAATTAGATCTTTAATTTTAAAAGGAAATAAATCCAATTTCAATTTTGAAATATTATACAGCTATCATCAAAATTGTTAAATATAAATCTTGACTAACAATCTCTTCCTTTTTGGAGATGACAAGCAATAATAGATATATTTTTCAACATTCAAAAAGATAATAAATGATTTTGAAACCTATGACTTTTATATGTTTAGTCATAATTAACAGGAGATTGTCTTTTAAGAAAGGAACGATTGTTTATATATCACAGATTTTCATAATTTCAATAGCATAATCAATCATATATATATTCGAACAACATTGATAAATATGCATTTAGAAATATATCATCATATACGCAAAAAATATATCATATAAACTCTCCCCTTTTGTCATTATCAAAAATAAAGGAGTACAGGACTGACGATTTCTGATATCCTTTTTGACCTTTGCTCTGAGGCAAGATCTAAGAAGTCCGCTACTTTTTTTGTTTTCTTCTCCAGCCAAATATATTCTTTAGCTTGTACCTAAACTGAGAGGGGATGGAGGAATGAAACTTGCCATTGTAGGTTAACTTGGTGTAATTTGAGAGAGAAAATAGGAGGTAATGTACAGAGTTAAGGCATAGAGAAAATGAGAATGACAGAAGTGAGAAAACGAGAGAAGTTTGCTTAAGTTATACTAGGTAAGAAGATGAGTAGACGTATAGACTAGAAGAGGAAGGGTAATTGGTTACTGATGGACGCGTACTTAGATTTTTCAATTTGCATGCGAGTTTTTAAAAAAGCTGATACGTTGCCATTAATGACTCCCTATTTTTTAAGACACGTGTAATCTTGCTCTTTGACATTGAGAGGAGCCTTCTAACAACTATGGGGCCTTCTAAACTAGAAAGGATAAAAGGCTCTTTAAACCTTTTTAAAATGCTTTTTACTAATTTTTCTACTTAACTAGGTTGATCTTATCGAGAAATCCTAAGAAGCTTTTTTGAGCTATTCTAACCATTATTTCTTAACATATATGTCATAATCTTGTGTTACATTTAATATAATTAAATAGACAATTATAATTCAAAGAAGGCATAATATTTGCTAAGGAAAAATGCCTTTTCAACATTTATAAAAAAATTATTGTTTAAGAAACTAAACATTCATAAATGATGCTACCAAATTAATTGATATAGCAACCTTCTTTGTCTTGTCCAAAGGAAAAAAAATTTAGTTTCAAAGTGCTAAAAGTGAAAGTAGTTTACAATATATTCTATAAGAATATAAGACATCACATAAGAAAAGATTATGCAGTGCATATCCTCATCTTATAAATACCATATCCTAACACTTCCACTTGTGTATCATTAACCATAAAAATGTTGGATATCTCTTAGAATTCCACATAAATCTACAAAATATGCTCAATCTTGAACTATATATCTTGTTGCTCTTAAGTCTACAATCTAACTAAAGAAACTATCAATCATTACTTATGCGCATACATAACTGGTTAGATTAACATTTTTCGGCTATACCTAATTTGGCTTAGCGCAATCATATGAGAGTGACCTTTTTATTCATAGCTATAACACTTGATTTTAATTAGGTTTTTCTTTTCATGATTTCTCTTTCGACATTTTGGGACCTTTCTTTCCATTCTTTTTCTAATTATACTTAAGCTTTTTTCCTTTGTGTTGACTAGCTTGAGATTGTATCCATTTTAGTAGTTCGTCTTTCTATGCTACTTCTTGTTCAAGGTGTTGCAAAATCTCTTTAAACATGGCTATATTCCTATTATGGGTGAGAAGCATCATAATATATCCCTAAGAAGACTCTGAAAGTTATAGGGTCAATACCTAAACATGTTCATTAGTGAGATCAACACAAGTTATCCTAAGATCTTAAATTGAAGAAGACATCACCATAAGATGTAGTGTTTAGGATCTAACATATATTCATTAAACTTTTTGTTTAACGCATGCAATCTCATCAGTGATAAGCTAGTAAAGTTAATTTGAAGGTGGTCTCATATCCCTTTAGCAGCAACACATAAAGCTCAAACTTTTGGATCAGGTCATCATGTACTTAACATTATGGACTACACATCCTTATCACTCTTAACCAATTATCATAAGTCTGTTGACAATGTTGATAATGGGTCATTTTCCATTCTTAGGATATATCAGAACCTCTGTGACCAAATAGTCGTGAGTTTAAATCCTACCACCCACCTAATTAATTCAACACAAGGTAAAGTGAGCCTGTGTAAGTTTCAAGCCCAAAGGGCTTTCACTTGAGGGGGTGTGTTAGAGAATATATAAAACCAATTGAGTTGGCCTCATACAACAGCTTAAGCAATTGTGGTGAAATAGTCGCTTAACAATATTGTCAAGACTTTAAGTACTTCATTGTCACTAAAGAAATACTGCACTTTCTGATGTTAAATATGAAATTCTTCCCATCCAACTTCTCTAAATCAACGATGATAATCTTGGAGATTATTTTCACTACATTAATTGGAGAGAAAGATCCTAATTAGCCACTTCTTTCTATATCTTTCATATTTCGAGTGTACTGGCATATTTTATTAAACATATTACATCAATATGTTTAATATTGAAAATAACTTAATTACTTAACATAGTTGCAATCTTATTTAATTTCTACACTAGCTAATACTTAAATTAATATCATTTTAATTTTTAAGCACTTATACTTTAAAAATTTTCAAAAATAAGAATTAGTAATTTCTTTATTAAATGTCCTTTTCAATATTTTTAATACTAGGAAAATCAAAATAAATACTTAAAAGAACTAAAAATTATAAACAATGTACTAAAAGAGATCCAACACACAAAAGTCTTTATTGACTGACAATGCTATGAATGCTCATTGGAGTCTCGAGGTAGCAATAGGCTGAGTCAAGTTCAATTTTTTTATTTAAAATTTAAAATATTTAATTTAATTTTAAAATAATAAAATAACTTCATTTTATTAATGATATTCAATCGGGCTTCGAATGGAAACTCATAATTCTCTAAAAATATTTAAATTCGACCTAAAATTCGATTAGGTCATTAGAACTTGTTAAACTTATATTGGGAAAAAAAAATGTCAAACCTATTTAGAGCATGGCCCTCACATTCCTCTTTAGGGATGGGACTTAGAAGCTTTCGATTCTTTTTCCCCTTTCAACACAAAGGCAGCTTCAAGCACCCGAGGTGGCGTGTGTGCCCATGAACATAATAAAGTGCTGGTTTTCCACTAGGGTGGCAACGATCAAATTTGTTCAACGGAATGATTTTGCAATGTGTTCAAAACGCTCATCGGAGCTAATTCGGTCTGCACGTGTCACTCACACTCGCCCTTTCAAATTTGTCAATTGGTTAATCTCGGGTCATTTTTATCTTAATCATGATTTTTACCTAGAAAAATTCGAGAGGCCACAACTTTCAACTTTAATACAAAGTTTAACTAATGATATACTATTGGAGATCTCTCGAAATCTAGTTTGTAATGATCCAAAAATTGCATTCATTATTTCAGAAGTCAAAAAATTACCTATTCACGAAAATATATATAATTTTCCAAAATAAAGGCTCAAAAATCTATTTTTTATTATGAGATTAATAATAACAGTTTCTATAGGTCACGATGAATATTGTGACACCATATATGCATGCTAAAGCAAATAAACACAAAATATCATAACTAAATCAGATTACACAATCTTAACAACCTTACGTTTCGATTTCAATTTTTCTCTTTATTTTCAATTTGTATTCTTGACGCCCTCACTCTTCGATTTTCATATTACATAACCTTGACGACCTCACATTAAAGACATTAGGAGAACGAAGAACTTATTGGTACGCTACGCTGTAATACGAGAATAGTTTGAGACGTCAAAAAAACAAACATAAAACAAATGGCTTAGAGCATCGGGAGAATAACAAATAACGTCAAAGTAGAATTAAAGAAAATTAAAAGTTTAAGCAATTTATTGCACATTTTAAAGTGTGAGTTAAAATTGAAAAAATTGAAAGTTTAAGTATTTTATTGCTATTGTTTAAAGTTCAGACTATAATTGAAAATTTAACAAAATTTTGAGCTTATTTTTGGTAATTAACCCATAGAGAAATAAAGATAAATATCATTGGAATTAAAATACCTCTATGATGTATGAAATTTGTTTCAAGATCTCGATGGCGCAACTCACAGATATATGGTTGTATGAATTTAGCATTTTAAGACAACTGCTAGAGTTATCTTGCAATATTAATTGGACTAATTTCAAGTAAATCTGTAGAGACTTCGCCAACTTAATTTTAATATCAATAAAGGGTTTTTAGATTCAAATGAACTCATATACACTCAAAACATCATCTTTAACTCAGAAATTTAAGGCATTATATCATGGGTCATATCTTTGTATATAATTCACTTCGTTCTTATATCTCTTTCTGATATAAAATTACTCTACTTATGAATTTCCAACACTTAAAAGAACCCAATGCTTAATCAGTTGCATGGCAGTGACATAATATTGCTAGTAAAATAGTAAGGAAAAAAAGAAAAAGAAAAGTGGATAAGAAGGTGACAAGGAGGAAATAACAACAAACCGGACAAACTATGTTCATCAACTTGGTGTTGTTATGTCAGATAAATAACTATGTGGAATTCCTTTTCATAGCAGCCCAGATATCGACATTGATGGCAGTTTGGACTGCTCTAGCATTGGCTCGCTATGATAATTACTCGATTCTGCATCTACTCCCACCAAGCCACTCAACCCAAAACTAAACCGTTGATCCCGTAATATCATGCCATAGTGAAAAATGGAGAGCGATTAATGCATTTAAAAGCAAGTCCAATTGTAATTCTGCATTAAATATTGTTTTATAATGCACCGGGCCAAGTTGATTCATTTTTTCTATCCCTTAATCGAAAGAGTTGCTAGAAAGCTTTGAAATTTAGACGGTCCCTTATCCCACGTTTGGTTTCAATAACGGGGTAACCGAGTCAGATGAAATAACATTTATAATAACTAAAAGGTCATTGGTTATAATTGCGGAAATAGCTTCTTTGTAAATACAAAAAGAAGAATGTGTATAATTGATGATCTTTTCCAACCCTTATAAACTAGGAAGTTTTATGCACTAGGGTTTATCCTTTATATTAGTTCAGTTTGGCCCCAAAAATAAAGACAGGTTTGCTGATTTATGATTATAATTGGAATTTGGTGCTAGGGATATCAATTGCAGAATTTTTTTTTCATTCTGTTTCCGATTTATAACAAAAAAATGAATTATTTAGTTTAATAAAAGGAGAACTGGCAAAGAAGAAGAGAAGAGATGGTTTAAAATCCGCAGGGTAATAAAGAAACAGGATTATCAGTATTGGAAAATACCTTATTTATGGAGGTCAAGTGTACCATTGATCTTGGAAGCATATGCTTGGTCCAATGAGTTTTCTTTGCTCTTGAATTGGAGGTTCTGCTGTCAGCATATCAACTTATATGTAAAGCAAATACTGTGTCTTATCTAATGTTTTCTTTTCTAGTTTTTTAATTGGTGTCCGTAAATGTACATGAAATTCAACGCATTTTGTACGTTACCTGTACGAGGAACAGCAACATTTCACAACTCCTTTCGATATAAACCACGTTTTTTATCTCTTTTCAAATATTGTCAGCTAGCCCAAGAAATTTATTTGGGGCACGTGTTTGCAGGTGCTAACTTGCGGGGTCACAAGTTCGATGGATTTCTTGCAAACACGTAGCCACCCAGCCCTTTTGTAGTCCAAATCACACGAGTTTAATTGACCGCGAACTATTAGTTTCTGCAAGCCTTTGAATTTCCTCTATAGTATCGTCCATCCAGGTTGTCTGCGAAATTGACAAGTTACCAAAAAAAGAAAGAAAAAAAGGCATTCTTTCTGAAAAGATATCCCTTTCCAAGTCTGGTATAACTGACTACGATTCTGTGGGAAATAGTGGTTTAGGTGGTTTGGTATTATGAGCTGTAATAGGAGTATATATGGAGCTAAAGTTTGTATAAGGTGGGTACTCATTATTCTCATTTTTGTAGTATTATGATGGATGTGCAAGTTATGTGCACAATATTACTACGTAGGCTTTGCAGAAGTGTAGTAGAGCTTATAGCCTGCGTGAAGATCCCACACAGACATTGTTCAGCTCCTCTAAACTTATCTATAACTGTGGCTTTGTATTTGACAAGGCAATTAAGCTAAAGAGTTTCTCAGCTGCTGAGCAATGGAACTAATGAGTGTATTTAGTCCTAAGCTCCCACCAGGATTCAGGTTCCATCCCACAGATCAAGAGCTTATAGCATCTTATCTGAAGAACAAGATTTCGTGCCCCTCACATCCTCTTGTATCTATCATTGCTGACATCGATCTTTACAAGTTTAATCCATGGGAACTGCCAGGTATGGAGTTTCTATTTGTCTTTCTTAACTGGATAGACGTGTTATCGTATTGATAGGTTGATTACTTGTTATGTGTCAGTGTTGCTGATGTACTAGTTATGCTCTTTTTAACCATCAGCCAAGGCTTCGTTTGGGGAGAGCGAGTGGTACTTCTTTTCTCCAAGGGATAGAAAGTATCCAAATGGTGTCCGGGCAAACAGAGCCGCAGGTTGCGGTTACTGGAAAGCCACCGGGACTGATAAGCCGATTCTTGACCCAGTTCGATCACAGTGTATTGGTGTGAAGAAGGCTCTCGTCTTTTACAAAGGTCGTCCTTCCAAAAGCATTAAAACTGACTGGATCATGCACGAGTATAGGCTTCTTCCTGATGCATGCCCTGCACAAACCCTGGAGACATCAATGCAGGTTAAATAAATGCATGTTCTGCTTTTCAACGAACAACCAAATAGATTAAGAAGTCTATCTCATATCCCAAAACATAGGACTTGGATTGAAAATTGAAAATTGAAAAACTCACAGTATCAATGTTTTCATTTCCTTTGATTACTCCTCTTATTTGTATTTACGTTAATGCAATTTACGTACAGTTGGATAATTGGGTTCTATGCCAAGTTCGTCACAAGAGAAACTTCCTACAACAACAAGGAAAAGAGCACAGTGGCAACCTGGGCATCAGTAGTTCAATATCACAAGACAAAGAGAACGAAAAGTATAACAGGTTCTTGGCGGATCAGTCCCAAGAAAACCCTAAATTACCTCGAAAACGGGCACAAATAGATTGTGAACAGGATGATATGTACTTGACCTGCCAAGGAGGGCCATCCAGACAAATAATTGCAGATTTGAGTCCTTTCATTCACAATCCTATTTCTCCACTCAAAGATGCACTGGAACACATCAAAAGCAGACTATTTTCTGAGAACTTGGAAGCAGAATTCCCATTAACTCAAAATCAAGCACTTGATTCATCTACCACCAATTTTGAGGACAAGGCAGATTCTTTCTGGAACCCCTTTTCTTAGTCACTCATTTCCGCTCTTTGCCCAGGACTCTCGAATCCTTCACCCATTTCTTTTTTCTTTATTATGGAGTAGTACTATGACGTTAATCAATTAAGTAGTGGCATTAGGAATGCTTTTACTAAAAGTCATGGACCAATAAATCGTGATTGTTCAATAAGTGGTCTATCATCGTGTGTGTGATCTACTGATCCTTCACACAAGACCGCACATAAACTACCACGTCATTTTGTAAAATAGCCACAGCATAGAATATCTAGCACCTTGATCGTAATAAGTTTGTTAAGCACCGAATGAGAGCAGCATGGAGGAAAACCACAAAAAAAAAAAAAAGTGTTGCTTATATGTACAAAGCTCCTGTGGTTCAGTTGATGTAAGCAATTATCCAGAAAATATTATTTTTTGCTGTTGTTAAAGCTTTGTAGTTGTATAATTGATTATTTTTCTTGTTATAAATCTGACAAATTAACTCCTTGGAATCAGGACTCGACATTTGTAGAAAAAAAAAGAACACATATTGATAGAAGAAGGGACTGTTAGAAAATACAAACCCTCCTTCATTATGGATAAGGATGAGTTACTTGATGAGTCAAAGAAGTGACCTAATTGAATTTGAAATCTTGTGAACAAGGATCAATCAAAGAATTAGCCAAATTATATTTGAAGTCTTGAAGATAAGAATGAGTTAATTAATGTAAGAAGTAGCCAAATTATATTTGAAGTCCTTTAGTATGTCTATATATATGTGTTCTTATAACCATTTATAGATATGAAAAAAATAGAGTACTTGAAAAGAAGTGCTTTGAGAGTTGTAGCTTTTTATGAGAGATAAATATTGAGAGGAAGAGTGCAGTAGCACTTAGAAAAAAATATTTATATCTTGTAAGTGCTGTTACCAATATAAATACATATTTTGATAAAGTTCTTTTATTTGGAGCCCATCAAATCTTCCAACAAGTGGTATCAGAGCAAAAGTTCATTTATTCGTGAATTGGTGAAGCAATGGTCAACTTGATCTAGCCTCAAGTTTCGAAATTAACAAAGACAAATTATGGGAATTGGAGCATCCAGATGAGAGTGATGCTTGGTTCTCACGATTTATGAGATATTGTCGATAATGGATATACTGAGCCTGTAGATGTAGCTACCGAAGCGGCCTTATCTGATTTCGAGAAAAAGACGTTGAAAGAAAATCGCAAGAAAGATAAGAAGGCGTTATTATTTATCTTTCAGGGTGTTGATTAACCCACGTTCAAGAAATTTTCAGATGCAAAGACTTCAAATGAAGCATGGGAGATTCTGCAAAAATCTTTCCAAGGAGTTAAAAAGGCTAAAAAGGTACGTCTTCAATCACTCAGAGCTAAGTTCGAGACGCTAAAAATGCAAAACTAAGAAAATATTGGTGATTATGACACTCGTTTGAAAACGGTGGCTAATGAAATGAAAAGAAACGGTGAAACTCTAGACGATGTTCGTGTAATGGAAAAACTTTTGTGCTCGCTTACACACAAATTTGATTACATTGTCATCACAATTGAAGAATCGAAAGATTTGTCAAAATTTTCGATTGATGAACTCATTGGTTCTCTCCAAGTACATGAGCAAAGAATGAACCGGAATGGTAGTACTGGTGACTTGGAGAAAGTTTTGCAAAGCAAATTATCAGTCGGTGAAAATCAAGCAAGTAGTAGCCAAAGACAGGACAAAGGAAGTCAAGGTCACTGCAGAGGTGGACGTGGACAATGGAGCAACCGAGGCGGACGTGGACATGGTAGATAATTTTTTAAAAGAAAAAATTCAAATAAAAGAAATCTGACTTATGGTCGCGGAAGAGGTTATAGAGACAGAGGACCAGGCAAATTTCAACAAAGAAGACAAAAATCTCAAGTGCATTGTTATAATTGTAATAAATATGGTCATTTTAGTTATGAGTGCAGATCAAATCTAGAGGTACGAGAAAGAAGTCATTTTGCAGCGAAAGAAGACAAGAAAGATAATGATGTTATACTTCTCTCTTTACCAGTCAATGACAAAGCAATAATAATGTTTAGTATTTGGACACTAGTGCCAACAACCATATGTGTGGTCAGAAAGAGTTGTTCACAAACATAGATGAGACAGTTGTGGTGAAATTACATTTAGTGATTCAACAAAAATTCCGATCAGAGGCAAAGGTAAAATTTTAATTACCTTAAAAAATGGAGAAAAAACATATATTACTGATATATATTATGTGCCTACTTTGAAAAGCAACATCATCAACCTCGGTCAACTCTTAGAAAAGGAATACATTATATTATTGAAAAATGGATATCTCACCATCTGGAACCAGAAGGGAGAATTGATAGTAAGAATAAAGATGACGAAGAATCGTCTTTTCACACTTAACATACAAAATGAGTTGATAAATTGCATGAAGTTAGTCATCAAAGATGAATCCTGGTTGTGGCATTTGAGGTTCGAGCATCTCAGTTTTACAGGACTAAAATTATTATCAAAGTCAAATATGGTGAACGGATTACCAAAAGTTGATAAACCAAAGCAGTTATGTGAAGCCTGCATCAAAGGAAAGCAACACAGACAATAGTTTGAAACTGGAAAATCATGGAGAGCCAAAAGTTCGCTAGAGATTGTCCACATAGATATTGCTGGTCCATTTGATGTGCCATTAGCTAGAGGAAATAGGTACTATTTAACTTTTATTGATGATTTTAGTAGAAAATGTTGGGTGTATATTTTGAAAGAAAAATCAGAGGCTCTTAATAAGTTCAAAGAGTTCAATGAAGCAGACTACTGGAGATTAAGCAAAGAAGAAAAGAAAATTCAAGGAATGTTTTTTATGAAAAAGATGACAATGACCTAAATTTACAAGAACAACAAGATAATCATTCTCCTCCACAAAGTCCACCAACAACACCTGCATCGACATTGTCAACGCCAAGTAGTAGCAGTAGCAACAATTCAAGGGAAGCACCAATTAAAATAAGAAATCTTAGTGATCTCTATGATACTACTGAACGAATAGAATCATTTGACTATTCATTGTTTTGTCTAATAGCTGCATGTGATCCGGTGACATACGAAGAATTCATTGAAGACAAAAAGTGGGAAAAAGCAATGATGAAGAAATTGATGCCATCCAAAGAAATGATGCATGGGAATTAACTAGTCTTCCAAAAGGATAAACCAATTGGAGTCAAGTGGGTATATATGACAAAACCCAATCAAGAAGGAAAGGTGAAAAAATATAAGGCAAAGTTAGTCGCGAAAGGTTATAAACAGAAATATGGAATTGATTATCAAAAAGTATTTGCTCCAGTTGCAAGAACTAATATAATAAGACTTCTTATAGCACTTGCAGCACTAAACAAATGGAAGATTTACCAGATGGATGTGAAATCATCTTTTCTGAATGGCTACTTAGAAGAAGAACTTGATATTGAACAACCACCTGGATATATCGAGAAAGGTCAAGAAGACAAAGTTTACGAACTGAAGAAAGCTCTTTATAGATTGAAGCAAGCTCCGAGTGCTTGGAATACAAGAATAAATAAGTACTTTCAAAAGAATGGATTTGTGAAAAGTCCATATGAGCATGCGTTGTACACAAAGAAAAATAAATAAGGAGATATCATGATCGTGTGCTTATATATGGACGACATCATTTTCACAGGAAATAATCCAGGTATGTTTGATGATTTCAAGAAAGCCATGGCTAAAAATTTTAAGATGACTGATATTGGAGAAATGTCTTACTTCTTTGGAGTCAAAGTGAAATAAACAGGAGAAGGAATTTTCATTTCTCAAGTAAAATATGCAGATGAAGTCTTAAAGAGGCTCAAAATGAAAGACTGCAATCCAATAGCCACAGTTTTCGAAGCAAGCAAAAAGTTAGGAAGGGATTCAGACATAAAATATATAGACCCAACATTATTCAAGAGTTTGGTTAGAAGTTTGAGGTATCTGACCTACACAAGACCAGATATTATGTATGCAGTTGGGCTAGTTAGCATATATATGGAGAAGCCCAAACAATATTACTTTGACGCAGCAAAAAGAATTTTGAAATATATTAAAGGTACAATTGACCAAGGTTTATTCTATGCACATTCTCAAAATTTGAAATTAATTGGTTATTCAGATAGTGATTTTGGTGGAGATGTGAATGATAGAAAAAGTACTTTTGGTTATGTCTTTCATATTGGGACAGTAGTAATTTCATAGCCATCAAAGAAGCAACAAACGGTTGCCCTTTCAATATGTGAGGTTGAGTATTTAGCTACAATAGCAAGTTCATGTCAAGCAATGTGGTTGAGATATATTTTAAGTGAGTTGGATCACGCGCAAGAAGGCCCAACAAGAATATATATTGACAACAAGTCTGCCATATCACTTGGAAAGAATCTAGTGGCACATAGTCGAAGCAAACACATAAAATGTCATTTTATTCAGGAACAGGTGAAAAACAAAATTATGGAATTGGTGTTCTACAGAACAGAAGATCAACTAGCAAATATTTTTACAAAGCTATTGAATAAAGAAGTGTTCCGCAGACTGAGAGAAATGCTTGGAATGAGAAGTCGGGTTTGAGGGGGAGTGTTAGAAAATACAAACCTTCCTTCATTATGGATAAGGATGAGTTACTTGATGAGTCAAAGAAGTGGTCAAATTAAATTTGAAGTCTTGTGAATAAGGATGAGTCAAAGAAGTAGCCAAATTGTATTTGAAGTCCTTTAGTATGTCTATATATATGTGTTCTTATAACCATTTATAGATAAGAAAAAATAGAGAGTACTTAAAAAGAAGTGCTTTAAGAGTTGTAGCTCTTTATGAGAGAGAAATATTAAGAGAAAGAGTGCAGTAGTACTTAGAGAAAAATATTTATATCTTGCGAGTGTTGTTGTCAATATAAATACATATTTTGTGAAAGTTCTTTTATTTAGAGCCCATCAAAGCTTCCAATAGCAACAAAGAGTAGAAAAGCACAACAAACACAAAAAGAAACAAAAAGGCTAGTGTCAGGCGCAAAGAATATTTACTCTTCTCATTCCCAAAAGGAAAATGATAATATAGCAGCCACAGGGAAAAGCAAGAAATATGAGATGTAGTCGATTGATAAAGGCCATCTCCTACTCATAAAAGTTCAACTTTTATTTTTATCTATGCCGTGAAAAGAATAACAAATTAAGGATTGGAAATCCCAATATTTGCGTTTGCAGAAGCATTGATCTGCGGTAGCTCTTTCTGCTGTCACCATATGCAACAGAAGTTTGTATAGACATATCCGCTAAATAGCATCGAGTGTCTTATAATGTTGACCGATAGTTTCAGTGATCAACGATATTGAGATAGCCGACCCGACCTTAAATAGTTTCCATTTATTTGTGGCAACTAAAGTAGGATGGTCTCCGAAAACTCTTGGGTGAGAGTTAAAACACTCTCTATCTTCCCGTATACTAATCAGTTTCTGCAAAAACAATGTGCACCGTTGTTTTGTTCGTGAATGTTTTCTATTTGTTGATTCTTGAGCTGCATATTTTGATAATTATAGTCGTATAAACAGTAAGTGCATTACTTCCAACTTTCTGATAAATTTTATGTAAAACTATAGATGGAATGCCGATCATGTAATGTTCTAACATCTCAAGCATTCTTTGTGATTGGACCCTTTGTACAAGTTGTCAACAATTTTGTATTGGAAAAAAAATGATAAGAAGGATTAGAGCTTCGTTGAGTGACATGAAATGGGCCCACGAGATTTGGAGGTACGTTAGGCTTTGATATGGAAAGTCAACGACATTTGGCTTTAATATTGTATGGCTTTCTTGGATTTACATGTTTCTCTAGGGTTAGCTGCTTTGCTTTCAAACAGGTGAGCATGTTGCATGGAAGGCAACATTCTGTTGCTACTTCAAGTATATATAGATGGATTAAATATAAATATGGATGGGATTTTGTAGCTCTATCTTTACCTCTCACTACAACAGAAAGGAATTTTTGAGATAATTTATTTCATCACCAAAAATTACAAAATTGTCACTAATAAGAATTAGCAAAGACTTGTATTGGTTGCCAAAAATGTGGTCAAATCCCTAAGCCAGAAAACTAATAGCAACATTTCTTCCCAATTGTCGCAAATAAGTTTTTCCTTCGTTTTGTTTTCTTAACGAAAAATATAGGCAATGTTTGGAAAATTTTCGCCAATATCTTTTTGCAACACTGACTTTTCATAGCTAAAGATAATTAGCTATGTACATCTTTGGAAACATAGCTAAAATTTTTAGCTACATTTTAAAAAACATAGCAAATTATTTTGAGCTATATTTCCATAAATATAGTTAAAAATTTTTAGCTACGTTTTTTAAAATGTAGCTAATGCTTTTAGCTATGTTTTGTAAAATATAGTCAATTTTTAATATACATTTTACCTAGATGTTATATCATGTTAATTATAATTATTTGTGACATTTTTAATCCGTATTATTGTCTATAGTATTTAGGTTTTTTGTTTCTAATTTAGTATACAAAGATATAAAAAATAATTAAAATTTTGAAGCATTGTATATATAAAAAAATAAAATGTCATTAAATTTAATCGTGTATAAGATTTTAATTACAATTGTAAAAATACTTATATACAAAAAAGAAAGACAAAAGTTAGTTTAATCACTCAGACTCGCTTTCATATTCATTGCTTACATAATCCGGGCCAAGTAATTTTCTTAGATACTTTCCATACTTGGATAACGTTTTTTAAGCAACTTGTTTTTTTTCAAGGTGTTGAATGTATGTTGGTCTTAATGAGGATGAAGCAGTTGGCTTAGGGCCAAACTTGAGCCCTTTGATGTATTTGGACCATATACTAAGCATCTTGTTGCAAATGTCATCTACATTTGGCTCATTTCTATCAGACATTGATGTTTGCAATAACTCCTTAATCTTTATTCTAAAATTTAAAAAAAAATCAATATTCAATTCAAATATTATTATTTAGTACTACATAAATAAATAAACTTAAAATTTAAACAAATTTTAATACTTACATAGTTATTGTGCCCTTCTTCAGACATCCACCTTTCACCTTCTATATAATATGTCAGTTTATAGAGTGTGATCTTATGACACTCTTCTCTATATAGTTCCTTCTGACTCTGTTTTTGGGGAAAAGAATACAAAACAAAATAAATAATATTTTTTACTCATATATTGTAAACAAAGATCTTCCATATTTATTTCACAGGACAACAAATAATCTGGAGCGTTAGTTGTAAGAAATTTTCATTTTGCCTATGATTACCTTAGCTTTCTCACACTTTTCTTAAGTAAAAAAAGAAATAGTCATTAAATAATGTAACAAGACTAATGGAAGCAAAATGTGAAGAGAAAGAAAACAAACCTGAATGTTGGGAAAGGCTCAATAATCACACATATTGCTTCAATTTTCTAGGGACATCTGTTCGAGATCATGTCTCCTTGCCTCCTCATCCGAAAGAAAAGATTTGTAATATTAATGTAGTTGATAACAACGATCCTTGTTCCTTTTTTTTCAATAGTGAATTCACACAGTTTGAAACATTAGGGTTGTCGCGATTGACAATATTTAACTTCATCTATGAACAACAAGTAAAAATAAAATTAATCTTAAATAAGTAAAACAATATTGCATATAATTAAATAAATTGAAATTTTACTGAAACCTTGTCTAAAGCATTCTCTAGTAAGTTGTCTTCTTTCAATTGCTTGGTATGCTTTAGGCAAGGCAATTTAGTTTTGGCAATTACCTCCATCTCATTAGACAATTTTGTTGATTAATTCTTTTCTAGAGGATGATCTTGTGATTTATCAATAAGTACAACAAATTCCTATTCATTGTAACATTTAATCGTTGCAACTCACAACCTTTAGTTATACTTCTACCTCTTTTTCTGACATTGATATTGGAATATGACAACAAATGAATAATGATAAAAAAAATGCATTAAACCTGTAAATATATATTTCAGCATAAGTCAATTTGTAGGTGTTATAGATTAATAAACCTACAGATCACTTTGTACTAGTTGAGGCAGATGGAGGTTGTTGTTGTTGACTGGCTTCATTGGTGGATGAAGTCTATTGTTGTTGTTGGTTAGGATTTGATTGATTTGGTTATTGTGGGGAGGAACAATTTCAATACTTGCCAACTTCTTCCCTTTGTTTCTACCAGGTTTCATTATATTAGACATCTATAACTTAAATGTCAACAATTTATATAAAAATAACTTAAACATATCTTCTAAATTAATAAAAAACAATGTCGTTTTGTTTAATAACAAACGTCGCCATTTTGTTTGACAACAAAAGAAGTTGCTAGGTTATTAACACCAAATTGAAGCTCTCTTCACTTTTGTGCTAGTCATCATATTTCCTCTTGGTTCACCATCAAAGAAGTGGTGTCTCTTGTATAATGGTCATCACCATCAAAGAAGCATCGTGTCCTATGTTGGTAATATTCTTCTTTTCTATTTTTTTTGCTTTGTTATTATGCTATGTTTTGGAGTTTATATGGGTTTTATGTTCTGCTCATGATGTATGGGTTTTTGTTTGTGTTTGTGATTGGAAGATGGTGAACTGTGTTTCTTTGTTGGTTGTGTATAGGTTGACGTTATTTTTTCCACTTTCCATGCTTCTTGGAGGAAAACCTACGAATTATTTGATGAATGGTCTCTTAGAGTATTTAACTTTTGCAAGGGATGTTTATGTACTTCATTATGTTTTCAACATTTAGTCTATTCTCTTATCCTATCTTTCTTCTCTTTCTCTCTCTCTCAACATTCTTTAGCGAAGCTTCTTTTCCTCTTATCTTTTCTGCAAGTTTGTTCTTATGTGTGTAACTTAAGCTCTTGTATTACATGTTCAATATATAAAATCTTTTCTTGATTATTCATCGATAGGATCAAGTGTATCAAGAACAAGAGAAGTGGTTCAAGGCTAATATTGGACTTGATCTTTGTTGTTTTAGTAAGTAATAAGTTAATAAGGAGAATGTTGTTTTCAGCATCGCTTAAAAGGAATGATCTTTATTTTTGTTGCCAGGATTTGTATAATAAAGTTTCATTCAATTTAGACCAGTTCATTCCTCCCATGAGAATGTATAAGATCTTATTACTAAAATAATTAAATTAAACATAATGAATTTAATGTTAAATTGACTTTTCATAATAAAATTGTTAACATTAATTCATCATGGAATGTTGACATGGCCACTAGTTTCTGATAGTAGAAATAAGATCCATTGGGAGGAATGTGACAAAATTCTCCCCAATTAAGAACAAATCGATGCACAATAAATCTCATCATCAAACACTAATCACCCCTTATCTTCCATATCAGATCTTCTTCTTTAAGGTTTTTAGTATCATACAAATTACCTCTTTTTATTTATTATCTATATCTCATTTTCTATTACGAAGATATCAAAGATGAACATTTGATTGTATATATTATGTGATGTGTAAGCTTTCTCAAATCTTCAAAAGAACATAAATGAAAATGGAGATTGTGGCAATGTCCCAATGGTCAATACAGGATTAGTAAAATCAGTTATTTTGGAACAGTCGTTGATTCTAAAAACTATGTTAGTTTAATTAGGTATGCATTTATTCGAATTTTGGTACCTTATACTGTTTGACTTAGTTAGCTATTTAAGTTCTATATTATTTATTTCTTAGGTGAAATGCATCGTACATATAGTTCATCTAATTTAGTAATCCATACTGCATTTTGGGAATCATTCATTGCATCTTCTGCTAATTTAGTTAAAGCTAAAAAGTTGTTAGAAAAAAGTGACAATAGACCAACTCCTGAGGGAAGATCTTTCACTGTTTTACTTAATGCCTTCGAACACGCAAGAGCTTTCTTGGGAATCTAGACATAAGGAACTCCTTTACCTTATTTGTTGAGTCTCATGTCACTTGAAATCTAAAAATT
>JAOSBN010000002.1:35819674-35834087 GCA_027563595.1 Erythroxylum suave | reverse complement strand
ACTTTGAAAACATTTTACAATTTTTAGATGTTTCATTCCATTTTCATAAAATATTTGTATAAACAAAGGTGTACTATATACAATAGACATCATTAAAGAAGCATCTGTATATAAATTCATATAATTAAAACAAATTTATAGAGTTTGAATGCATTAGCTCAAAATTGTAATTATTTCAACTTTTGGCAATGATTTAAACAATTCGTTGTCAAAAGTTCAGCTTTTAATTGTTGCAAAATACTCAACATTTGATGACAAAACAATTAAGTCGTTGCAAAAGATCACACCATTGGCGACGATTCACATCAATCGTCACCAAGTACATAGAAGATTCTTCAAAATGTCGCAAAAAGCTGGACTTTTGGTGATAAGTTCTCAAATGATCGCAAAACAAGAAATAAAAGTCAGTTTTGTTGTAGTATCTGACTAGAAAAGAAAAGTTGTACTTCTACATGTCAGGGATGATAATGTATCAGCCAGGCTACCTCTTAAATAAGTAATTAAAATGCTATCTAAAATATAGTCAAATTTGAATAATGCAATTTAAGAAATTATTTTGAATAACATATTAAAATAATATTATTTAAGAAAATAAACTAAATTAATATCATTTTTTAAAAAGGAGTTTAAACTATTCAAATAAGACTTTAAATCATCTTACAAGTTCAACATCAACCAAAAACCCAACCAACCCAATAAAGCCAAGGCAGACCAAAATTGTCAAACGTAATATCCATATTAATAAGTGTCACGTTAATTACAAGTTTATATTCTTTTTTTTCTTTTCCAATCAGATAGATACTGCTCGAAATTTTATGAGAAGCCGGATGCAGTTTGTAGAATTAACCATAGGAAACGATGCATATTGGTCTGTAACATAGATGCTTAAAATATTAAAGTCAACCATATGTTGTATCGCATAGAACTTAAAACAGAAACTGATATAGCAGTTTGTTTCTTATATCAGAGTTTCTATTGTCGTGTCGGGGACCTGAGATGCTGATAGGCTTATGTCAGCCGATCTTGTGGAGGATTTATTAAAATTAGCCAGCTAGCGATCAAAGAGAGAATTAGAACTGGTCCAACGATTCCAACTTTTGGCTGTTAACTTCCTTGCTTTATGCTAAAAATAGAAAATGAAAAGAACAAGAATTCAGAATTTTTCACATTTCTTTAATTCCTTTCTAAATGTTCAATACTCTTTTCCATTGGTGTTTCAGTACTAAAGTCAAGTAGGGTAGCATATATGGCCTTAGGTTCAGTAATTCTAAAGTATTATTTTTTTTATTCTGTAAATAAGTATGTTTCAGAAGATACGCCCAGACTAAGTGGCCATTTGATTTAGAATGTCATTGACAAATCTAACGGTTTAAACTTGAAAGCATTTTAAAATATCATATATTGAAAGAAACTAACGGGTGTTATTACTAATAAATCATCTCTAATTAGTTTTGCAATAGAACAAGAAATCCTCTTCAAATTAAAGATTGCCCCCATCAAAAGTGGCAACTTAAAAGATTACATCGAATCCAGCGGTAATGCATGGGACAATGCCTAAGGCATTAAGTCACTCCATAATACGATTAATGATCAACTTATTCAGAGTTAAACGGTCGATATTTGATAATGAGTGTATGGATCAATTTACATAGCTTACTATGATTAAAATGATGACAAACATAACTACAAATTATTGTAGGCTCACGTATCATCACACTTGCCGACCATCTCCATCCAGGACTCATTGGATTTTATAGTAAATCCAAGGCAGCCCTAACGGAAACGAAAGCCTCATTTACAGCTGGAATATTACTGACCCAATTACACTTACCGGTAGCAATCAGTCAATTGGAGATCAATAGTGTGGATTAAATTAAAAAGCTTAAAACTTTTAATCATGAGTTTGTTGGAAGTTGATAATCAGAGATGAGGAATGTTATTCCGATAAAATATTTCAAGTGCCTTGGGTTCAATCATATCCTAAACAAGTCGTCCAAAGAAAAGGAAGTACGAGGTTTGTTTTTCTTATGTGCAACCTATTATTCTGATGTGGCAATGCCATAAACTTGTATATAAAAATATGTATACAAATTGCATATGTTTATATATTTATTTATCTATATGTTCTTCATAGACTTGTGAAGTGTTTGAGAGAAAAGTTAAATTAGCGCGTGTGGTTCGACCATATATAAGAATCAACTGCAGCTCAAAGATGGCCTATCGTATTGGCTGTGAATGTCATTAGAGCCATATCGATAATGCAAATTCTTGGGACAGTCATGCTAAAACCTACCTTCAATCCAATATATAAAACAAAAAATAGTGAGGATATAATCTTGTACGATTCATGTTTCACTTTCACATGAAGGATTTAGCTTCATTCAATCATTTGCCATGCAACCAATGACTAACGACTACTAGTGTTTCCGGCCCATTTGTCTCATATCCAAGTTTAGAAAACGGGGACGGTGAAAACAAGGCTTCTCCTTTATCCTGAAGCCTCAAATAGCATGGCACACCAGGAATTTTTACCTTTTAGCAAACAAATTATAACACATGAATTATGAAAAGTTAGAAGTTTTAATTTGTTACATAGTGTAGTTATTCTGTGGTGGAAACTTTGTTGTTTGAACTGTATAATGTTAGTTTTTTTATCCAGCATTCTCCTCCAACTATCCCCCCATTCAAAACTACTCCCGGTCTGTATTAATTAGTTGACTTGCTACAACAACCACAAGAATCTTGCTAAGTTGCGGAGTTTGAAAATGTTTAATAGTATGCACCCTTAACCCTTACTCTTAATTAGTAGAGAGAATGTGTCCCAAAATTAGTTGACTTGTGAAATTAGCTAAATTCTAATTATTCATTATTCTTCACATATCTATTCAAAAGAATTTAACAATTAATATAATTTTTTAAATTTTACATATCTATCTAGTTTTTTTTTTTGTGATTTAACAATACTTATATTTGCGCATGTTTCATTCACCTTATTATGTATGGGAGTTCTAATAGCCCGCAACTGAAATTTTGATATTCAATTAATAAGCTAATGTTAGTGAAAGATTGTGTGTGTAAGATTTTCTTTTTACGAACTATAGTGAGACCTTGTATAGGATTTAAAACCCTATACAATTATTCTGTAACCAAAAGTGTTTTGAGAATTTGAATAGGACTTACTTATTAGTTAACCCACAACAAATGAAAACTGAAGCTTGCTATTGAAATAATATGCGCATTTACCGTCTTAGACCTTTAGAGCATTTCTTGACTTGATAAATTGAGAGATCTATCGTAGATTTGAAGCTGGCCAGTTCCAGTAGAATTACATATATCATTATCAGGACATGTCCTAAACTCCTAATACCTCCTGTAATTTATGAAATAAGACATTATTGAGTATTCTCTTCATTGAAATTGTCTGTATACATTGGAATTGCAGGATTATATTATTGAAAATCTTGATAATTAATAAAATAAAATTTCAAATGCATTTATTGATATATATGGCCAATGCAATACTTGTTAAAATAAAGCTCTACTAAAAGTTGAATAACCATGCAAACGAAAAAACTACACCAAACTCAAAAAACCCTTGTGAAATACAATCAGAAAAAAACAAGCAAGTATTGATTTTAATGTACTGTCATGATGATTTTTCCAAAGAATAATTGGCCACTGCTGTGAATCCTCGACTATAAATAGCACCTAGAGCTTTGGAAAATGGTATCGTTACGAAACAATGGACAGAATCAACATGTCCAGTCCTATCCTCCCACCAGGCTTTAGATTTCACCCTACAGACCAAGAGCTCATCGTCCATTACTTGGAGAAGAAAATAGCTTCTTCTTCAAGGCCCGAGGTCTCCATAATTGCAGATGTTAACATCTATAAGTTCAATCCCTGGGATCTTCCAGGTATATATATGTATATATATATCATCATTCTGATACGTATAATTACTCTAGGTTTTCACTCTATGTGATTGGTTATCTTCAGTTTCGTTCTGTTTATTTATGTTTTTCTTCTGCTTATTTTCATTTATCAGGGATGGCGCTATTTGGTGAGCACGAGTGGTTTTTCTTCAGCCCCAGAGACAGAAAATATCCAAACGGTTCTCGTCCCAACAGAGCCGCCGGTTCTGGTTACTGGAAGGCTACCGGAACTGACAAGCCGATCCTCACCTCCAATGGATCTCAGTGTTTGGGTGTGAAGAAAGCTTTGGTGTTTTACAAAGGTCGTCCTCCTAAAGGTATCAAAACCAACTGGATGATGCTTGAATACAGACTTCTTGATGACACCCATCAGCTTCACAGGCTAAGAGGATCAATGCGAGTTAGTAGTCATTTTTCTTGAAAATACAAATAGAAAATGTAAGCGCGTAGCCAGATTCGTATATGACAAGTCTAACGTTTAATGTTTCCTTATTTTCAGTTGGATGACTGGGTATTATGTCGGGTTCGTCAGAAGAGCAGCTCCCCACAACAAAGAGAAGACAACTACGATAGCAGTTCTGGAAGTTCCTCCCCGTTTGCTATTGGATGCTTACAGAATCAGCAGGACGCAATGGTAAAGGAGATCAGTAATCCCCTTAAAGACTATGACTACGATATTCAAGCTTCTCTCATGGCGAACCTAAGGAGCGAAGAGGCTGATGAACAAGGACAAGCAGATTTCCAAGAGGATTCTCCTGGCTACTCTGTCACAAGTCTGGACTCCAACTCCCACCCCCCAGCGGTTTCTTTCAAAGAGGCACTGGAGTCTCTGTCCAAAGTCATCTCTACTGGAACTTTTGAAGAGCTCGCCGCACCACCAAAGAAGACTCCATACACCCACATTTCAACTTCAAGCAATGCAGAGAATGCGACCAGCATATTTCAACTTTCTTCTTCTGCGATGCCTGGATCGTTTCCCCGGAGCTTTTCAAAGTTCATGATGTAGAAACTTTTCAAAGATAAAAACCGTGTGGTGAGCTGACACAGAGAGGACGATAACCATGCTCAATTAGACAAATTTTATTCACAGTAGAAATAAAAAAAGTGACTCCCACCACCAATTTCTTTTCTATATTTATTTAATGCAGATGAATAGTATTGTTTCACATTTTGATGATTTTAAATTATTAACCTTCATGTGCAAGATGATATTAATCAAAGTGAACTGTTGAAGCATTTCTGTCTCTCTAATCTTTGTTGTTCTGCGGTTTTTGATTGGATAATTGTAAACATAATCTAAGATATCCAACAAATACGTACATTATCCGCTTTCTATTAAAATTTCAAGCAGTCTTGCTAGCAAGCAACCACGCCTAGCTGCACCACAGGCAATTAATGATTTATTCTCAACTCTTAACTTATAATGATCATCTGGTTATTCAGAAAGAGCATAAAAGCGGCTTGGCAGTTGGTATCTTCATAAAAGTATTTCATTGTTGTTAAGGTCTGAAAGCCAGCTTTCCATGTATATTCTGCTCTGTTGTCCTTGTTCCCCGAGCACAAACAGTTTTAGTTCTTAATTATATTGCAACGATATCTAGTGATCTTCGCTGTAGCATGATCTTATTAAACCAAATACGTCAAATTTTGTATTATTCTTGCTATAGAAGAAACTCTCACGTTAAAGTTCAAAGATTAAACCAGAATTGCGCTAGTACTTTATATCTTGAATATGGATTTTAAAAACAACAAATATCTACATTATTAGCCTGTGCAAAGCAGCAATAAATTAGTTTCAAAGATTAATATTTCGATAATATTAACATGATCTAGAGAGGGATCACACAAACACAGGCATATATATACACTCCCATCCTGAGTACTTGCTTAAACGAATAAAGACAAGCGAAGGAACAAATTGCGAGGGCAATAAGGAAAATCTTAATTTGTCAGGTAATGATATGTTTGCAATATCCAGTGCGAGGAGCACCTAACATTTTATTTAATATATAGTGATGTGTCCCGTTAGGATGGGGGGATGTGTGATCACATTTTGACAACGAAGTCTGAGGTCAGGTCGGCACAGAAATTTACTTACCTCACCTTGTACCAAGACACAACAAACAAAACGACAAGAAAACACCCAGGAATTTTAACCCCATCAAACTCATGCATACCTCGCTACTCTCTCCTACGCCTTGAATGGTTCGATAATATTCTTACCAAATTTTTCTGCTAAGTAATCAATAAGATTTCTTGATTAGTTTTGAGTTTGTAGATAACCACATTGTACTTTTGGCATGGCCTTGGAAGGTGGCAAAGCCATAAATTGCATCTGGAGTTAACAATTGCATATAGGTAAGCACTAGAAAATTAAATTTCATACATTTTGTACAAATTACCAGTTTGTTTGTACTTCGATTGAGACCTTAATCAAACGCTTATACTTCCCTTGAGACCTTAATCAAAAACTTCAAGCCAGCAAGAAAAAGTCATGAAAATAATTGTCCTTAAAAAAAATAAATAAATGATATCAACTAACCATGTTAGGAATACAACTAGTTCATTGGGAAGATCTCATGCTTTTCATGTAAATTAGAAAGGCATCTTACAAGTATTTTGTAACGTCGCGTTTTTCCATATGAAAGGCTATCCCTAGATAACAACACATGAGAGACATTAATGAGAGATTAGGGAATTGCATTTCATACTCATGCATAAAATGACACAAATGCACGTGAATTTTATTATTGCCCCCATTACAAATATTGTTCGTGCATTCATTTGACATTTTTTAGTATAATTGATTTTTAATGTATTATGATATAAATTGTCAATTAATTGTCTTCAAAATTGATCTGGGGAGTGCAATTATTGATTTAGAAATTTCGGTGCAAATTTAGGAAAATTTTGAAATTACGAGTATTTTGGATTAGCAAAAATGTCAAATGATAAGACAATTGATAAATGATAGTAGAAATAAATGTTAAATAGCAATAGAAATTATTAAGAAGTGACATTAAGATTTATTGACATGTGACATTGAAAATTGGGAGACAATTCGATTACAAATTGAAGATAAATTAACTAGATAAATAAGAGAACCAAGTGAGACCATAGGAAGTGGACATGTGGCAAGTGACCATGCATCCACCCCCTAAGGTACTTCTCACAAGCAAAAGATCATTTTCATTTTTAACTTGTCTTTTACTTTATTATTTGCTCTTAACTTTGTTCATCTTCTTCATTCTTCTTCTTCTTCTCCATTCACGATATTCATCTCATCCCACAACCTTGTGTTTGTTCTCACCTTTCACTTGCTACTCCCATTTTTTTCATCTTCTCCATCTTGTCACTAAAGACGTAACCCTACCACCTTTGGATTGATGATGATCGCATGGTGTTGAGGAGCTAGGGCTAGGTGTTATTTGAAGATCTTGAAGTAAACAAGTAAGTATAAAGCATTAGTCTTCATAATTTGTTAAATGAAATATGTTGGATGATAGTTAGAAGTTAAGTGAGCATAAAATGAGGATGTTTATTTACTGAAACCTGAATGAGAAACTTAGGTATGTTCATTTCTTACTTTTGTATATTTGATGATCAATATTTCATAAGTTGTTGTTTAGACGATTTTGAGACAGAAAGATTATTATGATGATGTAAAAAGAGTGCAGAAATTTCATGAAAAGATGATATGTTCATGTTCTGTTTTTAATGCTTAATCACATGAATCTTTGGGTAGTTGTTATATAGATGAACTAGAATAATCTTGAGGTTAAAGAAAGGCCTAAAGTAGTGTCTTGAAATGAGGTGAATTAAAATGATAAGTTAGGGATAAAATGAAGGTGTTAATGAAGTTGAACATATGCAAAAAGTTGGTGATGAATGTGTATATGTATATGTATATGTATGTGTTTTGTTTTTTATATTTATGATCAATCATATATTTTGATTTGTTTGTGAATGATATTGAGCTGAAATGGAAGTAGGAATGAATATGAAATAATGAGGACATAAGCTAGAAATGATAGACTAAGCAAAAGAGATGAATTAGGATGAAAATGATGATGAAGTGTGTTGGAATATATTAGATGGTGTGTTTTCATTAAATAGGCATCTGTATTTTGGTCATATCTTGATCTTTTGATATCCAAATGGGTTGATTTTTAATTAATATTAAACAAGAGACATATGGATACAATTTTCATGAAGAAATTGAATTTAAATTCTTTCCCTAAAGGTTTTGAAATTTTTCTTGAACTTAAGTACTGAGTGTTGTTGTAGTTTGAGAATAGTCTTTAGTAATTTGGGTGTAACTCACAGAATAATAGACCGAAATGCATTAAATATATGTCTTTTGAAACTTAAGACATATAGGAACATTTGTTTAGAAGAAGATGTTGCTTAATTACCTCATATTTTAGGTCATAATGGTCATACAATACTGACTTGAAAAAAAAGTTGGAAAAGCTGGAAAATGGGAAGAAAACTACTGGGAATCTCGGATATAAGCATCCCACGATCGTGGGAATATGTCCAAGATCATGGCAATGCCAAATGAAGGCTGAAAGTTTTTTCCAATGAAACCTATGATTGTGGGAAGTTTTCCATAATCATGGTAATAGGTTTTAGATAAAATATGTTTATTTTATGTAAGGTTTGGAACAACAAATGGCTAGGTGCTTTCTTATGATGCTTTTAGGCTTAAATGAAGATTAAAATGACTTTAGTTTGATGATGGAATAAGTGATTAAATGAGTGATATGTTTAGGATGATGATTAAGGATATAAATTAAGACTGAATTGTTATACATTAGGCATTCAATATGGAAAATTGGTGATAATATAAGAATGAGAGGGGTCTTATGACGACTAAAGTGATTCAAAAAGATGAATGTTCCATATTAAGTAAAGGTGAATGGTAGAATGATGAACTAAGAATAAATTTGTACAAATAAGGTGTAAACCTAAGTCTAATTTAGACCTATATGAGTTATAAAGTATGAATGATCTTAAGATGTTAATTAAAGAAATATACCTAGAATAGTGAAATTGAGCATGCATTATATATTACACATACACATTGTACACACATTACTAATTGCACAATCCCATACACATTCAATTATACACATATACATATGTGTATAATTGAATGTGTATGGGATTGTGCAATTAGTAATGTGTGTACAATGTGTGTGTTGCATGAAGTTGGTATACAAGATTCAACCTCTGCATTTAGATGTTCTAGATCGTGGAAGCAAATGCTAATCTAGAGCATACTGTGAGTTGACCTAGATGGCCTCACTTTCATTTTCTGTTCTAAATTTTCATATTGAATTACTACTGATATGATTGCGATTGAGACCATTTTGGACATAAATAGTCTAAAGAGTTTGATAAATGTGAAAACATAGGAAGTGCTTCACTAAATGTTAATATGAATGAAATAAGTGATTCTCAACATTATTTTTGAATGCTAGACATTAATCCGATGAAAAATGTGAATGTGAATGCGAAATTTAACACAAGTGACTGAATGATATATGTGAATGTGATGCATTTCATTACATAAAAGCATAAACAGATAAAGGTTGTTGTGACCAGAGTAGCCATCGAAAAAAAGCTTAAAGCTCATGAAGTGATTAAGAGCCAAAGGCTCATTATGTGTAATGAGCCATATATCCCCAATAAATATGGGACGGTTGTTAATGAGATCGATATCCACAATGGATATGGGACAGTTACAAGCACTCAGTCACATTAACAACAATTGGAAGTGAGCCTCATAAGCATTACATATATAATTTATATATGAGCTTTGAATGATAGAAATGAACTGTTTGACTACTTTGAATGTGAAATGTGGAATCAGTGATCAGTGATCAGTGTTATATGATGCTAAATGATTATTGGTGAAATGATGTGCAATATATGATGACATGAAGTGTACGTGAAATTGAAGTATAAACTGATGTGATATGTGATTTGAGTGAGTCATTGAGGTTAGCCCACTCACTGAATTTGTAAAACTCACCAAAATTGCAACGTTGTATTTTAAGCTCAGAGGAGATCTCCAGTTAGTCAAATTGGAGTCTAACCATTGCATTCGAATAAGAGATAGAGGTCGGGAATTGTTCGCGTCTGCATATGTTTTCCATTATTTTTGTATTAAAGAATGTATTTTGCAAATATTGTGCCACGTGTATCTGAATAATTCTATTTTGTAACGACTTTCCAATTTCCAAATTGGAAAGGTTTAAAAATGAGATTATTTAATGACTGTAATAACAATTGTAATTAGTAATGTTATCAATAAAATGAACCATAAATGATTATTGGATTTTTTATGATATGTGTGTGAAGCAGAAAAAAATTTGGATTGAATTTGACTGACTATCCTAGTATGCCATCCTCGAAGAGTATGTTCGAGAATATGCCCTATGATAGTGGAGTGCTTCAAGTTGCTATCAGATCCTAGGCTTAGTATCTTACGTAGGTATTTTTCAAAGTATATGTGTCAAGATACATGTATTTTAGACATGTCATAGCATGCAGCAACAACTAATCCCTAGTCTGAGTAGCAGTTACATAAGTCACATGTATGATTATTCATTAAGAGTTAAGCTATTAGAAGCAATGAAAAGGATGATGGTCTGTCAGAGTGTAAGAAGATGAAAATTTGTGGATATCTAAAAATGAGAACTGGTATATGGTTCGATATGATAAACAAAGATTCAATGCTTTTGTATTTATGGATGTGTTATCAAATATGACATCAATGTTGTACTATGGCGGTATATCCTTGAATGTGATATAGATATGAATACATTATCATGGATTGATTGAGGAAAATAGAGATATGATAGAAATGACAAGATTTAAAGTGTACAAGCCAAGTTGAATGAAAACAAAATTTACTATAACATTGACAAGTTGAACTTGGAATTGAAATAATTGTTTGATTAAAATGATAAAGTTTATGATTGAGTATAAGGTTATGTCTATGGATTTGAGATCAGATTTTGCGTGATGGTTATATGTCTTTAATTCTAAATTGACTGAGCACGTATGTATGTAAGATGAAATAAATGATAACTAGAAGATGAAATGAATGATAGAGATATATGTAGAAGTTCTCAAGGTTAAATTGATTTGTTATTGTGTGTGCATAATTGATGATGTGATTTCCTTGACAAGTGATATTATTAAGTGCTTATGTATTATATGTTTGGAGAAGATATAAGAAGTGATCTATGACTTATTGAAATACTCTTTAGTCATAATCCCCATAGTTAAAATTCTGAGATAACTCAACGTAGTGCACGAAAACATTTAGATTGATCAATTGAGGAAAGATTGAAAGAGTAAATGAAATTACTATGTGTGATGAATTTGTGGAAAAAGGAAGGAAAAAGAAGTAGGGCATGATCGTGGCATAGTTCCCACGATTGTGGCCAAGATTATTTGGTTCTGTCACGATCGTGGGAAGGTCCACCATGATCGTGGCTAGGCACACAAAAAAGGAGAAATATTGTCTAGAATCAATTGAGATTAAGGTATTATTACCATAAGATATTAATTGGTGACTTGTCGAAAATACATCTCTAGATAAGATGTAATGATCTTGATGGTACAAACCAAAGTATAAGATTAAATGAATTCACTGAGCTTTATTATAAAGAATATTATGATCATGTAAGATATGATAGAAATTGATCTTATTGAGATATCATGAATAGTTGAAATCGATCTTATTGAGATATTAAGAATAACTAAAAAGCAATGACGCATATAGTTAACTAATAAAGAGTAGACAAAGAATATAGATGATTGAGGAGAGAAATTTTCTTTTGATAGAGACTATCATAAAATCATATCATATAAGTTAAATGTTCCATTTCTAGGAATGACTTACTACTGAACAAATTAGAAGTGAATATAGAAGTCCTATTTTTAACTGAGGCTCACGCATAGGAAGATGAATATGCTACAGAAAGAGCATGTATTTTGTTTGATGAAAAGCGCTCCAATTATGTTATTAGGATCATGAACTAGAGATGATGTTGTTACCATTGTTAAAGGAACTTAGGTTCACCATGTACTCTATACTAGCAGGTTCATAATGTACAAGTTGGTTTAGATGGTTATGTTTAGAAAATTAAGATCTGCAAATAAATTGAAATATGTGGAGAAACTAGAATAAATCAATGAGAAATTGGAGGAAATTGAATGAATGGAGAAAATCATTCAAGAAAAGAAGTCGATTGGGACATTGGAAAAAACTTGAGATATTGTTACCCCATCTGAGGAACTAGTTTCCTTAGAATTTTGAGAAGTAGTTATGGGCACATTGAGTTTTTGCAATATATGTTTGGGCTAAAAAAATGCCCCCAATAGCATTTATGGCATTAATGAACAAATTGTTCATTCTATGGCATTAATGAACAAATTGTTCATTCTTTGTTTGGATCAATTAGTGACTTTGATCATAAGATGATACTTTGAGCATATTCGAAAAGTTAAGAAAACATTTTTAACACTTGAGGTTAATCTTAAATATCATGAGGAAGAAACCATTATATGCCAAGTTCAGTCAGTGTGAATCTTAGTTGGATTAAGTAATACGTTGGGTCATATAGTACGTGAACATGAATTGGGAAACCCATAAAAAATATAGGTAATGAAAAAGTGAGAAACTCTAAGGAATATATATGAGATCCAGAGTGTTCTAGAAGTAGTTGGATATTGGATACTATTAGAGATTGTTGAGGGGTCTAGAATTAGGGTGTAATTTAATGTAGCATAATAAAGTGAATTTTATATGCATCGTGACAGTTAAAGTCTTATGACTTAATTATTGGTACATGATTTAGAACTTGTTGCAATAATGATTGTTTTGAAAATTTAGAGATAATAGATGCAGATTGAAACATTTCAAATATATATAACTTATTAAAGTTTGAGGAAATTATTGAGTCAAAAAGAGATAAGTATGAGACAGAGATAATGGATAGAGTTACTTAGAGATTTTGATTGTACAAATAAGTATTATTCTAGTGAAGCTAACATTATAATTGAAGCATTAAGCAGAAAATCCAACAACAATGCAACACAAATTCAGATATTGAGGTTACCAAACCTAGTTTAATAAAGAGCATTGAATATTGAGTAGAATTTTAAGCAAATTGAAACATTATTAGCTACATTGAATTTAAGATCAGTTTCATAAGAAAGGACTAGAAAAGTAAAAAGTGAGGATTCAGAATTTGTGAATCTTATTGAGATTTTGAAAGTGAATCCGAAATTTTGAGCTTGAATTGAAAAAACATACTTTGTGATCAAAGTAAAGTTATGTGTATCCGATATAGATAATTTGAGAAAAGAGATTTTGGATGAAGCCCACATAGCAACCTATATTGTATATCCTGGTAGTAATCCGCTGAAACAATATTTAGTGGCCAAGGATGAAGAAGAAAATGATTGAATGTATAATTAAATGTTTGATTTGCCAATAGTCTTAACTATTGGAGATATGCTTAGAGCTTATATTTTGGAGTTCCTATGAACATAGGATCAATGTGCAGTTCTTGTTGGCCCCTAGATTTTTTTTTCTTTCTCTAGCTAAGCATGATTTAAATGAATTATAAGGTCATAATAGAATTATTATTGGAGTTTAATTATTTATTTAAATGTTAATAGGATTTTGTTTCACTAGTTAGTGAAATTAATGCATTAAGATGAATTGAGGGCATTTTTGGCATCTCACTTAAGTTTGGAGACCAATAAGCATTAAAGGAAGGGTAAAGTGGACTTTTAGCATTCATTAAGGGTAAAAAGGAGAAGATGAAAGGTGGGCTTGCATGTGAAGAAGCCAAAGAAACGAAAATTAGAAGATAGAAGAGGGAGAGACTGTTGTTGGAGAGAAAAGAAAGGAGAGAAAGAAAACTAGGCTAGGTTTTGATTTTTCTTAAAGAGTGATTTTGAAGTTGTTCAAAAAGGCAAAAAGGAAGAGGAGGATTAGTGCTTTCATTAGAGCCAACAATCTTACTATTTGGTGAAAATTCAAGGTAAGTTTGATTTTAATATTTTGGATTTTTAAAAGGGTTTTGTTTCATCAAGCTTAAGAAATGTATGGGTTTAAGAAATCTAGGATCAATTTTAGTGAATATGTCTTTTGGGTTCTCCAATTTGAATCCCTATTGAATAGTAATTTTGTCTTTGATAAAAGGGAATCAACGAAGGAAAGAGGAGCAAGACTATAGGCGTTTTTTAGCAAAGTTTTAAGCAAGAAAATTCAAGGTTGGTTTCATGTTTATAATTGGATTATGAGCCATTATGTTTTCTTTTTAGTCAAGAAAATAGAATGATTTTTCATTACTTTATAATTGTGTCATCTGTTGCTTTTGAATGATTTGAGAAATTGCAATATGCTTGATATTTGAATTTGGTTGATTAATTGTGAAAAAGATGAT
>JAOSBN010000002.1:35806302-35819574 GCA_027563595.1 Erythroxylum suave | reverse complement strand
CTTTACATATTCTTCGTCAACTTACTACACAATTTCAATTCCTTTTTCCCATTTCAAAATCTCTTAGCCACTGAAAGTACCAAAGAATATATATAAACCTCTCCAATATTCTTATTTATTAATTCTAATCTTCTGAGAAAAGTTCGGGGTCCAACACAGATAGCCAAAGATTTTCAGATGGTGATAATTGGGTTTTCTTCTGTGTAGTTTCTCAAAGGGACTTATCCAACCCAGAACTTTGGTAGGGACTCGGTTTATTACGTATGTGGCAGTTAAGAGTGCTTCTCCCTAAAATCCCTTAGGTAGTTTGGCTTTGAAAAGTAGGGCTCTAGTGATTTGAAGTAGGTGCTTGTGTTTGATTTCCACTACCCCATTCTGTTGTGGGGTGTAGGGACTGCTTTTCTGGTGTTGGATTCCCATGTCAGTGAAAATTCTGTGACATTCTTGATTAATAAACTCTCTTCCATTGCCAGTTTGTATTTTAAGCACTCTAGTCTCAAATTGTCTCTGTGTTTTTAAGAAATTGCACAATTGTTTGCTATGTTTGGTACTTGTGTTTGAGGATAAAGGTCCAAGTGGCTCTATTGAAGTCATCTACAATTGTAAGAAAGTAGTGTGAACCACCCATGGTAGAAACATTGTAGGGTCCCCATAGGTCCATATGTATGATTTCTAAAGGTCTACTTGTGTGTATTTCATGCTTGGGAAAGGTTCTTCTATACTGTTTAGCTAAAGGACACACCTGACACTCATGTTTGATAGGAACAGAAACATCGATTTCATTGATGTGTTACAGCTTTTTTTTGGAAACATGCCCTAGTCTAGAGTGCCACAAATCAAAATCCATTGAAAAATTAAAAGCAACATTTTCAGTCTTGTAAAATTCTAAAGAAGGACCTTTCATGGTAGTTGGGGTTAGGAGAATCTCCGTGTTTAGCTCATACAGTCCATTCACTAACCTGACAATAGCCATAACATCATTAGTCCGAAGGTCCTGCAAGAATAACTTGTTAGAGGTGAAAACAACTGCAACTTGATTCTCAGTAATGAGTTTATTGACTGATAGTAGGTTTTTGAAGAAATTGGGTACATGTAAGATGTCCTTGAGAGATATTTTGTCTTTTATATGTGCTTGTCCAACATGAGCTACCTCTTGTTTAGTTCCATCCGGTAAAGCCACAGGATCATATGTATTGTTAACCACATACTTAGTGCAAAGATTAAGATCTGATGTCATGTGTGTGGATGCACCAGAGTCAATAAGCCAAGAATTGCTGCTACTGAATGCTGTGTTCACAGAATGTATAATATTACCTGAATAATTTTGGTGTCCTGAATAGTTTACCTCCCTAGTAGTTTTTCCCTTGATTGCCTTACTTATCTCTTGCTGAATGAAGCTTGCGAGATTGATTTCTTCAGGAATGTCAGCAATCTGAGCCATGTTAGCTTTACCTTTCTCCTTCTGTCCAGTAAGTTCCTTGTACCAGTCAGGAACTCCAAGTATTTTGAAGCAAGTCTCCAAGGTATGCCCACTCTTCTTGCATTTTTCGCAATATTTGTCTTCCTTCTTGAGATAGGATCCTTTGCTAGGATTGCCATTATTTTTCCCACCTTTCTTCCAGCTACTGGACTGTTTAACTAGCATTTCCATGTTAGGAATGTTGTCCATCGTAGAGTTGACTACCCTTTGTCTCTCAACAGTTTGCAACATAGAAAATGCTTTATTTACAGTAGGTAGTGGTTCCATTAGCATGATTTGATTGACAAATTCATCATTAAGGCCCATCAAGAACTGTACAAGCCTATGAGCATTTTCTTTAGCAGTAATAGCCCTTAAGGCATCACAGGTACACATAGGTATAGGACTCAAGCTAGATAAGTCATCCCATAACTTCTTAAGTTTAGTGTAATAAGCAGATACTGTTAGAGTCCCTTGCTTGAGAGAACTTATCTCCCTCTCTAGTTGATATAGCAGTGGCCCATTAACTTCACCAAATCTCTCTTGTAGTTCCACCCATAATTCTGTAGCAGTAGTGAAGGATAGGAAAGCATCACCTAATTCTTTAACCATGGCATTGAGGATCCATGATTTTACTATACTGTCAGCTCTCCTCCATTGTGCTGATAATATGGCATCTTCTATAGGCATAGTGCAGGTCCCATCTATGAACGACAGGGGAGGCTAATAGAATACCTCAAACAGACGTTAATGTTTTAAGGGTATTGGACCAAGAGGTGTATGGGTTTAAAGACACAAAGGAGGACATGGGCCACATGGCCTTTACATTGTTTATTTGTTACTGTCAAATTACTTTTTTTTGTTATGTTCTCTCTTATACAAGTCACACTGTAAATAGCACTAGTGATTTGTCCTTGGCGCATAAAGCTATGGTCATGGACTTGCTCCAGGTGATGTAATTGTTGCCATTGAAGGGCGTGGTGACGAACATAGCCCTAGGATTTTCAGTATTGGTAACAGAGTATGGTTCATACTCATTTGCTGCTGGTATGTTTGTGGCACTGGAGCCACTGTTATCAGTTGTGTTAGACATGGTAGGCTAGGGTATAGGAGTCAGGTTTACTACTCTGATACCATGATAAAAGTTGCAAGAAAGATAGAAGAAGGAAATGATGATTTCATTTCTTACTATGTTGTATTTACAAAACAGACTTTATACTACGCCTACCTTATTGCTATTGGTTGCTATTCCCAGAATCAAGGAAAAATAAACGGATGTATCTGGCAGCTACTGTACAATCACTAAAGGACAAATTACTAGTACTATTTACAGTGTGACTTGTATAAGAGAGAACATAACAAAACAAGTAATTTGACAGTAACAAATAAACAATGTAAAGGCCATGTGGCCCACGTCCTCCTTTGTGTCTTTAAACCCATACGCCTCTTGGTCCAATACCCTTAAAACATTAACGTCTGTTTTAGGTAAAACATTAACGTTTGTTTTAGGTATTCTATCACATGATAAATAGTCAAGAACAATGAGTCTGGAAATGGGGCGAGTCCTTGCAATATCTCCAAACACTCATTGCAACCTTTAACGATTGTAGGAGCTTGGAAAAACAAAATTCAATTGCAACAAAACAAGATTCAATTGAAGCATTATCAGGATGTCATGAGGGATGGAGTGATATACCCACCCATGGAGTTTTTGAAAGCTGGTGAAAAGGCTTGGTCCACAACATTTGTTGGTCTATTATGGAGCAATGACATGCATTTCCAATTATTAATGCATGGGCAACTACATAGTAGGTGAAGGACTCGGAAAAAACATTGCTTGTGGATGACGATACAATTTTATTTAAATTTGTAGTAGATAATAATATTGATTAGAATATTAAATTGGGATATTGGTATATAGGAGGCCAACCCATCTTTCTTCGTAAATGGAAATCAGGGATTGCATTTGACAGGGACTGTATTGAGGAACTTCCCATCTTATTCAGTTTTTATAATCTTCCATTAGAGATATGGATAGTAGAATGTTTGAACCTTTTCGCAAGCTCTTTTGGCAACCCTTTATATATGGATGCTCAAACATCCAACATAGAGAGAATTCGATATGCAAAAATTTGTGTTAAGATTAAGTGATTCAAGTCTCCTAGACTGTTGATCAATGATGAAATTATGTGCAAGTAGTCAGTTAGTTCCAACTGAAATTGAGGTCTTTTATCCATGGCGACCTAATAACTAAAAAAAAAAGTGAGTGCCTACTGGGAAAGTTTTTAAAACAAACTGGTAAGAGGAGCTTTTAGGGTTTGAAAGTACTGTCGTGGACACTGAGACTTATCCAAGCTCTATAGCTCTTGAGGAGATTATTGATAATACAGAGATGTAGGGAGAGTTACATGGAAGCAGCCCTTGGAACTACTAATGGGATGCCAGATTACACAAGCCTTGCAATTGAAAACACCTCCCCAAACCAAATTGAAAGCAGTCAAGGAAATAAGCAACAAGGGGAGTAATTGGAGGGTGTTCAAATTCAGTTGGAAAACTAACCCGAGTCTGCACTCACACAACAGACACAACTGATCCAGTAAGATTGCTGTGGAATAGAAAAGATAGCAGCTACTCCCTCTAATTCTAAAAGAAGGTCAGCTAGGAGGAAAGCTACAAGAAAAAGGGTTATCCCCTTAGATGACTATCTTAGTATGGAATGCTAGAGAGTTTAATGACCCTCTAAAACAGTCCATGGTGAAGGAGTTGATGTGGGACAAGAGACCTATGTTGGTAGGCCTACTTGAAAACAAATAAAAGCTTCTCTTATCCAGTTAGGACTGACTTTTTTAGGTGCACACTGGAAGCAAATCACCAATCACTCACATCATTACAATGGTCGCATTATGTCTATAAAACTCAACACGCCTTAAGGTGAAAGCAACCAATTGAAGTGATCAGTTCATTCATCTCCACTTTCAACATGAGGTAACTCTCCTGCCTTTAAGGTCACCCTTATCTAGGCTTCAAAATTTTCTTTTGAGAGGATGAAATGATGGACTGATATACAACATATGCAAAGTGGTATGCAATATTCTTGGATAGCAATTGGAGATTTCAACTGCTCTCTGAATTTAAGTGAAATTAAAGGAGGCAGTCGATATAAACTGGGAACTAGTAGAGAGTTAAACCAATTCTTTCAATTGGTCAAGTTGGCATATTTGGGAGCGACTGGAAGGGTGTTCACTTGGACAAATAAACAACAAGGAGATATATTGATCCGTAAGAAATTAGATAGGGCCTTTGCGAACCCGAGATGGCAATGTGAATTCCCTCAAGCATCTGTTTGCTTTAGAGATAATATCTTTTTTAATCATTCATACATCCTTATCTAACACATGGTTGAACTGATTAGACTTGGAGCTCCGTTCAGATTTTTCAATGGGGTACAAAAATGGAAGGCTTTATGGAGCTTATCAGCAACTACTTGAACAATGAAGTACAGGGCCTTAAGCTATTTCAATTGATGCAGAAGCTTAATTAAATTGGTCAAACATGTCATCAAACATTCTCAAATTGAGAGACTTGGTTTACCCATACATTAAGCATCGGGTGGGGGATGGAACAACTATATGGCCATAGTATGATAATTGGGCTTCTTATAGACTATTGATCCAAAGAATAGAGATATCACACCTTAAAAATAGAATACCAATCACTGCTAAAGTATCTTCACTCATCAAAAATAGAGATTAGGGTGGCAATTTTAGAGGATTTACATATAGATTACTTGTCTACGCTTCCTGCTAAACTTGGAGAAGATATCATCACTTGGATCCTTAATCCTAAAGGTACATTTCTTAACAGCTCTTATTATAAGCTACTTGTAGTACTATTGAGCATGGCCCTGGGTTTGATGTTCTATGGAAACAACTCTTAAATCCAAAGGCTTTAGTCTTTTCTTGGCTAGTCATTAAAATTAGACTTCGCACCAAGGATAGATGGTTTGGGGTATATGATCCTACTTGTCTTCTATACAAAAGAGAGTAGGAAAAACTGATTTTCTTAATATAGCTACATAAAAGCCATATGGAGCAAGATAGTACTGTTTATGCTACAAGTAATGGGATATATCTTTTAATGGCGGGAGACCATCCATATGATCATAGCCAGAACTAAGCCAAGAGTACCAAATGGACTAATTAAAACAACTTTTACCACCACCATATACTCCACATGGAGGGAACGTAATAGGAGATTGTACAATGGAATTGCGGAAGACAAATATCAGATAGCCGAAAATATTGTCAATTTGGTTTTAGTAGCTTTCATAGTCAAAGCTCACTTAGCCATGATTTGAAGGTTACCTGGGTAATGTAATGCTATATCGTTTTCTTTACTCTTCTTTAATATTCTATCGTAACCTCAGGTTGTGCTAAATCGGACTTTGTTACAATATGCCAATGAATTTGATCGGATAGTCAAGCTACCCTTGTCCTGTCTAAGACCTTCTTTTATGGACGTGGATAAAGAAAGAACCAGAATCGATTCGTCTTTCTATTGTCCCAAAGGCAAACGGATCGACACCGTCATGCACGAGCATCCACACCCATCCAAAGTTAATCTTGTGTTGTAACTTTTGCTATTATCATTACAATTTCTTTTATTTTTTTAAAAAAACTTTAATCAATTTAAGAGGATTAAATGAGTTTTAAATTTCTAAAACCGAGCAAGCTCAGCATATTTTGCGAAAAAGTTGCTTTGACCTAGATATAGAAAATTAATTGGTTTATATATCATTTTATATAAATATATAGTTTTAATCAAGAATATATCAAATCTTATTATAAAAGCTAAATTTCGTTATTTTGCAGCTTTAAATTGAAAGTTTACTCTGAAACTGAAATTGTTCACAAAATTTATTATTTTATAGGGCGATTAATTTTATAATCTTTGATGGTAGATAAATAAAATGCAAAGCTTTTAGAAAGGCAAAAGTTTGGGCACCGTTGGACATTGTCAATAGGCTGCATTCTTAACGTCTTCGATTTCTCGTATTATTAATTATGACTTTTTGTCCTTTTATTATTAGTTTTAATGACATATATGCTTCTAGTTATAACCATAACTAAATAATACCTCATTCCTCGTAGTAGAAAAATGACATTTATCAAATTTAGAGTTTGTTAATGCTTTTAATACCTAAAATTAGGTGGTTTATATGTGTTGAACGTCAGCCTTATTTAACACAATTTTTTAATTTTTAAAACTTTATTTAATCATTATCATTTTTAAAAATAAAATTTACATTGTTAAGTAATTATCAATTATACAAATATAATTTTAGTTTCTTTCTTGCTTGTTTACATCACTAATATTATTAAGTTTTATTTAGAAAATTACACCAATTTGATCTCTCACACTGACCAAGTATATTCTTCCATCAGGAATCGCAAGAAAAGGATCTAGAAATTTATTAAAATTATAATAATTAATATAGAGCAATAATTATAATTGGAACATAGACATGAACTAAAGAGAAAATAAGAAGATGAATATATGTGGAAACATAAAAATAACTACATTTCAAATAGAATAGATAATGGAAAATAGTTAAAAGAAATATTTTAAAAAGAATTATCTTGTAATCTTATATAAAACGAAATATAAAAACTTTAATGTTGATAATTTCTAATGAATCATTAGTTTGTAACAATAATTATCAATTGACAATAGTTAATGAAAAGGTTTGAGTAAAATATTCACTACAACAAACACAATTTTTCGAGACATTATTTTTAGCGACGAAACAGAAATAGTCACAAAAAGAAAACATATCGCGACGTTTTAAAACATTCGTTACTAAAACCAACCATTTCATGACGAAAATAGTAAGTGTCATGCAAGGGAATACCTTTTGCGACGTACAGGTAAAATCGACGTCAATTCCTAAACAATGGGTGACGATATGGAATAATCGTTGCAAATAATGAAATTGCGGCGAAATACAAAACGTCACCATAAGCAGTCAAACATTTGGCGACGCACAACTGAGAATTGTCAGGAAATGTATTTTGATTGCCGACGATAATATAAAGCGTCACCAAAATGAATAAATTTGGTGACGAAATGTTCTTTGCGTAGCTAAATTCTATACATTCAGCGTCGATTTATATTAATCGTCAATAAATGTCAAGTATTCTATGACAATTGTTGAAAATAGTCACAAAATGTTGCTATTTCTGTGACGAATTTGTTACAACATCGTAAAATGTGTACATTTGGTGACGATTTATAAAAATCGTCACTAAATGATTGGCATTTTCAAAAATTATTAATCTAAGATATTTATAATCTATCATACTTATATGTTTTGTTGGAGATTTGTTGTGAATGTTTACAACGTATTATTGAAAAAAACTGACAACATATTTTTAGGGACCTAACATTAGTTAATCATTAGTATTTATTAACATTGAAAAAATTAGTTAATAAAAATTTAAATTATTTTATCAATATAATAAAATGATATATGGAGTAGTACGAACTTTGAATTAGAAGTTATCCAATTCATACACTTATAGAAGTAGAACAATCACAGTCAATATTTAGTAGTACGCAACTTGACCAATAAGTAATAAATATGTTGTTTGCCAAATTATTGCAGATACAACAAGAAATAAACTTTAAAGCTGAGTTCAGTTGATTGACTTACTAATTGACAATGATATAATTATTTAGTTGGATTCCAAGTGACATGAGAGTCGGTAAAGATAAATGAGTCTTCAATGTTTGGATTTCCCAGAAGGGCCCTTACACATTTGAACTCACCAATTGAAACAGTAATAGTTTTTCCCTCAGGTGTACGGTTTCTCACACCCTCTTCCAACAACTTTTTTGATATCTCTAAATTTTAAGCGAATGCTGTGAAATGGTCACTAGATTTAGAACCTAAAACACAATCAGTATAGAAGTTAGATATTATCATATTAGTAAGCCGTTAAATAAATTAAAATTGGGGTGACATGCATATATACACGAGCAGACGAAGTATTCAGAATTAATGAATTTGCCAAATCAATCGATTTTCCTTTACAGACTATTGTGACATCGCTTCCGCCTCCACGGGCATACATGTTACCTTTGAGACTGAAGGAAGCTTCAAACATGTAGTATAAACCATCAAATGTGAATATATATAATAGCTTCGTAAAAGGAAATAAGATGTACATAATAAGAGAAGTGACGTTGTTCAGATGATACTAAACACCTTGAAGCAGAAGATCGGCCATAGAAGGCATACGTTGATTAGTGTATATAGTGGAGATTTCTTTTTCAGCGTTGGTTTTCTTAGTAGGGACAATTTTGCCACATTCCTCACAACAGAATGAATTAGGGCCATCGTGAACTAGTCTCCATGTCAACGTTCCTTCATTAATAATGTTAAGAGATAAATGCTTTAAAAGTCAATTTAGAATAAAACGATAATATGTTTAAGTCTAAACATGATGACAAATGAAACTACTCAGGTTTAGCACTTAATGGATTGCCTAGAGTAAAACCCCTTTCAAATGTAAATCATTATAGAAATATCATTGAACACCTTATAGACATGACAAACTCATCCCAAGATTCAAATGCAAATCATATATTTTCCTTTCCATAACTAACATTAACACATTCCATGTTACTTCCAATCACAAACAACCTAAAACCATCCAGAAGCAACCTTAGAAGATTTAGTAGATATTGATGAGGTAAACTAAATTGGTTCGATTATGAAAACTATATGAGCAAAATCCAAACTCTCCAACGACAATGTAATAATAACATAACCCAAAGAAATCAAATTTTAAAGTATTGTTAGGATAGAAGATAACTAACTTTTCAAAAATCCTAGTTACTGAGATTGATGAAAATCAATTTCAAAATCAAATAAAAAATGGAGTGGATAACATTGTTAATGGATTGCGTTGAGTATAACACTTTTCATATGCAAATCGTAACAGAAATATCGTTGAACACCTTACAAACATGACAATGATATCCCAACATTCAAATGTAAACCATATGTTTTCCCTTCCATAACTAACATTAACACAGTCCATGCTCTCCAACGACAATGTGTAAATAACATAATACAAAGAAATCAACTTCAACACTGTAAAAAATACCCTATGTACAGATCTACACAAAGAGCATCCAGATCTATTGTAGAAACATAAATATCATAACTTTATCATAGAAACTTGTCAAACAAAAATTCAATCTAGTCAGTAACAGATTTAGAAATGAAGATCACCTCAAATGAAAATACAGAAGATAGTAAAAAAGAAGTTAGAGGATTGCAAACCATGTTTCAATCAAGTGAATAGCTTTGATACATGGGTAAGATGTCGAAGATTGCTGGTTTTGGGAAGAGTTGTTCAAGACTACAGAGGAAGAAAGGTTTGGAAATAAAGGTAAGGGTTTTTAAAGAACAATAAAGAAGGGTTTTGGCGACGTTTTACAAAATTCGTCACCAAATCATGCTTTTAAGCAACGAAAACATTCATCGTCAGTAAAGTAATAAGTTTTTGCAATGATTTCACATAGTCATAGCATATTGTTGTACATGTTGCGACGGTAAGAAGTATTTCGTTGCCTAAGAGTAGTATTTTGCGACAGCTGCACTCATCATAGCTAAATGTTTGGCAATATTCGGAAAAATTTAATTTCGTGGCTGAATGATAAATCAGTTAAAAATGTCCTTTTACGACGAATATAGTTATTGTCACAAATTGTGCCCTATCAAAATAATTGTAACTATATCGTTTTTGCCTTATGTTAAACCTTTTTGCAATGATTGTTGTATATCGTAGGTAAATGTTTGGCTTTTAGCGACGAATAATGTGTTCATCACAGAATGTTGAAACGGGAAAAAAAAATTTAGTGGGACGACATTGTTTGTCTACCCGAAACCCTTCCCCCCTTCTCCCTCGTTTTTGCTTTCGTTTTCTCTGCTCTGCTTCTTCGTTTTTTCTTTCATCTTCTTCACCATTTATTACATCTGTTGTTGTCGATTTTCTGTTCCATCAACACTGACATTCTCTTGTTAACGACGTTGGGTAAGTTTTGTTTCATTTTGGTTGTCACATTTGCAAGGGCCGTACTAAAATGTGTTTTGTTTGAATTTCTTCGATTTTTTGAGTTTTTTGTATGAATTGATGACGATAATTGAGGGGTTTATGTTGATTAGTTTTAGGGATAGTGATAAAAAGGGAATTGAAATGTTGAATATGTGTTTTTCCTTGTGTTTTATGTTATGTCCACAATGTGTTCGATGAAAGTCCTCACCGAATTTCAAGTCATATTGAACCTAATTTATGGTTGCTTTCTCTGCATAAATTCAACTTCAATTTGGAAACAGAAATTCAACTTCAATTCGAAATTGCCTAAATGCTATAGAATTGTTATAACTCTAAAACCGAAAATGCATAAATTAGATATTTATAAATTATGTCATTATAATGTAATTATCATAATTATTATTGTTATTATTATTATTAGCATTATTGTTATAAATTTAAATTTAAATTTAGTTATTATTATTATTATTATTATTATTATTATTATTATTATTATTATTATTATTATTGATGTTGTTGTTGTTTTTATTATTATCAAATTTGTTAATGTAATTATTATGATAATTATTATTATTATAACTATTATTGTTATAAATTTAAATTTAATAATAATAATAATAATAATAATAATAATTATTATTATTATTATTATTATTAGCAGTAGTAGTAGTAGTAGTATTATGTTTGTTGTTATTATTAAATTTGTTAATGAAATTATTAATAATTATTGTTGTTGTTGTTGTTGTTGTTGTTGTTGTTGTTGTTATTATTAGTAATGTTGTTATAATTTATATTATTATTATTATTACTATTATTACTATTACTACTTCTACTACTACTACTACTACTACCACCACCACTATTATTGTTATTGTTGTCGTCGTCGTCGTCTTCATTGTCATCATCGTTGTTGTTGTTGTTATAAGTTTTATTGTTATAATTTTAATTTTAAATTTTTTTATATTATTATTATTATTATTATTATTATTATTATTAGTATTAGTAGTAGTAGTAGGAGGAGGAGGAGGAGGAAGAGGAGGAGTAGTAGTAGTAGTAGTAGCAGTAGGAGTAGTAATAGCAGCAGCAGCAGCAGCAGCAGCAGTAATAGTAGTAGTAGCACTAGTAGTAGGAGTAGGAGTAGGAGTAGGAGTAGGAGTAGTAGTAGTAGTAGTTGTTGTTGTTGTTGTTGTAGTTGTAGTTGTAGTAGTTGTAGTAGTTGTAGTAGTTGTAGTAGTAGTTGTAGTAGTAGTAGTAGTAGTCATAGTCGTAGTAGCAGTGGTAGTAGTCGTCGTCGTAGTAGTAGTCGTAGTCGTAGTAGTGGTAATAGTGGTAGTAGTAGTAGTAGTAGTAGTAGTAGTAGTAGTAGTTGTTGTTGTTGTTATTGTAGTAGTAGTAGTAGTCGTAGTAGTAGCAGCAGCAGCAGTAGTAGTCGGAGTAGTAGCAGTAGCAGTAGCAACAGCAGCAACAATAGTAGTAGTAGTAGTAGTCATAGTAGTAGTAGTAGTAGTAGTAGTAGTAGGAGGAGGAGGAGGAGGAGCAGCGGCAGTAGCAGTAGGAGTAGGAGGCGGAGGAGCAGCAGCAGCAGCAGGAGTAGCAGTAGTAGTAGTAGGAGGAGGAGGAGGAGGAGGAGGAGTAGTCCTATAGTAATAGTAGTAGTAGTAGTAGTAGAATAATAGTAGTAGTAGTAGGAGTAGTAGCAGCAGTAGTAGCAGCAGCAGTAGTAGTAGCAGTAGTAGTAGTTGCAGTAGTAGTAGTCGCAGTAGTAGTAGGAGTAGTAGTAGTAGTAGTAGTAGTAGTAGTAGTAGTAGTAGTAGTAGTAGTAGTAGTAGTAGTAGTGGTGGTAATCGTAGCCGTAGTAGTGGTGGTAGTAATAGTAGTAGTATTAATAGTATTAATAGTAGTAGTAGAAGTAGTAGTAGGAGTAGTAGTAGGAGTAGTAGGAGGAGGAGTAGTAGTAGGAGTAGTAGTAGTAGTACTAATAGTAGTAGTAATAGTAGTAATAGTAGTAGTAGTAGTAGTAGTAATCGTAGTCGTAGTAGTGGTGTTGGTGGTGGTAGTAGTAGTATGTTTGTTATTATTGTTAAATTTGTTAATGTAAATTTTTTTATTATTGTTATTAGTATTGTTGTTATAATTTTAATAATAAAAATAAAAAATAATTATTATAATAATTATTTTGGTTATTATTAATTTTTTTAATTGTTGTTAACCAATTCCATGCCCATACTATTTTGCAGATTTGGTTTTCGTCTTTTTTCTTATAGTCAACAATCGTATACAAGTACTATACATCTTTAGATATGTAAATTATTAGTAGCCGTCATTGTTTTAAATATTGGTTGTCAATTCATTTTCTGTTATTTTGTTTACTTAATTGCTGCATATGAACTGGAACAATGTTGTTTGCTACATCTAATATTAAACAAAAGCTTTTTAAACTTAACATAAAACCGAAAATGCACGTTATAACTCTGGTATCTTCTTGTATTTTCTAGCTAAATGGATAAGAGTTGGATGTCTTATAAAAAATGGTCAACTAAATACGTAGAAGGAGTTAAGACTTTCATGTACTTTGCTAATGATCAAATGGGTGAAGATTGTAGTATTCGTTGTGTTGGACCCCGTCTCCGAGGCCCAACATTCGGGAACACAAGCACACATAAGCATGGAAGACCCATCTCCGACAAC
>JAOSBN010000002.1:35792729-35806202 GCA_027563595.1 Erythroxylum suave | reverse complement strand
AAGGCAAAAATTCAATTTCCATGCTTATTCCATAACTATCATGCTTAATTCGACAAAAATATTTCGGGGGCCAACACCGTGGCTTTATAATGGTGAACGTAAGGAAGCAAGTTGTAGTAGAAGTGCTGGTACATCTTACGATATTAATGATAGTAATGATGTTGATGATTGTGATGTGAATGGTGATGATGGGATTGATGAGATGTTAAACGATTGTCAAAATTATATAGAGACTAGGAATGAATCAGGAATGCCTAACATAATTGGCACTAAAGATAATTTTGGGAAGTTATTGAAAGTTGCTCAAGAACAATTATATCTAGGGTGATCTAATTTTTCTCAATTCTCTTTTTTGTGAAGTTGTTGCATTTGAAGGTTTATAATAAATGGAGTAACAAGTCGTTTGATATGTTAATTAACTTACTAAACGATGCATTAACTAGGGACATAACTTACCGAAATCATACTATGATGCGAAGAAACTGTTAAGGGACCTTGGATTGGGATATACTTCAATTTATGCTTGTAAGTATGACTGTGTTCTTTATTGGAAGGAAAGTAAAGAACTTTAGGGGTGTCATATTTGTGGTACATCAAGGTGGCGGGTGGATGATGGGAGAGGGAAAAAGATACCGATGAAAGTTCTTTAATACTTTCCTATTAAGCCACGATTACAAAGGCTGTTTATGTCAAGAAAAATAGCCTTAGATATGAGATGGCATAAAGAGAAATGCATTGATAATGACATTATGCGTCATCCAGCTGACTCAATGGCATAGAAAGAGCTTGATAGAAAGTTCCCATGGTTTGGACAAAATTTTCGTAATGTTTGAATTGGATTGGCCTTATATGGATTTAATCCTTTTTGTAATATGAGTAATTCATATAGCATGTGGTTGGTAATTCTAGTTCCATATAATTTACCTCCATGAAAGTCTGTGAAGGAGCCTTTTATATTGTTGTCTTAGCTTATTCCAGGACCCACTGCTCCTAGTAAGGACATCGATGTTTACTTGCAACCATTAATTGATGACTTAAATGATCTATAGGAATATGGAATACAAACTTTTGATGTTATTAAAGGCAACACATTTACAATGTGTGTTGTTGTATTGTGGACTATAAATGATTTCCCAACTTATGGGAATTTTTCAAGGTGGAGCATTAAAGGGTATATGGATTGTCTTGTTTGTAATCATCAAACATATTGAACAAGGATGCGAAATAAAATATATTATACACGTCATCGTCGTTATTTAGAACATGGGAATAGATGGCGCAGAAGTAAATAGTTTAATAGCACAGTTGAGTTGGGTGAAGCTCTGATGCAGTTGTTGGGTGATGACATAGTTTACAAGCTGTCACATTGGGTTGACGTTACACCTGGCAAACACCCAAGTAATAGAAAGCGTAAAAGAAATGAAATTGAACTTAATTGGACTAAAAGAAGCATATTTTTTAGCTTGCCATATTGGAAGTAATTAATATTGAGGCACAATCTTGATGTCATGCATATTAAGAAAGATGTTTGTGAGGCCATTTTAGGGACTGTTATGGGAATTGATGGGAAATCCAAAGACACTATTAAGGCTAGACTAGACTTAGAAGATATGAATATTAGAAAAGATTTGCATTTGAGAAGAAGACATGATGGATCATACTTTATTCCACCTGTTTGTTACAACATGTCAAAAAGTGAGAAATAAGTATTCTATCAGCTCCTTCAATCAATCAAATTTTCTGATGGGTATGCATCTATTATAGGTTGTTGTGTGAATGTTAAAAAGGGAAAAGTGTCAGGGTTGAAAAGTCATGATCGTCATGTACTTTTACAACAGCTACATCCTATTGGAATACGTGGGTGTTTGCCAAAGGATGTGTTCGTTACTTTAGGTCAAGTGGGAGAGTTTTTTAAACAATTATTTTGCAAGATACTTAAAGTTGAAGAGCTTGATAAATTGAAGAAAGACATAGCATTGATTCTATGTAAGCTTGAACTATTATTCCCCCTATCGTTTTTCGATGCTATGGTCCATTTGGCAATTCACTTACCATACGAAGCAAAACTTGGTGGACAAGGTCAATTTCGATGAATGTTTCTGATTGAAAGGTAATTTATATTAAATTTAACAAGTTTTTGCTATGTTATTTGTTAGTAACAATTCTTAAGTGTTTAACTATTTATGTTTAGATTTTTATACTCTCTTAAGCGTTATGTACGTAATAAGGCTCGTCTATATAGGTCTATTGCAGAGGCTTATATAGCAAATGAATGCTTGAAATTTTGCTCAATGTATTTAACTGATGTGGAGACGAGATTTAATAGACCATAACGTAACTTTGATTTCAATGACGATGGTGGTTTGTCCATTTTCTCGCAAAAGGTGAGGTCACTTGGTGCGGGTAAATATGTCGGATTAAGTAAGGACGAATTCGAAATTGCCTATTAGTATATTTTGAGCAATTGCGAGAATGTTGATACATACATGGAGTACATATATTCCTTTTCATTCAAACAATTATATTACAATTTCCTTCATTAACTCATCGATGTTACTGTGTTTTTTTTCCCAATAGAGAGCACAAGGATACAATTCAAAGCAAAGGGATCGTTAATATTAAAGAAAGACATCATGGTTTAGAAATTGAATAAGTTTTATATTAATTACATATTATGCATATATGAGAATATGTCTCATCCTCATATTTACTTTAAATTTTTCATACAGATGATACGATTATATAACCGTAACGTGCAAGAAGTGACAACAACATTATATAGTTTGGCATGCGGGCCTCATATTTGTGGAAAGAAATACACAGATTGCATTATTAATAGGGTACGATATCATATATAAGACCGAGATAGTCGAGTTACAAGTCAAAATAGTGGGGTTGTCGTTGAAGGATGTCATGACGACGAAATAATTGACTTCTACAGTGTCATATCTGAAATTATAGAGTTATGCTACATCAAGGATAAGAAGGTTGTTCTACTTAAATGCAAATGGATTGATCTAACTGACATGAGAGTGAACAGGCATATTACTAGTATAAATGTTACTAAGACATGATATGATAATGATCCTTTTGTTCTTACAACACAAGCCAAACAAGCTTTCTACGACAACAATACTATATTGGGTCGTAATTAGAAGGTTGTTCAAAAGTTTTAACAAAGGAATGTCTTTGATTTTTGTGAAAGGAATATTGGCGAATTAGATGAATATGCTGATGAAGTCTAACAAGATAGTGAATTACAGATTAATAACGAAGGTATTACAGTAGAAGATACAGATATATCTTTATTCCATAGGAGAGATATCGAGCCAAATATATTTCAACTGGATGAAATCCAACCTTATCTTATCTTGCAAACAGATGAAGACTATACTCAAGATGACTTTAATGACAATGACGATACTTTTCTGGAATATATTAGTGATGAAGAACCAAACGAACATCTACTTAATGATGATAATTTTCTTCATCTTGATGATGATGATTGAATGTAAGTTTCATTGTTTGTATTGTTTCAAATGTTAATAACATAATTATAGGTCTTATTTTGTTGATGTTGTAGTTATGTTTATTTATGATGACTATAAGCATATTTTTAATGTTTCAGTAATGTTTTTACAGTAGTTGGTGGTTTTCTGTATTTGTCATCTATTTTTTGATATTGTTGATGTTGTTGATTTTTACACAGGTTGATTACAAGGGCACCTGATCATAACAAAGGAAAGAGGGCGGTTACGAGCAATGAAGTTTCTCCAACATAACAACTAGCAATTGCATCATCGTATGAGAAAAGTCAGCAATAATAACCTTTACCAACATCGTCTGGTAGTCATGAGGAATTTTCAGATTTGTTATTGATAACCAAATATATATACATTTATGCTCTCATTATATGTTTGGTGTGTTTTAATAATTATGTTATTTTTTCAGGTTCCAATACTACCCTCAGAAAACGAGGTAGAGGAAAGACAAACGGAGTTGAGTTGCACCAGATGAATGTTACAATGAATTCTAAATTGTTCGTGACTATTGACATGATACAAAGGTGTCCAATTGATAAGATACAAGCAGCAAATTGGCTAATGAGTTGGGCGTTGTTGTTCGAAATGAGTTATCTTGCCTTCAGCATGTCAGGCAGTTGAAGGAAGACAACTTATTGCAAAATGCTTTGGATAAAGTTTCGGTATTATTTCAATTCATTTCATTATCAGTATTGCAAATTTACTTAACTAAATTAATAACTTATATAATAAGTGTTTTCACAGATGAAACTCAATATTGTAGATATCGAGCAGCCTGAGGTTTTAAGCAGTGTTGGTTTACTGCTGAAACAAAGGCTGAAGGATCACTGTTATCGACGGCATAAATATTATTAGTCTTTTCCTTCCAATGAAGAGGCCAAAAGACATGTGCCGAAAAGGGAGACTGAAGAAAGGTGGAATAAATTGTGTGATTGTTGGGCTTCACCGCAGTTTAAGGTTTGTTTTCTTCTCTTCATATTTTCCTTCCATTAATTATATTTATACATTTTATGACTAATTCTCACAATTTAAGAAAAGTGTCAAAAAGCCAAGGCCAACAAAGCAAAAATGAGGACTCCGCCTAACACTGGTTCTAGATCATTTGTCGTTGTCCGACAAGAATTAGTAAGTGTAACGTCTTTAATTTATTATTCTATTTTTTAATACAATAAATTATAATTGGTTAAATTTTATTTTAATTATTGTAAAGTCAAACACAACTCCAAAGGAAATAGTGTGATCGGATTAAACTATACAAGCACACATAATACAAGAAAGGGCAAGGCTAGACATCTGAAGAGGCACAAAGTAATTATGTAAGTACAAATAAATTAATTTTACAATTTATTTTTCTATATAATATTATCTAATAATTTTTAAGTTAACTTCATTTTCTACTTTACATTGTAGAACAAGATATAGGAGTTGTTGTATATGTCATTGGCTGAGGGAAATTAGCCCAATGTCGATGACATTTGTAACAATGTCCTTGATACATGATCGGGTTATATCAAAGACCTTGGGTATGACCCTAAGCCTATTGGAGCCTCTTCCTCACGATTGGAATTGTTGGCAACGCTTCAAAAAAGGAGAATCAGGTATTGAAGACAAAATTACAATGTACAAAAGATAAATTACGATGTACAGAAGACAAGCTAAATCGGAGACTAAAAGTAATTAGTAATCTTAAAAAATTAGTTAAACAAATGCTCGGTTCTTCATATGTTAGTGATAGTGACTCAAATTCAGACTCTTAGTTTGTAAATGATGTAAATATTGTTTTATATATAATGCATTCCATTTTATATGTTTATTTTATTTCAATTTATGATTATTTACAAAATATTAAAATGTCTACAATTTTGTAATAAATTAAAATAAATTCGTTTTTAACAATTATAATAATTATAATTTTCAAAATTAAAATTTGTTACTAAATAATATAAGCTATCAAAAATAATTAATTAAAAAAAGTCTTAAAATTTGTAATAAATTAGAATAAATACGTTTATAAAAAATATAATTATTATTAAATTAAAAATTAAGTTTCGTCACTAAATACTATTAGCTACCAAATGAAATTCGTTATAAAAAATAATTTACTACACATAAGAAATGTCGGTAAAAATATTTTCTACAACAAGCATCTCGTAGCTAAAAAGTTTTTGTTACCAAACAAAATTCACAATATTAATGACCAAACCCGATTCGTCACAAAAGCTTTTTATCTATGCTTAAAAAACGTCCCTAAAAACATTTCTCTACATGAAGAATTGATAGCTAAAAGTTTTTTCAACTAAAAATAAATCGTCACTAAAAATAAACACCGACGCTTAATGTTTCGTGGTAAAAGACTTTCATCAACTAAATCAAAACGTCACGCAAAACTATTACCAACGTTCTTCTCTATCGTTGGTAATAAGTTTTTTCGACGAATTATTTATGTCACAAACATGTTTTCGCGACAACCTCTATAAAATGTCGTCGATGTTGTTTTGCTACTGAAATTCGATGACGATTTTGGCGACGAAATGTAATCGTCGCACATTACGATTAGGAACGATTTTTCTTTCTTTAGCAACATTTAAATTCGTCGCTAAAAACTCATTTTGTTGTAGTGGTTAAAGGACTAAAAATATAAGTGTATATTCAATTAAATTTTTTTGTTATATTAAAATTTACTGAAATTACAACCTTTATATGATTAAATCTTTACAAAAATATCCATAATTATTAATTTTATTTTGAAATTCAATTACGTTATTGTCCATTATATTTAGTAATTTAAAATTTTTTAGCAATTATACTTGCTTTTATACATATTAAATAATAAATATATATCTATGAAATAGTATACCACTTAATTAACCCAATCTTTAGAACAATTTCATTTGTTTTCTCTTGTTACAAAGTAATTAACATGTAAAAGATGCAAAAGGATTGTAGGGAGAGTGAAAATGTTAATTGATACCAACCTAGGAGAGTAGATGTCCACAACGAGGAAAGAGATAGAGATTAATTCTGCAGAACGGAAATTAAAACCAAAAACAAAAAACGGAATCTGAAACGAAAGTAACCACAATCGTAATCATTGTCAAGCAGTTCTAATTTTTTTCATAGAAAACAAGAAGCAAATGAAGGTCACATACACACTTGACAGATATACATCTCTAGAAGAACAGAAAAGATAGAATTAATAATGAAGTCAATGTAAAACCTAAAATTAAAACTTACATATTTCTAAGACCTAAGTTGTTTTGTACAACACTAAACCTCAGTTCCACTATAAGCAATAAGTGTGTGATTCACTTGTGTGCATAAGTGGAACCATAGTAATTAATCGCCACTTTTCTGCCAACCTTCTTAGGAACTACTTAAAAAAAAAGGGTTTGATGCAAGGCCAAAGTTTTCCAAAGAACCTGGTTCTTTGTCCTTTAACTAAAGAAGCCAATCCACCTTATTCCTTCCATTATTCTTCTTTTTTCCTTTGCCAAAATCTCGATTTCCCATTAATAAAATTATACTAAATATTATAACACGTACCGCAACAAATGAGAATGTCCTTTGTTATTTTGGCTGAAGCTTTCCTTTGCTTGTATCCGCAGCTAATCGAATTAACGAAGACCCGTCACCATGAGCAACCAAATCTGGAATTAACTGAGGTGGGCTTTCTCTATTATTTGTCCCATGATTGTAAGAGATAAAAGCTGGAGTAGTACTAGTGTTGTAATAGTGATGAGCAAAGGCTGTGTGCTTTTTTATATTACTATCATTCAATTTTTGGTCAGGGGAATCCTTAATACTTGAACCGCATTGTCTAGGTTGAGTTTGATAGAAAACCTTTGAAACTACGAACTCTCCATCTCTCTCTTCTTCATTGTTTCCAAGATGGTATTGGTGCATCACCCAGTTGGTCTTCTCAGGTTTTCTTTGCCTGCCGTAATTGGTGTATAGGACCAAAATCTTTTTGTATCCTTTAAGTACTGTTCCGCCATTAAAGACTGGCCTAGTCTTGCCTGTCTTGTGCCATCTGGTCTCATTTCCATCCTCATCTGTATGCACCTTTCTGCGCTTGCGAGTTCCGGTGGTGTACGCCTTCGATGGTCGATGAAAGAAGTGGCGGATTTGTCCGTCGTTGCTTACTCCTACATATATGGATATAATAAGATTGTTAATGGAAGAACTTTCTGTAGTTGTAGTCAAATGTGATGCTTCTTAAATATTTGTCAACGTAAATGCATATACTATACAGGCAAAACACTAGAGAACTACTCAACATGCATGGAATTGTTTAAGCCAGAAGACAGTTAGACCAAGTTAATTGAAACGATTTGTGACTTGTAAGACTAAATGAAACAGTTATAGTAAACTCAAGATTTCAGAGTCTGAAGTTAGAATACATTATAAAATACAAATGCCTAAAAATGACTACCATAAGGCTATATGAATGTCAAATAACAATTTATGAATTATCATTAGGCTGTGCTATTATTTTCATTTTAATGCATGCATGATAAATATGTGATCTCAATCTTAATTAGGTTTATTAATCGGTTCATTGAAAATGATGCACTTGAATTTGAACCTTAGTAAACGATTGAACATCGTCTAAGCTCTTTGGTGTTGATGAATCAAGCGACCACTATTACAGTCACAAAGCTGCTACTTAATTAATTAAAACTTTGAAACGATGATGTAATATGCCCCATGCAGTGATGTTAAAGATGCTCATAATTAGTTTGAGCTGCTTTTTGGTAATGTGAATCTTCATGCTTCACCAGCAATTATGAAACTCCAATCCAAATGCCCATGGAATCTCAATCTTCACGAGTCCACGTTAGAGACACGGGTAACAACATACCAGAAATTGGATGACCACCCAACGTTAGCTTTGCCATAATTTCAAAATAAAAGGACGTACCATGGATCGAGAGAAGCACAAGTGTTGGGCGCTATCAAGTTGATAATGGATGCAACAAAATGAACTACATCCTCATGCCAACTAAGGGCTTGATTGCATATAAATGGAAACAAGTCCCAAAACGCTGTGATTTTGTGACACTTAACATTATGCCAACGAAAAGTATAAATGTTTAATCGTAACATCCCCAAACTAATTGGTTAAGATGGACACAGAACACCCACCTGCGGACTTTATGTTTCTTGCCATTACAAGTCATCGGCTAACAAAGACTAATCGCTGGACAAAACAAACTCACTGTTGAATATATGAGAGTGCTAAAGAGTTTAGAAACCAAAAATAAGAATGTCTACCGTTGAAACTAAACCAATTGGTTGCATATCAAACTATCACCAGAATTTAATTAACCAGGCAATCACACTGGTCAATTATTAGCACATAGCCAATTATTGGAAAAATTGCAAGCTTAGTTATTTAACAATGCATCTAAACGTTTCCAACGGTGGAAACATACATGTAAAACACCCAGTAAGGACAGAATTCAAACCTGGTAGCTTCTCTGGATGAGTATAGCAAATTCCATTCTCGCCCTCTATTGTTGGGATGAATTCATCAATCAGTGGGTGAATTTTCCGCGTATCCGAGATTATCTTAGCTTCTAAATGTTCAAGTATTTCCTGATCACTAGGATCGAACTTCACTCCTGCTGGTAATCCAGGTAGGTCATGTATACCAGCCTATGACATAAGTTTGTCCAACAACGAAAACCAAAAAAGGTTAAAGAAGAAGTAACAGATGAAAACAAGAATCAGAATTTGACAGAAAGAAAAGGATAATATTGCACAGTAAGTTCAAAGAAAATATTTTTAAAGTCGAGATATGAATATATACCTGATCCTGGAATGGGATATTATGGCCGCAAGAAGGGCATGTAATGCTCCGAGTTTCATCCGATTTGGAGTCAAGAACAGTGTTTTCTTGGGAATCAGCTGTGACCAACTGAATGGCTCTTTCGTCAACGGAATTACTATTGCACCATGTCATATCTCTGCTTCAGTTCTTATGCCCATAACACTCTTCTGCTCCTATCTAGTCTTCTGCAAGCTGTCTATGACACCCAGAAACCAAAATGAAAAGAAAAGAAGATTGAGCAAAAGCAAGAATAGTTACTTTAAAAAGAAATCACGTTTTGCGCGTTAAAACACCCAATACCTACTTCTGGTATCTTGAAGTTAGGCAAAGGAATTTTGTTCTTTTACACCTTTTCTTGCTTCTGGTACTCTCAATAAATTTGTATTATACTACAACTCCCAGGTATTGGCGATAACTGCACAAACACACAACACACACACACACAGAGAAAGAAAGAAAGAGAGAGAGAGATAGAGAAGAGAATGAGACGTCTAGAAATAAAAATATGGGTTGCTTGGAGATCAAGTTTTGGTTTTGATAATGTATAACGCTTGCATCAGAGAATAAATGCAATCTTCTAAATTCTGATTTTGCCTTTCCCGGGATTAATTTGGTAATACAGAGGCCTAATTAGGAAAGTTATTTAAGAACAAAGTACCTTAAAACAACAAATACAATGTAAGTTTATGTAGAGTGGGGATTGGGCAACCAGCCGATTCTGTTCTTGGACATTTCACCTCTTTAGAGTGAGAAATAGTTAATAGGTTTAGCTCTAGTGTCAACCTAGAGTGTTTCTAAAGATATATATGTACAAATCGCAAGTATGTAAGACGAAAACAACAAATGGGGTATTGATGTATGTACGTGACTTTAAATTGCACCAAACTCCATATCCCATCTGGAATTTGGTATTTTCTACCTAGCTACTAATCCATTTCTTCAAGTCGACTTCTCATGTGAAGCAAGGTATCCCACTCTTTTACACTACCACTTTTTTTTTACAATGGATCCATCAATGTTAGTTTGACCCATTTTCTAGGGTTTTCGGAATAATCCAGCTTATAATTGATTGCCTCAATTCAACAAATGAATTTCCACACGAAACCATCCATTGATTGATCATGTGAAATTATAAGTTATCAAGTCCTATCACTTGAAGTTCTTTTCAATTGAACTAAATATAAATATAAATAGTTATTTTGTTGTTGCTGTAATTATGTATCACTATCGGTAGTATTTGAAAAGTTGACAAGCCTACATCCTTTTTCATATGCTTCTGAACATCAAGTTAGCAAAACATCTTCCAGAAAACATGTTTAATATTCATCAGAGTATACTTTTTTTCTGAACATTTGCCACCTTATATAAGCATCTTATAGAGTAGAATCACGTTACAATTCAATCCGAGGGTTTGGATGTCCTCGTTATCATAATCCAAATCGTCTACCCTAATTCAAATCAAAATATCATATCTCTTAAAAATGTTTAGGGACAATAATAAGTTGAATTACAAAATTATCATATATGAAAAGTTCGAGTTTTGAGTCGAGACAAGTTATTACAAAATGATGTTATTTTAGTATAATTAATTAAAATGATATCATCTTGACTTTAAAATTTTGAATTTATTAATTAAAATATAAATAGTGTCATGTTAATAATAAGATTGAGGCTTATTAGACAAATCTGAAATCTCTTAATCTAAACTTAACATGGTGATTTTAGACTCATCGAAAGTGTAAACTCTAGTCTTAGACTTTTTTTATTTTATTTTTAATAGGAAAGACTCGCAGCATACAAAGGGCTGCGTGTGGTGCGCTTTTGCTTTAGTTGCAAGTAATTAATGGTCAGCACACTCGTAAATAAGATTTTTTAAAGATGAGTAAAAAAAGAACAAAAGGAATATGATTGGGTACAGGCTGGCAGTTGCAGGGAAACTAAAAGAGGAGTGGGCTTAGAGGAACAGAGCCGGCATAAATGCTGTAGTTGTCAGAAGCCGACATGGTTTGTGGACGTAAATTGGTCGGGTCTCAGCTTCTCAACGAAGCTACGCAACTCGGAATCTTACGCGTCAAGCTTTAAGAAGAATTTAACTTTAACGTATAGATTAGGGTTTGTAGAGCTGGTTTCTCCATTTAGAAGTCTATAAAAACGGTCGCCCAATTCTCAGATGTAATCCTCTCCTAGCAACATTTGTCGCTGATCTCAGCTGCCTGTTGGCCTATATTATATTATTAGTTAGAACTAAGGTTATATTTTCATGCATCCCATGATTATCTTTGTAATTAAATGTCATGCGACCAATCTGTTGAATTCTGTTATTACTAATTTTGAATTTAAGTGTAAATGAAATTGTCCTAACATATTATTAAGTTCTCATGTCATAAGACGAAGTATTACATTTAGAGGATCTATTTACTTCTTTAACCCTTTTAACACAACAAACTCCCTTACAAGCACTGTTTCTTGTTCCTCCACAGTTATCCTTAAGTTTTCTCTGTAGCTGATATACTATAAAAGGAACGGTTATAGTCAGTTTATTTGTTACTAACTTCAGCTATAGTCCTTGTATATAAATAGAATTTTTACATAAATAAAGGTATAGCAAATTCTCATTTTGCTGAACTCTGCTACTGATATTTTCTGTTAGTTATGGCCGAAAGTGATCGCCTTCATGATACGAGACAACAATACGGTAGCCAATCTGTTGAAGATTCTCTGCGGCTTCAATCATCGAATCATCTTGGTATGACTCTTGTATCATCCCCTCTTAATGGAACCAATTATTTGGCATGGTCGAGATCTATATGAGAATTGCCTTAGGAGCTAAAGTAAAATTGGGATTCATCAGTGGAACATGTATCATGCCAAATATAACATCACCTGAATATGAACAATGGGTTTGAGTAAACTACATGGTTACATCATGAATTTTGAACTCTATTTCCAAACAATCAGTTGACGCTTTCTTTTGTGCAAGAAATGCAAAAGAATTGTGGGATGAACTTTAGGAGAGATTTGAAAAAAGTAATGGACCTATGATTTACCAAATTAAGAGAGAAATAAGTTCAATTTATCAAGTCAATATGAGCGTTGCCATGTATTATACCAAATTAAAGAAACTATAGGATGAGTTGAGCTATTTATTACCAATGCCATAATGTCCATGTTGTTTGTCAAAAACCACGGCTGATTTGAATCAAATGAACAGACTAATCCAGTTTTTTATGGGTTCAAATGATTCAGTTAGTCACAATAAAAGTCATATTCTTCTTATAGATCCTATTCCTAGTGTGAATAATGCTTATTTAATGATACTAAAGGTTGAAAAAGAATGGGAACTACATGCCATGGAGGATGTTTTTGAACACAACGCATTGATGCCCAGAGGACATGGTTTCAAGAAGGAAAAGAAAATAATCAGTGGAGCGATAAGAGAAGAGAAGAGAAGTGAAGAAAGATATTGAGAGGGCCACTTGAAGGAAACTTGCTTCAAATTATATAGATATCTGGAATGCTTTAAGGGCAATAAGGACCAAAAAGGCAAGAAACAATCACAAGTGATGGCAAACCTAGCTGACTTTGAAGATGTTGATAGATCTAAGATTATTCAAAAATCATCTAGATGGTTTGCAGAAATTACAAATGTTATTCAACAAGAAGTTATGAAATATATGAAAGGAATGAGTATGGATGAGGATAATCATTGAATCAATTTTGCTCATCTAACAAATTTTGCAGGTTTTGTGCTTAATTTTGCTTTCAATTCACTTGATTTTGTAGAACCAGGTTCATGAATAATAGATACAAGAGCCTTAAACCATATGACATCAAACCTTAAGCTTTTTGCTTAGCTAAAAATTTTGAAAGTTTGTAGACCAATGTTTTTACCGGATGGATCAATTAAATTGGTTCATCATGTAGGAGACATAAGAATTTCATTAAATTGAATAAGACAAGAAGTAAAGAAACGTGAATTTTAAGAAAAGAGAGAGAGAGAGTCGTATAGAAGAGAAGAAGAAGAAGAAGAAGAAGAAAACAAAGAGAAGAAGGAAGAAGAAAGCAAGGAAGAAGGAAGAAAGGAGGGTTTTAGCCAAA
>JAOSBN010000002.1:35776905-35790715 GCA_027563595.1 Erythroxylum suave | reverse complement strand
CATCTCCTTCCATACAGTGCTTCATAAGGAGCCATCTGAATGCTCGAATGGTACGAATTATTGTAAGCAAATTCGACTAATGGTAAATGCTCATCCCAATCTCCTTTGAAATCCATCCACATGGCCTGAGCATTCCCTTAAGTGTCTAAATGGTCCTCTCAAATTGACCATTTTTTTGGGGATGGAAAGCTGTACTAAAATTCAACTTGGTTCCCATAGCCTCATGTAAGCTTCCCCAGAATCTCTAAGTGAACCGAGGATCCCTGTCAGAAACTATGAAATATGGAATCCTATGTAATCTTACTATCTCATCAATATACTTCTTTGCTAGTACATGCAAAGAATCGGTATGTTTAATTGCCAGAAAATGAGCTGACTTCATCAACCGATCAACAATAACCCATATGGCATCATGCTTCCTACTAGTCTTAGGCAAGCCCATCAAAAAGTCCATAGTCACCCTTTGGAATGATTTGGTGAGACATAGGTTGAGAGGACAATATTTCTGATGCGGATGAGATAGATGTGTTGTTGAGTGACTCATAAGGATAGTGATCATTGAGGAACACAACATGTCTTGATACATAAACTTTGTTTGTGCTCAGGTCAAGACATAAATATGCAAACTAAGTAGAAGAGTATCCAACAAAGACACACAGAGTATACCTTGATTGTAATTTATGCATGGTATAAGGACGAAGCCAAGGAAAACATAGACATCTAAAAGAGTGTAAATGCTTGTAACTAGGTGTCTAATGAAACAAATTTTCAGTTGGTGTTTTCATTTTCAATGTAGGAGTTGGTAAGCGATTTATTACATAAATAGTCGTGCGTGTGGCATGAGACTAGAAAGCTGATGGAAGTTTGCTACGATGGATGTAGTTTCAATTATATGTTGATGACGTCTTTCAGACATTATATTTTGTTCTAGAGTATGAGGTGGGGTTGTAAGGTGAGTAGTACCATTGTTGGCCAGAAATGGCTTTAATTTGATAAACTCTCCTCCATTATCAAAGTACAAGGTTTTTATATGTATTTCGAACTGTTTTTCAACAATCTTTTGGAAGTTTGCAAATGTGGACAAAACATCAGATTTGTTTCTCAACAAGTAAACCCATGTATGTTTAGTGAAATGATCAACAAAAATTACGTAATAACGAAAACCATCAACCGAAACCATTGGAGCGGGACCCAAAAAATCAGAGAACATTATTTCTAAAGGTTTAGAACTTTGCAAGCAAAGACTTGAGAATGGAAGTCTATGACTCTTTGCACACTGAGAAGAAACACAAGAATCAGACGATACCAGACGTGATGCTAGCTTAGGATTCGACTGAAGAAAGTTAAACACTTTATTGGATGGGTTACCTAATATGTGGTGGAGGACTAGTGGACTTGGGAGACGGGCATGAAAAACAGTTGGTTTTTTCATTGGAAGACGAAGATCATATAGGTCATTGTGTCATAAACCTGTAAGAAGTACTACCTTTGTCTGCAAATCCTTCACCAGAAAGCAGTTGGGAAAGAATTCAATGGAAATGTTATTTCTTGTGCACAACCGTTTAATAGAGAGAAGATTTTTATTGATTTTTAGCACATGTAAAACTTTGTCAAAGATGATTGATTTGGATTTAGTGGGAAGATAGAAACTACCAGTATTGTCGATTGAAACTTCATATCCATCTCCAACTTGCAAATTATCATCCCCTCTGTAAGGTGAATGAATGGATAGATTACTCAAGTCATTTATGACGTCATGAGTTGCACCAAAATCAAGAATCTACTGCCCTTTTGGAGATGATTCTGTTGTGTGAACATTATAGGCACTCGGAGTGTGGTTTATACGCTAGGCAAATTGCATAGACCTGGTTTAATGCTTGGTAGGCTTCCCATCTAGCAGCCAATAGGTCTTGGTTGTGTGACGCGGTTTGTCACAGTATTGGCAGATGATTTCTTTCTGCTTGGACATGCCAGGCGTGACAAACGAGCTCACAGGGCTAGCCTTGGTTACTGGTGGTTGGCTTAATGACAAACTATGATGACTATAGCGTTTCTGGAAGCCTGATCGTTGTTTGCTTGAGACATGCACAGACGGCACCTGAATAGTTTCTTCCAGCCTTGTCTCCCATTCCAGAAAATGCTCAAAGTCAACAAGTTTTTCATGTAGATCATCAAAACAGATCGGAGTCTCTCGAGCACGAATCGCAGCACTAACATCTTTGAAGTCAGCGGACAAACCATTCAAAGTATGGATTACCAAATCCGTATCATCTATCGGTGAGCTGACAATTGTAATTTCATCTACAATGCCTTTAATTTCCTTTAACTATTCGGAGATGTTGCTACTTCCCTTTCGAATACAAATTAAATTTTCTTTTAGAGATATGAGTCTTGATCGTGATGTTCCTGCATATGTTTTGGCAAGAAGCTCCCAGGGCTCTTTAGAAGAATGAACAAAACCAAGAAGTGTTGCAATATTTGGAGCAACAGTGGTCATCAACCCATGAAGGACCAACTGATCTTGTCGAATCCATATATCCAGTTCCGGTCCTGTTGTGACTGGACGAGGAATTGTTTCATCAACATAACCTTTAACATTATATCCGATGAGTAGTGCACTAACCTATACTCTCTAGGCAGGAAAGTTTCTACCATTTAGTTTTGAATCAGACGAGAAACCAGTGTTGAACATAATCAGATTTGTGGTATAGCAGCTTCAGTATTAACAACAATTGCAGTTGTAGCGACAGATTCATTACCTTGAGACATTGTTGAGGAGAAGTGGCTATAGAGAAAAAAAATGTCCTTAGGCTAGTTGCTCTGATACCATAAAAGGATATAGAATTGCCTTATGAAAAGTTGTTTTTATATTATGAGATGTACGTAAAATATATAGAAGAATTATAAGTGTTTGTTGTAACAAACTGAATACTAGAGTATCTATAAGGATATACATGACTCTATAAGGATATACATGAATACTGAAGTATTTGTGAAGATAAACATTGAATATATATACTAACTATTTCCTATTAATTACTTATGCGGTAGAAATTTTACCTTCTAATAATAACTTCATGATATTTTAATTTTTTCCATTATACACTTAATTAATTAAAGGAAGTTTTTGCTAATAGTATTTAAGTAAAGTGAAATATTTTATTTACTAAATTTATTTTATTTATATTTTCTTATTTTAATAAATAATTTAATATTTATAATTTAAATTTATATGACTAACAATGTGTTTTTTGAAATATTTATTTACTAAATTTATTTTATTTATATTTTCTTATTTTAATTTAATATTTTAAATTTATATAACTAATAATATATTTGTTAATTATTTATACAAAAATTAATAGTTTATTAAACCAATAAATTTTTTAGTCATTTTATCTCTTTTCAGTAACCGCAACTACACTTACTACACAACTATTTTCACGTTTCAACAATTACCAAAATAGCAATCCTAAATACATAAGTACTTATTGAAAATAAATACTTATTTCGGTAGGTTATCGACCGCCACCGCTCTCCTAAATCAAAGTCTTAGTCACATGGAATAACTTGAAGCTCAAGCTCAATCAAGGCTCATTAACCTTGCTTTTTATGAACTCAAGCTATGGTCCAAAGAGCCCAAATCTACTAAATTTCAAATAAAAAAATTGTATTCAAATCAAGTTCCCTAAGTTCAAATTTCAAATTTTGAAACTCAATCAAGACTTTAACATTTTTGCCTAAGTTATTTGCAGCCAGCAATTCCAAGTTGGAGACAGAGTTAGGTTTAAAAGAGGCCTCAATTAGTAAGCTTTAAATTCTTCAGTATTTTAGCAATGGCCTCGGACTTGCAATTAAAGAATATCAAACCATAGATAAAGACGTCTCCAGACTTTGGAGACGAAAACAATCAAATCTAAACCACTTCACTTGTATGAAAACAGCTCTTATAACTCAAAAGCTCTTCTCCACTTCTTTCTTTTTTGTTTCTGACTTTTCATGATTTAAGCCTTTAAAATTGATAAACTATTCACTTTCCTGTGTATAGCAAGTAAATAAAATTTTGCAAATACATGACAAAGAGCAAGCTTAAGAGCATGAAAATTGGCCTGCACTCCTTTGCAGGAAAACTTTACTTGACGTGCGATTATCAAGTTACAGTTCCTAGTTCGGAGGAGTCCTCGTAGTAGTAGGGTGTCAACTTTCCGTCCTTTTTAACAGTCATAACCTGGTTCTCAGCACTAACTTCTTGCAACATTTTTACAATCCTTCTCATGGACGGTCGATTGATTGGGAGAGGATTGGTGCAGAGGAGACCAATATTGAGGACCTTGCATATCTCTTCCTTGAAACAAGAATCGAGTTTTGGGTCAAGAACAAGGTCCGATCCTTTTTGATCAAATGTGGTGCACACCCACTTGACCAAGTCCTGTTCGCCAAGTTCGGGTCCAACTGGCCGCCTCCCTGTTACCAATTCTAAAATAACTACACCAAAGCTGTAAATGTCACTCTTCTCATTCACTCGCAGTGTGTATGCATACTCTACAAACGTGTACAAAAGCAAACGAGTTATTCCACATTCATCTACATATATAACAAAAGATTTGCAAGATAAAAAGGAAAAAAAAAAGAATAAATGAATTATCAATTGATTCCTGTATAGAAAGACTGATGTTCGAATTTTATGGATAACAAGTAGAAAATAAGTTTGAGAAGCTAAAGCTCAGAGCCAGTGAAGAAAGTTGGTCACTAACCTGGAGCAATATAACCACAAGACCCTGCAATCACAGACATGGATTTTGGCTTTCCCAGAGAATCAACAACCTTGGCTACGCCAAAATCAGCAATTCTTGCTCCACAATCCGCATCCAATAAGATGTTGTTGGCCTTGACATCTCTATGGACAATTGCAGGAACACAATCGTGATGCAAGTATGAAAGTCCCTCTGCAGCATCTGTAATGATCTTGTACCTTGTTGGCCAATCTAGCAACCCTCCCTTACTACTGTGCAACAGATCACCTAAACTACCGTTAGGCATATATTCATATACCAAGAGCTTGCAGTCTTTGGTTGTGCAGCAACACCATAGCCTAACAATGTTCTTGTGCCTAATCTTACCCAGAGTGGCGACCTCTGCCTCGAACCCATCATCCTGAACATGACCTTTCTCAATGTCGCATGTATCATTCTCCTTTTTGGCTCCTCCCCAGAGTCTTTTCACTGCGACTGCCTCTCCATTACTGAGCACAACCTTATAAACTTTCCCTGCCGAGCCACTTCCTATTACGTTATCTTCATCAAGATTATCTAGTATCTCATTTTCACTAAAACCCAGTTTATGGAAAGACATCAACGTCCATTTAGATTTATCTATCGCTCTGGCGTCCCTGAACTTTCTGTACTTGAAGTAGAACCACACAACACCAACAGTTAACACCAATCCGGAAAGCACAAAAGTAAATCTCAGCAACCAAGCATAACCTTTCCGTCTTCTATCATCTTTCCCGTCGCACAAGCCTTCTATATCTCCGCACAAACCAGGATTCCCCAAGAAACTATTTTTGAACATCTCCTTAGCATAAAGAGCTGGAATTTCTCCAGATAGCTTATTATTCGACAAATTCAGCTGATTCAACTTCAAGTCCTGCAAGCTCGTAGGAATTTCTCCTGAGAAACCATTGCTTGATAAGTCAAGATAATTAAGAACCGACATCCTGCCAATTCCCTCAGGAATCTTCCCAGAAAACTCGTTGCCAGCCAAATTAAGCTCATTCATTTTCTTCAACGAGTCAATCCCATCCGGTAGATTCCCGGAAAGTGAATTACCATGAAGATCTAAAGTTCCAAGCTGTCTCAGATTCACTATACTTCTAGGCAATGGTCCACTCAACATATTTTCACTCCCTGAAAACTCCAGAAGATTCTCAACAAACCCAATCTCTTCCGGTATGCTTCCACTAAACCTATTTCTATGTACAACCAATATGGACAAATTTGCTGCACTCGCAATAGTCTTTGCAATTTGACCCGTCAAAGAATTGTTAGCAAGCTCGAGAAGGTAAACATGCGGCAGACCCCAGAAACCAACCGGCACTTCACCCGATAACTTGTTGTAACCCAACCGTACCCGGGTCAAGCTCCGACAAGCTCCTAAACTCTCCGGTATTTGACCCGAAAACGAATTATGAAGCAATAATAACTCTTCCAGCTCACCTTTTTCGCACAAACCCGCCGGAATTTCCCCAGTAAACTGATTGTTCGAAACGTCTATCAATCTCAGCGGCGAGTTTTTCCCGAGATTCTGTGGTAACTCGCCGGTTAGCCCGTTCCTAAACAGCCTGAGCTCAAACAGACCGTGCGAGTTAGCAATGCTTGCTGGTAATTTCCCTTCAAAACGATTCTCGTAAAGATTCAAACTTTCCAAAGGCAACTGACACAACTCGTTGGGGATCAAACCACTCAGCCTATTCATGGACACGTCTATAAGTCTCAAGGCACTCAAGTTCCCAAGCCCAACGGGCAGCTCTCCGGTCAACGAGTTGTTATAGAGCTCCATCTGGACCACATTGGTCAACTCAGTGAGCGAACTCGGGATCGTACCATTCAAGCTGTTAACAGCAAGGTCCAAGTCGGTGAGTTTCTTGAGTCTACCCAGCGAGTCGGGTATTTCACCAAGTAAGTTGCATTGAGTCAGCCATAATATTTCCAAGTTCGTTAAGTTACCGAGTTCCGGCGGGATCCGACCCGGAAAAAACGGGTTATCAGAAAGATTAAGCATTTTCAGACTTGAAATGTTGCCGAAAAAAGGCGGTAGAACACCGTCAAAGAGATTAGACACAAGTGAAAGGACCTCGAGCTTCTGGAATCGACCAAATGATGCGGGAATGTCTCCGGAGAAGTTGTTTCCGGTGAGGTCGAGATATTTGAGGTTGGGGATGTCGGGGAGGGTGTTGGGGAGGGTCCCTGTGAGCAGGTTCTGGGAAAGATCGAGGTGTTGGAGGCTCTGGCAGTTGGAGATGGCGGAAGGGAGGGTGGAGTTGATGAAGTTGTCGAAGAAGGAAATGAAGGTGAGGTTGTGGAGGTTGCAGAGGATGGTGGGAAAAGGGCCGGAGAGATTGGATTCGGAGAGATCGACGGAGATGACGGAGCCGGAAATGGCGTCGCAATGTATCCCCGACCAGGAGCAGGGAGAGTCATGGAGGTCGGACCAGGAGGAAAGGGAAGAGTCGGGGTCGTCGAGGGAGAGCTTGAGTTGGTATAGGTAGAGGGCTTCTTGGTTGAGGCAAAGGGAGGGTGATGGTAAGAGGAGAATGAAGAAGAAAAGAAGCATTTTGTTTGTTGTTGAAGTTCAGTTTGTTGAGTGCTTCCCCAAGTAGTGGAGGACCATAAGAGTGGAAGATGTGAGTTCTGTGTGTAGAAGTGAGTGTGTAGTGAGGGTATAAGTGGAGAGGAGGGTGAAAAGGACATGAAAGCGTGACAGAACCATAGATTTCTCATGCAGATCTTTTTTTCCTGAGCTATCATTATGAATGAGCAGAAGGTGACTCCAAAGCTTTCTCTTTTTCGAATTTGCGTACGGAATTACTGGGTTATTCGGAAAATAGATTATACATGCTGCCTAATTTTGCATGTATTAAACTTTAAACATGCCATACTTGAGGAAAAGAGAGCTTGAATCATCAGCCGTGGCCTGGCTAGCAATGACCGCTGTCTCTGTCGTCTCTTTTTTACCTTTAATCTGGACACCATTATTACCCACCGGGATGAAGAACAAGAATGCTTGCAAAATCGACTGCCCTGTGAACGATATTTCTCAATGTACCCTAACTACAATCATAGATCAGTATGAAGATGGTCTACCAAACCACAAGACAATGTGTAACATCGATTCATGCCTGTTTAGGTTCGATCAACTAAATATAATACAATGTTTATTGGTTGGGCTACAACACTACTGCAACCACATTTCAGGATTATGTCCTTACTGTATCATTTTGCTCTACCAAAATCACAACTCAGTTAATCAAGTAATTAGTGTAAGTAATTCAAAACAATTAAAATTCTATATGGTAAAACAAAAAATCGTAAAAAGGAAAAGGACACGAATACAAGCTTGATGGGACTTGTGCTTTAGCTCTATCAATGCCGTACCAGTGGCTGATGCGATTCTAGATTCTGGGGCACTGTATAATATAAGACCTAAAGGTGTTTTCATTTCAATATACTAACCACACGATCGTATCGACCACCAGGATTCTCTCACGGTAGAAAATAGAGTTAACGAATATGGACGTAGAAAATAGAAACCCCTGTGCATCATTAAAGGTTTGTTTAAATAAAGACTTGGGAATGAAACAGAAGAATAAAACGTAACAGATTTCTATCTTTTGATTGATGGTTTTATGATAGAATAAAATATAATGGAATGGAAGTAGAGAATTTTATGTTACGTTCCATTCTATCCTAAATAGTAAAAATAAAAAATTTCATATTTAAGGAATTTCGGATAGAACGTAAATTAATAAATAGATACTACCAAATATACCCTCAATAATTTTTCTTATTACCAATTATTTCTTCTAACTTTAACCCCTTCTATGTAATTAATCATATTTTTATATTATTTCTCCTTATTCTAATAATAATATTTTTGTATTATTAATAAAAATTGTATATAATTAATAATAAAATAAAAAATTTTAATAAAATTTTTATTAATGAAAGTAGAAAATATATAAAAATTTATTATATAATTGTTTACATATATTTCTATATAAATAACATAAAATATAATAGAATTTATTAAATAATTAATAATAATATTTTTATATAATTAAAAATAAATTGTATATAATTAATAATAAAATAAAAAATTTAAACGAAATTTTATTAATGAAAATAGAATATATAAAAAATTATTCTTTAATTGCATTTATATATTTCTATATAAATAAAAATAGAAATAAATAATGTTTAAATATAAAACACATAAAATAGAATAAAACTTACTAAATAATTAACAATTTGTTTTTATATAATTAAAAATAAATTCTATATAATTAATAATAAAATAAAAAGTTTAATAAAATTTTTATTAATGAAAATAGAAAATGTATAAAAATTATTCTTTAATTGTATTTATATATTTCTATAGAAATAAAAAATTTAAAATATAAATCACATAAAATATAATTATTATCAATTATTTAATAAATTTTATTCTATTTATGTGATTTATATTTTAAATTATTAATTTAGATGGAAATATATAAATACAATTAAAGAATAATTTTTAATATTTTTCTATTTTCATTAATAAAAATTTTATTAAGTTTTTTATTTTATTGTTAATTATATGCAATTCATTATTAATTATATAAAAATTTTATTAATAAAAATAGAAAATATATAAAAATTATTATGTAATTATTTATATATATTGCTATATAAATATAAATATAAATAAATAATTTGTAAATATAAATCACATATAATAGAATAAAAATTATTAAATAATTAATAATAACTTTTATATAATTAATAATAAAATAATAAAACTTTTATTAAAATTTTTATTATTTTAAAATAAAAAATATAAAAAAATTATTTTTCATGATTACATGTGACTTTTTAATTGGACATAATTTTTGTTTTAAAATCATAATATTAAACTTCTTGCAACAATCATTTTAATATCAGGAATATAATAGTCATTTATTATTCATTGCATTTCATTTCATCCATCTTCCAATCAATGTTTCAATACATCATATTATAACCCCTTATATCCTTCTCATATAACTTTTCACTATATTACATTATATTTTATTATAAACCGTTCGTTTTATTTTATTTCGTTTCGTTCCGTTATATTAATTACTATCAAACCAGACGTACCATGAAAATATAGAGTTAAAATTTGTCTTAGCAATCAATATACACGCCGAGAGATATAGAGGACAGGATTGGACCTGCTCAGAAGTGTGCATGTTAAGCTACAGATAGATGTAAGCCTGTAACATACAGCTACTCAACAGGATTGGACCTGCTCAGAAGTGTGCATGTTAAGCTACAGATAGATGTAAGCCTGTAACATACAGCTACTCAACTGAATAACTGGAGACACAGAGAAAACTAAAGACAGAGAGACGTGGACATTGAGCAAGAGGCGTAGGTGAACAGGAAAATTTGGGTATAGTGATCTGGTGGAACAGGGTAAGCTAAAGTCCAAACGCCCATGCAAGTAAAATGTTGAATGAATTATATCGATATAAGAGTGCAACTGTGCAAGTTAAAAAGAGATAGAAAGTCAATTGAAAAGAAACGGGATATCCATCACTGCTTAATTTTCCCGTCTTTGGCACCCCATCAGCCATAGGTACCATATATCTGGAAGCTGCAAATAGTCAATCTACTGGAGAAGGTATTTATTTTCCTCTGCTTTGTTTATACTTTACATCCAAATCCGCTTTGCTGAAATAAATTTACCATGAACATGATCAACAGTAACAAATTTTGGTGTACCAAATGCGGAAAAAAGGAAAAAGAATTTCACATCAAAAATTATTATCGTTCTCATGAGTGTTTTAATATTTTTTTTCTCTTATATTTAGTATAAATATTTAGATATGTAGTATTTACCTTTTAGTAATTTAGCCTAAATATTTCCCTACTTGTTATTGTTGTTGTTTTAGTAATAATGAATTTTATTTCATTTATTATGATCATTTTATTTCATTTTATTTTTTTTATATAAGTCATTAAAAAGTAAATTTCTTTAGTAGTTACCAGTAAAGATGTTTACTATTAAATCTCTCTAAATTTCACATATCAACGAAAATTTTATTGTCTTGTTATTGTTGTTTATATCCAAATCATTTAAATTGGTAAAAGATAAATTATTTTAAATTAGTAATAGAGATATTAAATGCATATTAAGAAGTGCTTGGTTGATGGGCTTGATAAGGGTTTAATAGGGTAAGAAATAGAAAATGAGTGGTTGGTTTTATATCATCATTATAGGGATACTATTTTGATATCCAACTTTCAAGAAGTACTCGACACTACCGAAATATGAGAGAAATGAAAATTATTTTTGAGTAATGGACTTGTCACCGGCTGTGGCACTCTCTTTTTTAATCTTTTTAACAATTAAATATAATTAATTAATTAAATATATATTAATTAATTAATTAAAATAATATTACAATATAATTAATTAAAATAAATATAATTAATTAATTATAATATAATTAATAAAAAATATTACAAATATAATTAATTAAAATAATATTACAATATAATTAATTATATTACTTTACATTACATTAATATAACTAATTAAAAATCAATTAAATTTTATTAAACTTTAATGTAAAACAAAAATTTAACAAATTTTATTTTTCAATATTTTTAACAAACCAGTCACTATCAGTTATGATGGTAATTATTCTTTCGTTCCAATCAATCATCATAATTATAATGATGATATTTTTTTCTCATTTTTTGCTATATTCATTCTCATTCATATTATCATTACTCAATTTAAAGTGCCCCCTAATCTTCATTTTCTAATATTAGATATTTTGATATTAAAAAAATACATATTTAATTATGTCATTCCCCTTTTCTCTTTTGTTCTTATTCACTTTTCAGTTTTGGTAATTCTCCTTCCCTTTGCTTGTGTAGTTTATATTACATATTTTGATCTATGAAAAAATACATATTTACTTATTTCTTTCCCTTTTTCTCTCTTGTTCTTATTCACTTTTCAGTTTTGGTAATTCTCCTTCCCTTCGCTTGCGTAGTTTAGTTTAACTAGTTATTCCAGGTAAAAGCAACGAAAAAGTAGATCAGAATGAGTTCTGAAGTAATGACGCATGAGAATGAATCCTGAACTTCTTTGATTAAAGCTACAAAAGTAACATATGTACAAACTCGCTTATAGTGCTCCAAGGAGCAGAAAACTAGGCGGTGGTCCAACCGAAAAAGAACTTTACACTTTGGGAGTCTATGATGTTTAAGCTTTCACACTAAGGTCTAAAAGATACCAAGCTGGTGGTCCAACTTGCGAAAGAACCAACTTAAGAGGATTTTAGTACCTATTCCTATATAAAAAATACAAAAAGAGAACAAAGAATAGGCCTTTAGAGCAAGTAGTTCTAAACAGCAAAGCACTAGCATCTCTTCTGTTCAAAGAATTTTGATGGAAGCCACTCCAGGATACGTGGGACCAAAACGGAAACCTATACTACTAACTCTGAGGAAAGTGGTGGGCATGCTACAGGTTGATTGTGATTTTATTCAAAATAACCTAAAGAATAGTGAAAGGGCCTCTATGAGTCTGTTCCAAACCACAATCATAATTGTCCTCTTATGGTTCAAGCCCAGGCCACTATCTCCCACTTTTTGACACAACTTTTTAGATTGGAAAAATAGAGGGCCTTTGCTGTTGTTATGACTTGTTAGAGAGAAGATAGTCGATGTATGTGCTTTTTTCTCCTCTTCTCTTCTTTTGTTAGTCGCTTTCTTAGTCACTACGTGAATGATGAGTGGGAGATCCGCGAAAAGATTTCTTTTTGATCTTCTGGTACTCTTTTGGAAGCATTTAAAAGTATTGGTTGGGCAGAATATTTTGAGACTCAGGGCTAAGGTATTAAGACTGCAAAGCATGAGATCATTTTCGACTTGTTTATTCAAAGCATTGATTTGACTGGAGAGTGGGTTGACGCTTTGAGATAAAGATTCCAGTATTTCCAGAGGCAGTCACATTTCACAGGCCACCTCTAATACTTATCAGAAAGGCTGCAACTTTTTGACCGACCATTCAAGAAATTTGCTCAACTAAATAAACAATAAGATGAATATAATATAAGAAAGAGCAAATAATATCTTTTTATCATTTGGAGATGATCATGACATGTGATGCCATGAACATTGTTGCAATTATACAAGGAGGAGAATCAAAGTAGGAGAATGCAACTCCACATATATTTTATTACAAAGGCAGATAGGGTGTGAGAAGGAGAAAGAGCACGCAGATAGGATCATCCAGTTCCATATATGAGCTGAATGTTACATTTACCCGTTCTACTTGCGGTATGCTTAAGAATGTAAGTAGAAATTGTCTGCATGGTTGTTTTAAAACTTTGCGCTAGGTCAAATGTCCCATCCCCTGGTAAGTGGGAACCTTCTCTTGTAGAGTTAGAACCAGACCGTATATTCTCACGTGTACAAGGTAGGTTGATAGGCCTAGGTAAACATTTTTCCAATCATAATAAGAGACAAAATGGAGGTTGCGTCACGACATTCAAACAGCAGTCAGCCAGTAAAATTTGATGTGTTAGAGACTAATCATTAATCCTGTGTGCTTTGTGTAAGGGTGTGATCATCAATACTAACCACTCCTCGTTCAATTGAAGGTAGAAGCTGGCAGGGATTGATGATCTGAATAACTGGGGAGGTGAAAAAATAGTTCTTGTGAACACATCCTACACAAATTCTATGTAAAAAGACTGTTTTATTATCTCTTTTCTGTTGCAATGTGTACAGTTTGCAGACAATGCATTTCCACCCAAATTTCTGGGGACAATATACTGACAATAGCAATTTGATTACAATCTTATGTCTTGTCTCTAATTCTTCAAAGACAAGCTAAGACTACTAGGGTCCATTTTGATGGCGTTCACCCATCTGGAAGCTTGATGACGTTGTTGAAGTGAAAACTAAGCCTGCTAGTAATAATGAAGTGAGCGTTGAAATTTCACATTCTTTAACTGCAATAAAAATTTAAGGTAAGTAAAAGGGAA
>JAOSBN010000002.1:35739504-35767450 GCA_027563595.1 Erythroxylum suave | reverse complement strand
GTGCATATACAAAAATTACAATTCATATCTATATAGAGGCTACATGACGTATGATCATGCCGAGATATGATTACACATGCCTAACCTGTCCCAAATGACCAATTTACCCTTCCCATCGGTGATGAGATGTTACACCGCTAACATCACGACGCAAGAGCATCTTATACATGCCTTTCTAGATAAGTACTTTCCATTGACGAAGAACACAAAGATTATAAAGAAAATTACTAATTTCCAACAAGGTGACGGAGAGTCAATTTGCAAAGCGTGGGAGAGATATAAGGACCTACAAAGGATGTGCCCACACCATAACCTACCGAAGGAGTTCCTTCTGCAGACTTTCTACAATGAAGTGAACCCACCTATTAAAGGCACGATAAATGCCTTATTTTTGACATTTTTCTTCAAGTGATGCAAATACCTACATTAGCAAATAGGTTTATTACAATTCTTTTATTAAAACATGTTATTACTCTATTTTAAATATTTTCCATAATTACCTCTCAAATGGATGCATCCATCAATATTGAACTGGACCAACAAGTTTAACCTCATGTTCTAAATGCATAGGTAGATGCTCCATACAGTCAAAGAAGTTTGGAGAGAAAATCCTTCTAATTTTCAAAAAATTACTGGAATTTTCCTTTCTAGTTTTTCCACTTCAACCAACTTTATTTTAGATGATGTTAAGCTTTTGAAAAATAAACTTAATTCTGTTATAACTTCTCAAACCTTATTCGATAGCAACTCTCAAAATGCAATTAGAATTAGTCTTTGCATAAACACATGATAACCATGACTTTTCATCCCAAATAATTTGTACTTCCTCATGTCCACACACTTTGCCAAGTTTGAAACATAATCATCGGGAAACTTTAAAACTTTTAACCATTCACACAAATTTCCTTTTGTTTTTTGTCCAAAGTGTAACAGACTTTTGAATATTTACTAGTGTGAAGATCTTTATCTAACTCATTCCTTCTATAAAAAATATTCAAATCAGCTCGTGATTTTGTATTATCCTTTATCTGCCATTCAATGTTTATTATGGTATTGAACAAATTGTCAAAATATTTTTTTCAATATGCATCACCTTTAGATCATCACGTATCAAATTAGTTTTCTAACATGGCAAATCCTAAAAGATGTTTCATTTTCCACAATCAGAGTTTTTACAATTTTTTTTATTAACTTCATCAGCTTCAAATTCTGTAACTTTCAATAACCCTAATTCATCAATCTAAAGCAATATCTCTTCACCAACTTTGTGAGGGGGAGAAGGTGTTTGTACCATCCTATTCTTAATGAACTTTTGTTTATTACGTCTAAATGGATGATCTAGAGGAAGAAATTTCTTATGGTTGTCAAACCAACATGTTTTATCCCTGTTTGGAAGATAAAATGCACCAGAATCATTGCCATAATAAGGACAAGCCAATTTTCGTAATGTGCTCCATCCAAACAACATGGCATATGCCAAAAAATTACTAATAGTCCACATCATTCCCAAAGATATTGCAATTCAAATATCAATGGTTGTAAGAATACATCAATTTTGTGCTTTGGATTTGTAAGCCATGGCACAATCACTGTCAAGAACATATATACCTCATTCATACAAATCCATGGATGCAAATTATAAAGAGTAATTATGATTGGCCATGATGAATATTGTTGGCCAGATTGACCAAAAGGTTGGAATCCATCCATTGACAATTCCAACATAACATTTCGACTTTTTGCTGCAAACTTATAATAGGGGTTATTGAAATGTTTTATGCCAGTGCATCCAATGAATGACTCATTATTCCATCTTTATGCTCGTGTTCATTATGCCATCTCATGTGAGATGCAGTAACATTATAGGCATATAGTCTTTGAAATCTTGGAGTTAGCGGGAAATAATACATCTGCTTCCAGGGTACTAATTTCTATTTCATAGAACACTTTCTAGGCTTGACCATAGATTGATCATGAAATTTGCAGTCTTGTAATTCACTTCATCTCCCCAATACAACATACATCCTAATTTGTAATAGTTAATTTTTTTAACAAGAAAACCGAGACCCAAATAAGTTTCTTTATATTGTAAAAACTATCAAACATTGTATGATCAAGAGGTAATGATTCATTATACCATCCAATAATTTTTTCAAAACTACGATTAGAAATATGCTCTTCAGACTTTATGTTAAATATTCGAGCAATTGAAAACAATTAAGTCATTGTCTCACAACTTGGCCATAATTCTTAGTCAGTTGAGTGTAATGTAATATAGCACTTCCATAAAGCATATGCCGAACATCTAGAGGATATTCGAAAACATATTCTATGAGAATGATATGTTAGAACAGTCACATAACTTATTATGGTATTATACATAATATAAGTATTCAAAAGATCAAGTTTTCCCATTTCATTCGCAAACTTAGCTTACAATATAGCATTACTCTTCATAATTCATATATTTACATTACCAAAAACATATAAGAGTTTACAGCTCTTTTACAATATGTTCTATATGAAATGAGAAACTAAATAGACACAATCTACTAGACTCCTCAGATATCAGCTGACTACACCTTTGAACCATTCTTGTTCCCAAAAATTGACAGACTAAACTTATATTAGATTGCCTTAGAAGTTAGGTCTCCCTTTTACCTGAAAATCAACATTGCAATTTTGATGAGTTTGCGAACTCAATGAGTGAACCATCATTAATGTGCTCACTCAAGTCAGAACACAAACATCAAAGGTATGAAACCAAATTCACATGTACATCACAGTATCCAATTTTGTATACCACAACATCTTTCATCACATTTTAACAAGTGTAACAGGTACACAACATCACATATCACTATATTAAAACAATATAATCATTCATTATAATCATTCACACAATATATGTAAACTTATATATGCAAATGCATATATGACTCCACTTTCATTTTACTTTATTGTGACCGAGCATCTATTTACTGTCCCATATCCGTTATGGATATCGATTTCGTTTCATTGGCCGTCCTATACCTTTTGTGGATATTAGGCTCATTAATAACTGAACCTGTGGCTCTTTGTGCACATCCTGACCTTTATCTGATCATGCTTGTCATGAAATGGAATGCATCAATTCACATAATATGCTATTGATACTTTTCATTCAATATGCTTATATCATTTATCACATTCTTCGTTCAACATTTAGTTGAGAATGCATTCAGTATTACACATATAATTTGAAAGCATTTCCAATACATTCTCGAATATCAAACTCCTTAGACCAACAATGTCTGGAATTATCATAATCACATAAGTAACAATTCAATAACTGAAATTTAAACAGAAACAAATCAATTATATTGAGAAAACATCTAGGTTAACTCATAGTATGCTCCAGATAATCTATTGCCTTGATGAACCGACAATGTCTGGATGCTAACGATCAATTTGTGCTTCTTTAGTCATGCAATACACACATATTTGAACCATTACAAAGTTAATCAATCATATAAATATTTAATCATACACATGTCTATGTGTCATATTCAATGCATGCTCAATTGACTTTTTATCTATGTATTCTTATTCACAAATCTTAACCATTCATACATCATAGCTTGGAGATAACTAGTTTGCAATTAGGTTTATACCTTAAGTAAACTTGATTGTTTTAAATTCATCAATCATACAATCACCAACCCTTTTCTAGCGTTATATATATTCACACAATTTCCTAATTCTCATTCATTCATTCCTAATACATTACTCATATCCTTTGGATCACATTTGTATTCACAAAAAAATCTTTATTCCTTTAATAACTCATAATTTCCATATTTAGATACATTGATATCAAAACAATCCATTCCTTAAGTTATAACATCAATTAACAACCTAAACTTATCAAACCCTTAACCAATTAATCAAGCAACTATCTAAGTTCATTTCAAGCCTCAATCAAGTCCAAATGCACCAAAGTAAAGTGACTTATCCTTAACTAATTCAACAATCACACAAAATAAAATTTTCTTCAGTTCAAAGCATTGCCGATGACCGTGGGAAGGAGCTAATGCAGTTTCCACGATTGTGGGATGAGTGAACCAAAGGTTCACATCCATTTACTTCAAATTTTTTTCCAGATTATAACACCTTTATACCAAATTCAAAACATCTTAATAATAGTCCATTAATTATACCTTGATTATAATCCAATTCTTGTTCAATTTCATCTCCAATTCCAACTCAGAATTATTCAATTGGCAGCTCACAAACTATTGTCTTTCATGCATTAAAACAAAGTAAAAACTATCATTCACTGTCATACATGTAGTCCTAGTCCTTTCCCATTTCAAGAACACTACACTAGCATCTTTCTTTAAAATAAATTCTCCTTTATTATACTTCAAATCCCAATCTAATTCATGCATATAACAACCTATAACCCATGGGCTTTATACATCAAGAACAAAGCATAAAAGTATCCAAGTTCATCAATCATATTCCAACACACTTCATCACTAACATCATATACAATCCATCTTAATTTAATCATCATAATCTTTCTATTAAAACATGCCATAAAGATCAATACTTTACTTACTTGTTTAGCTCAAGTTCCACCTCAATTCGTCAAGTTAACCTAGCCTTCCATGCATGCAAGATCATCACAAATTCAAGGTGGAAATAGGTTAGTTTTGGGCAAGGATAGAAGACCATAACAAGAACAACAATGTTTTGGTTCTTTACCAAACTTTATAAAGGGTAAAAATATAGATTTGGTGTGACAATTTAGCAAGACTTAACCAAAATATAGAGATGTAAGACAGAAGAAAGTTTCCGTCAAGAGAAAAGAAGAAGATGGTGAATGTTCCAACTGTCACCACGTTTTAATGACAAATGTAATTAGGCATGCATTCCATTGTCCCATATATAAACTGTCAATTGTCACCAATATGCTAGGCCATTTATCACTCAATCATTGCTGCCATATGTCAATTAATTAGCTATGCGAATTATCACCAAATTTTCCATACCAAACGTCACTCATTTTCATAGGCTTTGTCATTCTAATTTTCAATATGTCAACTTATCTTACCACTTGAAATTTTTCCTAAACTAAATGTACATTTTAATTCATCAATTTTCCAATTGTGACAATTAATTCCAAATTTACTGATTATAATCCACCTAACCAAAATTTAAGATATAAATAATACATAATTCACATCATGATCATTTTAAACCTTTCATACCTGGAACATGTCAATTGAGTGCGTATAAAATCTTTGCAATATTTCCTAAATCATGTTTCATGTGTGTATGCAATTATTGCGTATGTTAATGAAATGCATTTCATAAATTCTCATTGATATTACTCATATGCAATATTCTAAGGTTCTAACCCTTACATGTAGTAAGTCAAAAAATTGTTTTACATATGGGTTTGGTTCTTCTTCAAGATTTTCTATATTTGCTTGAAAGGTACAACCGACTGCATCATAAACTATTTACAAGTAAGGATTTTCAGTTGCACCCATACCATTTGTTCTAAATTTAATCCCCCTTTCAAACTCATCCACATTTACTGATGAGTTTACTTCATTACCCTTGAGGTGCTACAAATCAATGGCTCCTTATGTCGTGTCCACTCAAAATAATTTGGAACAAACCCTTTTCTCAACAGATGGCCATTCACTTCATCAATAAGAAGGAAATGAATATGCTCGTACTTTTTAAATGGAGATTTGATCTTTGGGCCATCCATATATGCAGGTTGAGAATATGCATAATGAATAAAAGCTTCAACTTCCTCAACAAACTCAGGATTAATGAAGCCATCAAGTGTTAATCATGTATACATCCAAGATCTATCAACATTACTCTTTTTTGTAAAATTTTTAAGTTAAAAAATGATCTCATAGTTAGTATCCTTCATATCCCCTAAGTTTACAGAAAACCTAAATTTATGAATTTCTTGTGTTAATACTAAGTTTGAATTAATTACGTTGAAGTTGAAGTACTTATGTTTGAATTAATCACCTACAATTGATTTTGATATGATAAGTGTAAATTGCATCATATTTTAGGGCATAGTTTGATATGTCTTTAGCTGTTAATTCAATCATGTAATATGTGCTTATGTTAGAATTGTGTTTATTTGTTAATTATTTATGTTTTAAGTGTTTTATGGTTTTGAGCTTAAATATTATGTTTTTGAGTTACCTTGATGGGTTTGGTGGTGTTTCAAGGTCAACATCGAAGAACAGAGGAGTTTTAAAGATAATAGGGTTGAAACAACGACCTACGATTATGACATGAAAGAAGCTCCACATAATCATGGCCTACATACCACAATCATGACAGAAGCCTAGGGAATGAACCACGAACGTGGCCTGCATGCCACGATCATGACAAAAGGCCTCAAATGTGAGCCACAATCCTTGCTTACAAGGTCACGGTCGTGACTTGCATTGGACAAACACGTCGACACTCATAAACGTTGAGTTTTAAGGGATTTTTTGGACCTTTCAGACCTAAAAAGACCCTAGGGTTATCCAAAACACAAGAGGATATAAAAAGAACTAAAAGAGGCAGAGAAAGGAGATTTTCACATCAGTCACCTTGAGAACCCTCATCGAGAGATAAAGGAAGAGAAGAAGGAAGAGAGAACAAGAGAAGAAGCTGACTCGAAGTATTTCCCAGATCAGGAGGTTTCCTAACGTTCCTACCTCTTATCATCCATTTTAGATTATATTTCCTATTCTTTTCAATTTTATTATTATATAGAATTGGATTAAACAGTTGATGATCAGATTTAAAGTGTCGAGGATGTTTTAAACTCACCTTCGGAATTTTGTTCTTGAGTTAATGAGAATATGATTGTTTATTTGTTTATTGGATATTGTTGCAGTTTGATTATGCTATTGCATAATTCAATAATAAACTAAGAGGATGAATTAATTGAAAAACGATTAAATTGAACTAATGAGAGTTAGGTGATATAATAGAAACCAAAAGTAAATCATATTGATAATTTGTGCAAAGAGAGATCTTGTATAGTTTTCCAATAGTTTATTAGAGAACTTCAAAACTAGTTAGGGTTTTGGATAGGTTATGAATTGAGAGATTGCAACCTCCATAATCTAATTAGGGTTTATAATTTAGGGTTAATGGTTATAACTCAAGAGAGAGTTATCAACCCTAGTATAGTCTAGAGCCAACAATTCAATAATTCATAATCAGTTAGGTTAGCATTAAGGATAGGTAAATTTCCCTTTCTCTCAATTGGTAATTTCCTTTAGTTGATTTTTGGGTGCGTTGCAAATTACTTAATAATTAGTATTTTTATTTTTGATTCTTAATTTGATTGATTGAATTAAAGTCTCATATTAGTTTCATTACATCTTAAATTTCTGTTATTTGTTTCTAGTCTTAGATTTTAGGAGTAGATTAGTTCCCTCCTTGTAGGATTGACACCTTTGGTACTACGCTAACAAATTGTGAGCTCTAGGTTTAATAATTAAAACTTACATACAACCAAAGCCCAATCATAATACAATGTTACATGGCATTGTTTACACATATGAATCAAGAAAGCAAGTTCTTACTGTGACTCCTAGGCTTATGGAATTTTTCATCGATAAGCCTCATGGGAGTTGCATCACTAGTTTCCAGCCTATATACCATCTTAGGGGTTTATTATGCAGAGAACTGTCACATCTATTAAACCTATGAATTTCTTGTGTTAATACTAAGTTTGAATTAATCAAATTGAAGTTGAAGTGTTTATGTTTGAATTAATCACCTACAATTAATTTCAATACTATGGTTCGCGACATTGTTTAGACCTGTGAATCAAAGCAAGTTCTCGCTCTCACTCCTAGGCTCATAAAATTTTTCATCGATAAGCCTCATAGAGTCGCATCATAAGTTTCCAACCTATATACCATCTTAGGTGCTTATTATGCAAAGAAATGTCATGTCTATTGAACCTATGAATTTCTTATATTAATACTAAGTTTGCATTAATCACATTGAAGTTGAAGTATTTATGTTTGAATTAATCATCTGCAATTGATTTCAATACTATAGTACGTGGCATTGTTTACTCTTGTGAATCAAGAAAGCAAGTTCTCGCTGTGACTTCTAGGTTCATGGAATTTTTCACCGAAGAGTCTCATGGGAGCTGCATCATGGGTTTCCAGCCTATATACTATCGTAGTTGTTTATTATGCCTAAAATCATCCATAAGATCTCAAACTCATCCGCATACGATAAATACTCATGTAATCATACATCTACTCATCAATGATTCAAACATAACCCAAACATAATTACTTAGGTTATTAAAGAAGAACATAAAAACTCATCAATGAGTACAAAATATTTAAAACAATAACACAAAATCAAGACCTCCTTTGCATTCACATAAAACCCAAATGCGTCAAAATCGTATTATTAAAAAAACACATATGGTAGACATTAGTTGGACGAGTTACCTGGATGGATAGACGAACAATTACAAAATATGAAGAAAAAGGTGAGTAATGCTCTTCAAAACAAAATATTGCCTACAAAAAAGAATATTTCATATTTAATATATTACACTTGTTCAACAGTTTTGTTATAAGCAAGGAAATTAGAAAATAATGCAATTTTCTCATCATCAGGATCCTCATAGAATAGAAAATTTCCTGGAATGTTTTGATGGAAACCTAAGCTTTCTATTCATCTTCCTGTCTCATATGTTTTGATCAGTCTATGTCTTGTAATAGCTAGTCCTAAGAGTGTTTGACCTAGTCATAGCTCAAGTTTGAATTATACTGCCAATTTAAGACAAAACCAACGTCGACCGTGAATTCAGTCTACACCACTTGAAAGAATTTTTAAAAAACTAAGTTATCACCACGTCAAGAAAGAAGAATGAAAACAAACAAAGTAACCTTTCTCCTAGTTTCACTTGAACAAATAACATCTTTAAAGCATGTCGCTTCCCTAAGTAGCCTAAGGACCAAGTGGTTGAAATTTTAACATTACGAGAACAATTAAACCAATTGTTGCAAAGGTAACAAACAAATAAAAGGAACTAGTCCCGCATCTAGCAACCACTATCAGAAGAAGAAACATTCATACCTTACAATCCTACACCCCAAGCCTATACTTTTTAACTACCATCATGAGGAACCTTATTAACATTTTGGAATCCAATGCCTTAGATACATTTAGTAAATCTCAAACCTTAACATCAACAAAGACAAAAGCCATATTCTAGTCTCAATAGGATCAAATTCACAAGCTTAATGGCTTTCCACTATCTATAGTTTAAAGATAAAAAATCTCCCATTCATATATCTAGTAATTTCTATCTCAACTAAAAGGCAAAGATATAATGATTTTCAAGCCTTGTTTGATATGTTTCATACGAGAACTGGTCACTAATGTAATAAAAACTTGACTTATGTAAAGGGGATATAATTCATTAAATATATAATAAACAATCTACATATCTATTAGATCTTGCATATAGTACTACTAAAGAACCTCACAAATGACATTTGAGAGAATGATGGGAAACATTTTTTTAGACAAGGGATGTTTATAACAAACCTCATGCCAAAGTCATTAGACTAATAATGAAGTGCTTATAATAAGGACGACTATGTGTAGAGCCAATACAAATCACCAATAAAGTGTTTGAGAATCCTCATATATAAGCAAACTATTTGGGTATGATGAATTCGCTCACACTACTTAGAGAATCAATGCCTATAATAAATCAAGTTCAGGTTTGACTCTTTTTGGAACATGATGTAAATATTTAAGGTAAGGGGAAATCTATATTGGAAAATTAAGCATAAAATTAGCAATGGATGAATTATATGATTTTAGCTCGGTAATTAAAGTGAAAAAGGTCCTTTGTACCTATTCCGTGAAGCATTTCACATAAGGCACATCTTAAGCCTTGATAAGTGTGAATTGCATCGTGTTTTAAGGTATAGTTTGATATGTTTTTAGCCGTTAATTCAATCATCTAGTATGTTTTTAGGTTAAATTGTGTTAGTTTGTTAATTATTTATGTTTTAATTGTTTTATGGGTTTGTGCAAGTCTTTGAGCTTGAATATTGTGTTTTTGAGGTAACTTGATGTGTTTACTAACGTTTCAGTGTCAACACCGAATAACAAAGGAGTTTTGGAGACATTCGGGCCAAAACAATGATCTATGATCATGGCATGTTAGGCCACTATTGTGGCAGAAGCCTAGGACCATGGCTTTGTAGGCCAAGATCGAGGCTCACATCAGAGCCTTTTGTCATAATAGTGGCATACAAGCTACGATCGAGATAGAAGCCTAGGGAATGGCCCACAGTCATGGCTTGCATGCTATAAATGAGACAGAAGGCTCAGATATGAGCCATGATCCTGGCCTACAGGGTCATGTTCGTGGCCTACATTAGGCGGATGTGCAGAGACTCATGAATGTCAAGTTTCGAGGGATTTTTTGGACATTTTCACCTAAGGTTACCCAAAACACAAATGGATATAAAAAGACAAAAAATGTAGAGAAATGAGCTTTTTGTATCAGTCACCTAAAGAAACCCTAAAGAGAAATCATTGAGAGATAGAGGAAGAGAAGAAGGAAGAGAGAAGAGGAGAAGAAGCTGACTTGAAGTACTTCTAAGATCAGGAGGTTTTTCGACGTCGCTGCCTCTCGTCATCCATTTTAAATTGTATTTCCTATCCTTTTATGTTTTATTATTGTATAGAATTGGAATGAATAGTTGATGGTAAGATCTAGAATATCGAGGATGTTCTAAACTCACCTTTGCAATTTCATTCTTGAATTAATGAAAATCTTATTGTTTATATGTTTGTTGGATATTGTTATAGTTTCATTATGCTATTACATAATTCAATAATAAATTGAGAGTGTGAATCAAACGAAAACCAATTAAATTGGACTAATGAGAGTTAGGTGATTTAATAGAAACCAAAATTAAATCAGATTGATAATTTGTGCTGAGAGAGATCTTATGCAGTTTTTTGATAATTCAGTAGAGAACTTCAAAACTAATTAGGTTTTGAATATCTCTATAATTTGATTAGGTTTAATGGTTATAACTCGAGAGAGAGTAATCAACCCTAGGATAGTCTAGAACCAACAATTGAATAATTCATAACCTGTTAGGTTAGGATTAATGATAGGTAAAATTCCCTTCCTCTCAATTGGTAATTTCCTTCGGTTGATTTTTAGGTGTGTTGCAAATTGCTTAATAATTAGTATTTTTTTATTTGATTCTTAATCTAATTGAATGAATTAAATTCTAGTATTAGTTTCATTGTATCTTTAATTTCTATTATTTGTTTCTGGCCTTAAGATTTTGGGATTAGATTAGTTCCCTCCTTGTGGGATTGACACCTTTGGTACATGCTAATGCACCTTGAGCTTGCAAATTATCGAGGAATAATTATAACTTACGTACAACCAAACCCCAATCAAACCTTAAAGCTAGGCTTAAAGAACTTATATGAGGAAATGAGTGACATATTAAGTTCCAAGGCTTATCTGTTATTTAAGAAAATCTATCTAGAAATAACCTAAACTAATATCTAAAGGACAACATTGGGAGACAAAGACATGCATATGGATTATTCACTAGTAATTCTTGCTACTAAGTGTTTAGGAATTAAGCAACCAGGTGAATGGAGTAAGCTAATGTGGTTTAAGAAAATTCCCCTAAGATATAAAACAAAGTAAATGGAGTAAGCTAGTGTGGTACAAACAAACTCCCCTAAGATATAAAATCAAGTAAATAGAGTAAACTAATGTGGTTCAAGAAAATTCAAGCAAATGGAGTAAGCTAATATACTTTTATTAAACTAGATTAGCACAGCCTTGTAATGTCTCCTTTGTTTCCTTTCAAGGCTTATCAATGAATTAAGTTAAATTTTTTTAAAAAAAATCCCCTAAGGTATCCTTTATCTTATTGCTTTCCATTTGAAATAGGCTAAGCACTTTAAATAAAATCAAAGGTTTTTCAAGAACAAATCCGATATACAAGCTATATAATATAAAGTATGAGTAAATATATCATCTCTTCTTTAAGTATAACTCCACTAAAAGGTTATGGATAAGAATTAAAAAATTGTGTAACCATTAATACAAATAAGAGGATTAGGAGAAAATAACATCATTCGCAAGACATCTTCTGAAAGCCATCATCCGAAAGAAGAGGATTACAATATTTTTAATACTACCTTTGGACTTGATACCCATGATGGCATACACAAACATTTTAATTATATGCGTTGTCATAAGGAACTTTTTGACAATCAATGTTGCATCTAATTTTGTAATCATGCTTTGACCAAAAATGGACTGTTAAAGCACTTTAAAATTTTATAAGAAATTGTTTAAAAAATGATGTAAAAATAACTCATAAATTTTCTAAATATCAATTTTTACACATTTCATCTATAACATCAAAAAATATATAAAATAAAATATTCAATTCTTTAAAATTTAGACACTTAATTAGAAAATTTTAAGAGTTAATCACTTAAATATAAATTATACTCACACCTCTCCTTGGTCACTACATAATTTCCTCATATCACATTAGCATCTTTTGCTTTCTTAAAAATATCATCTCTATTTCTTTTTAGAGCAATTTTTTACGGTGGATGCCAAATTTCCCATGGAATTTTGTTTTAATAATTTCTAGTTACTGTGTGAGACATATAAAGCACACCATGCATATCCTATAGCTACTATAAACTAACCTATCTATATATAACGAATCAAGATGCATATCCTCATATCACAACCACTATCCATTACTTCTAAGTGATCATAGCTTCATACTCATGCTCCATATATACATTCAATCATTCAAAGATAACTTCAGATGAACCAAAGAGAAGTAATTCAGTGTCAACAAATTTACGGAACCAAAGAGAAGTAATGAACCTACTATCATACATTTATAGAACTAAGACAACTATGAGGTGTGGTAGCAAGAGAGATGATTATACAGTATCTAACACAGATGAGAAGATGATGACGAGGACTTGCAACGATGAGGTATGGTGGCACAACGCGTGGTGGCCTTTGGTAGCGACGGATATGAGGACTGTAATATCTTATCTCTCAAATTGTTGAAGGATTTAGAGTGTTAGACTACTGAGTCACATGAGGAGCATCATATTGAATTAATTTGGTACATTTGTGACATAATTGTATTCAAATTCATAATATGAGCATACACACATGAATTTTGAGTTAGAAAAATTGCATCCAATTGACATATTCCAGGGTATGAAACTAAAATGAATGTGACATGAATGTGCATTTCCAATGTCTTGTACTTTGGTTTACCAATGAAAAAAATTGATGGATTATAATTAGTAACTTGAAATTAATTATTATAATTGAGAGATAGCTGAATTAATATGTACATCTAGTCTAAGAAAAATGTCAAGTGGTAAGACAAGTTGACATATGGAAAATTAGGATGACTAGACCTATGTAATATATGACATATGGGAATAGAATTGAGTGACAAATAGCTTAGATATTGAATGAAAAATGGCTTAGAGATTGAGTGAAAAATGGCCTAGGATCTTGGTGACATTTGGCAAGATAAGGTAAGGATAAGTGGCTTGCATGCAAACATGAAAAGTGTCATTGTATTACATAAACACCTTACACTTGATGCAGAAGCATCTCCTTCATTGTTTCTGCTACGATTCATCCCTCTCACCACTGAGAACTCTCTTCTTCCTTATAGCTTTCATCTTCTGCCTAAGTTTTGTCCATTATCACCTTGTATTTGAGATGATCTTGCATACATGGAAGGCTAGGTTAGCTTGATAATTGAGGAAACAATTGAGCTAGTCAAGTAAGTGAAAGACTGATCTTTAGTGATATATGTTAATAGTACTTGATGATGACTGAATTAGGGATGAATTGATTGTGATATTAATGTACATGAGTGTTGGAAAATGATGCATGAATGGTAGTTTCTATTCTGTTTTTGAAAGCATGAAAAATAATAGTTTATAAGATGTTAAATGAATGATTTTGAGCTTGAATTTGAGATGAAATTGATGAGGTATGGAGGTATAATTAAGATATAATTAAGGTATAATTAATTATTATTATGAACGTGTTTTGAATTTGATATGAAAGAGGTTTCTTTCGAATTTGGTAGAAAATTGGATGTTAGTGTATGTGTAAGAATGATTGTTAATAATATAAATGAATATAATTTAGAGAGCTTTACTGTAACCAAAAATGGAAGTTATATTGATATGAATTAAGGTAGCATTTAAGGACATGTAATCTAGAAAAACATATGAGTGTTAGTTGTGCTTTAAAGTAAGTGAAAATTCATGGAGAATTGAGGGAAATTGGATAGTGCACATTCGTGAAACTCGTCCCACGATCATAGGAAGGTCCTCCACGATTGTAGGCAATGATTTGAAATGAAAAAAATTCTGTTTTGTGTCATTGTTGAACCACATAAGGATAAGTCACTTTATATTAGTGTATTTGGACTTGATTAAGGCTTGAAATGAACCTAAATTGTTGCTTGATCCATTGGTTAGGTTGTTAATTGATGTCATAACTTAAGGAATGGATTGTCTTGATATCAATGTATTGAAATCTAGAAATTATGAGGTGTTAAAGGAATTAAGACATTCTTATGAATGCAAATATGATTCAAAGGATGAGTAATGTGTTATTAGATATAAATGAATGCACATTGGAGAACATGAAGTAATTGTGAATGAGAATTTGATAATTATATGAACGTATAGGATTGATGAATAAATCAAGCTTACTTAAGGTATAAACCTAATTGCAAAATGGTAGTATATAAGCTATAAAGTTTGAATGATCTGAAAGCGTATAAGTAAAGTCAAGATCTTCATATATTAATCCTTACCCAGAAGGTCAATTGAGCATGCATTGAAACATGATATAAATACATATGAATGATTGAATAATCATATGATTATTAACTTAATGATGTGTGAAATATGTATGCATTGCATGAAGATAGATACACAAGTTGATCAGTAACGTCTAGACATTGCTGGATCATCAAGGTAATAGCTTATCTGGATCGTATTGTGAGTTAACCTAGATGTGTAAACTCAATTATATGTGTTTCTGTCTGATCTATATACTGAATATGAAATGTGAGAACAACTGAATGTGAAATGTCAGAAGGAATATGAAATGTGTTAGCAATTGAATATGAGTTGTCGAACTTATATCTGATTAATTTGATAATGTGATAGAAGTACACAGGAATGAAAGGTAATGAAACGTGACATATGGAATGATGCATCGCAGTGAAATGCATGATCATATAAAGGAGTTGTGACCAAAGCGGCCAATGTGAAAAAGAGCTTTAAGCTCAGGATTGCGCACAAAGAGCCACAAGCTCAGTTAATAATGAATTTGGTATCCACAAGGAATACGATACAGTAAATAAATGAGCCTGGAATCCACAAAAGATACAAAACAGTAAATAGGCATTTGGTCACAACAAAGCAAAATAAAATGGGGTCATATGTGTATTTGTATATAAATCCTTATATATATCGTATGATTGAATTGAAATGAATTATTTAATTGTTTGAAATATAGTTGAAAGGTAAATAAGGATGTATTATGATATGAAATGTTAGTTTACCTGATATACATATGAAAGTATGATAAACTTGACATACTTGATAAGGTATGATGAAATGTAATGTGATATTCAATATTGTTTGATATGTAATACTTGTTGAATTAGGATATACCTTGTCTCTGTTTATCTAACTTAAGTGAATATATTTGTTTTCAAGTTCCTGTTATTTTCTCACTATGTTTGATGGTTACATAAGCAAAATGAAAAAATGTAAGGAGTTCGCTTTGATGATTAAGACATAATTTAATAAACATATCAGGTGTATAAGAAGTGACAATGGGGGGAGGGGAGGAACTTTTTTATGAACTCATTGCCAAATTTTTTATGAAGAAAGTGGTTGATATATTGATGATGGTTCACTGATTGAGTTTGCAAACTCATCAAAATTGCAATGTTGATTTTCAGGTTTAGAGGAAATCTAGTTAGACTAATTAGAGTATAGCTACTGCAATTGGATATAAGTTAGTGGTTGGGATCAGTTGTACCTGCAGATGTCTCTAGTCATTATGCATCAAGAATAAAATTTCTCACCTATTGTCAAATGTATAGGTGAACTCTAAAGTGCAATGACATTTATGATTTAATATGGTTGTGTATGAAATGATTCAAAATGAATGTTTGAAATGCTTTTGATATGTGATGCCTCCAATAATGTGATAATGCGATCATCTTAACATGTCATCCTCATTGAGTTTGTTCTCGAATAATCGTCGATACATTCAAGCATATGCTCTATAAGAGTGGTATGTTACAAGGATAGTGGCACGCTGAGGACGCATGGTGGTACGACGATGATTTTTTATCCAGTCTCATTTAATGCATGCTTATTCTTTAATTTTTACTATCTTGAGATTTTCCTTATTTTCATACAGTTTCCTTATACATTGGAAAGAAGAAACTCCATATATATAAACAATTACACCTTTTAAAACCACTTCCTTAAGTTTTAGCACTGTAGCTAGATGGTTGAAGAATTTGAATGGAGAACTCTTTAAGTTTAAAGAGTGTAATACAAAGATTTCAATGGCACAATGGTTTGAGTATAGAGGAGATATGAAACAAGCTCTACTTTAGGGAATCGAGTTAACAAATTTGAATTAACCATTTTTATATTAAGTTTCTTCTTGATAGTTCCTTGGCCACACTAATTATTTAAGAAACTGAGTTAACCAATTTGAATTAACCATTTTTGTATTAGTTCTTCTTAATAGTTCCTTGGCCACACTAATTATTGCTCCTTGATCTTTAAGACTAGTTAAGCCAACTTGACTTGCATAATTGAGAAAGTCATTTTTATAACTCCTCAAGCTACTTTCTATTCCTTCCACCATATTTGTAAAATGTTGTTAATTTTCCTATAAATAGATAAGGGCCAAAGGATTGAATGACTTTGAGGTCCTCTAATGGATCAGCTCTCTAGAATGCATAGTTAGTTGTATGGATGAAAGTCACATCAACCAAGATGTTAAATCTTAGAAGCTTTACTTGAATATAGAGTAATTGATCAAAATAAAATGAGTTTGCATGATTTGAATTTTTATAAAGTCTATAACCACTATTATCACACCATTGAAATGATATTAGTGATTATTCAAAATAGTATAAATTTTATTTAAAAATTAAGGAATTCATTCAAGTGCTTAGATTTTATTTTGCTCTCCAAAATTCTTCACATAGATGAATTTCTACAAGACAAAATGTCCTTAATGAATTTTTTATTATTGGGATAATGATATCCTTTAATATTTCAAGCAAGGATCATTTAACAAGAGGGATAAAACTAGCAACAACCGTAAGTTTAGGTTTCTAACCTAGTTTCTATTTGGTCACATAGATAAATTCTTCCTTTTTTAAAGTATGAACAACTTTAGAAGTGGATGATACATTCTCTAATGCTTCAACTAAGGATAATGGTTCAATTATTGGAGAAGGAGGGATTACCTTAGGAGTGCTCAGTTCCTCTAAGGGGTTTAGTTTATAATTTATTTCTTCTTTAACTAAATTAGACTCAACAATGGTTTGTTATTCAAAACAATAACCCTTCCTTAATGGCTTTAGAAAGTTTTAAGTTATTTGAAGGAAAATCTTACATTTCAACTTCCTTTATCGACCAGTAGCCTTCCATCTCTATCAATATTACCACTTTACTCATTCAATAACTCTATCCTATCGTGCCCTTTTTCCTTCATATTGCTTGTGTACGTAAGAAGGCATCCATAGCTTCATCTATAAGTTGCTAGTAGGCTTCTATGGATAACTTAGTATATTTTTTTCTTCTTATAAGCCATCATTATCATTTAGATTTTTTAATCTTAATGTATTAGGTAAGTATTTCTCATTATCAACCTTTATATGGATTTTTGTATATCTAATTCTCTTAAGATTAGTTATGGTTTTATCTAAACTAATTAACCTTCTAAGAGAGTTTTCTAAGTAGTTAAGCCCCAATTAGACCAATGCATAAGTAGTATATTGTGAAAATTAACAAATACATGTTTCAACTGAATCTTGTTAAGATTCATTCACAACCTCCAAATTTGAAGAAATACTGGCCTACCATTGATATTCTAAGGGCCATATTCTGGCACTTTCATTATACTGGAATTGGAATTGAATTTGAAGAGGAAATAGTCTTCATCAATGATCCATAAGCCTTTTAATTAACGTGGAGGACCAATATGCAGTACTTGCTAAGAGCACCTCAATGAGAGGATATATTACTTGGACATCTTCATCCTTGTTATAAGGAAAGAACTTTAGTTTATCCATCAATCATGCATCATTAACAAATTTTCTCTAAGACTTTATAAAGGGGTCAGAAGTGGAAGAGGATGGGAGAGGTGTATATTGGGAACCAAAGAGTGGTATTTGGTTAATCTTAACCAAGAATAATGGAGGATAGTTATATGGACTAGTTGAGCTTCAAAAAAGTTGGTAGAGGGGAGGTGAAGGAAAACACATAAGCATATCATGAGTAGGGGCTTTATGGCATAAGTAGCATATTCTATTCCCTAATGAGAAGGGAACTAGGTCTAAGACAAAGGTAGGAAAAATTTGCCATTAACTAAAACAGGGGAAAAGCGGTCATACTTGATTGTAATTTGGCTTAGGCATGCCAAGGAGATCCTATGAGAAGGGACAGGTTGAATCCTAGAGTAAGAAAATAACTACTTCTTATGTGAGGGAGAGGTCAAATCTTAAAGTGAGAAAGTAGCAATTTCATATGTTACTAAGCCTTATTCTTACTTTATCATATTAATTTTTACATTAAGTTTTTGTTTTATTTTTTATTTTAATTATAGTCTATATATCTACCTTTAATGATCGTATCAATTAATATGCATGAAAAATGCACATATTTTAAGTATTTTGACTAATTTTAATGCTACATTACTAATTTTACTAAGTGTTTGATAACTTTTACGTATTTCTGCAAATTAGACCTTGGGACGGTATTAATCAAGAATTATAGGCCATTCTCAGCAAAATCACGAAGAAAATTATGATAGGATCACGATCTGACCCACACCTGTCTGTCAAATTATGTGCCAACTTATTTTCAGATTGATTAAATATAACAAGTGATATGGCCTAAATCATGACATTGTATAAGATAATGTGAAAATTGGGAAAGAAATCGGAAAAAAAAACTATAGTTTAGGGATAAGACTATGTTAAAGGTTATATATCAATTTCAAGGAAGATAGAAAAATCTACAGTTTATTAGCACATTTGTGCTAAAGGCCATGAGCAATGAGGCTTATGATTTAGGTCACAGTCATTCCTTAAACCTTAAATTATGTGGGGTAAAAACATACTTAAGTGCATAAATCCTAGTTTTGGGGAGAAGTTAGTCAATTTTGGACACTAGAGGCATCTTTCTCTCTCCAAAAGCTATAGTTAGTGATTAAAGACTTTGAAAACCCTCGAAAAGTCAATTTTAAGCTATTTTCAATAAATAATTAAGAATCAGATATCATCTCAATGAATAAAGCTACTGGTGGAATCAAGAGTTCATCTGGATGATTTATAAGGATGACCAATTAAAAATAAGCAGCCTTTTAGGAAATTTCAATTATTTGCCCAAATTTTCTAAATTTTTAGTTGAGTAACCAACCTTTTAAAATCTTAACAATTCAGTTGAAAACTTCAATTCTTTTAGTAATTTATTGATTTGGTTAATGAAATATTTGTTGATATGAGATATATTTCTATGAGCTATATTTTATTAGTATTAATGCATGATTTATTCATGCTAAAGTCTTAATCTAATTTAAAGTTACTTATAGATGACTCAAGAGAGCCTACTTATAAGTGGATCATGGCTTAGATAGAGGAGGTTGAATGAGATGCTTGAGAGAAACCTACGTGACCTTCTTATTGATAGGGTGAATTTTCTCTTAAGATTTCATAAAACTTAATGCTTTTAAATTTTTCTTAAGATTTCACAAAGCTTAAGCTTTATGAAATCTTAAGAAAAATTTCAATAGTAGAGATATGAGTAAACTAACTAAAGAATATATAATTACATATCAAGAGAGTGTAATTTCAATATCTAGGAGATCTTGTCAATCCAAGGAATATGCCCAACCTAGTTTAATCTTATCACAAAGTCAAAAGTACTGCTAGGGGAAGTTCTAATCTAGACATAGCAATTTGATTGGATTCTCTTTTAGTAAGTTATCTTATCATTGGTTTTCTTGATTATTATCTAGGTTTATCTTTATGTTATATTTTGTTATTAAAACTCCTAAAGATTATCTTTATATTTATTATCCTAGTTAACAGTGTAAGTTTTTTCTAATCCATATGGCTTTTTATAGGATTTGAACCCTACTTACTATTATATTGTTTATCAATAATATGTACACTTATCTAGTTAGTGAGTGATACATTTGTAAAAAACTTAAGTAGCATTGATGCATATACAAAAAATACTTACCAAATTTTTTTGTATTAGGAAAAACTTTAATAGCATTGACCTCTCCACAATATTGCTTTCACTAGCCATTGTAAACAAACAATATAAGAAATCCTTACTGAGCTTTGGATCTAATTATGGCACAAACTTTTGTGGGTGTAGTAGAATTGAATGAGATTGCGAGAGTCCTTGTGTGATAATCAAGTTTAAGTTTGCTACTGCTTATCTCTACCTTTATTCATTATCATTAACAAATGCATATGTTTGTTATAGAATGCCGACATTACTCATATTTTAGTGTCCAATCAGTCTCAACAAATAAGTATCTATTACAACCCAATCAAATAAAATGAACAAGAGAAATACGAAAAAAACTAAATTTTAATTGACTTATTCATAAAAAAGACAATATAAAGGACTTAAGATACTTCTGACTTGAAGTACTTTATAATAAAATCTTAAAAACTTTGTGCTCGAGACTCTTATAAGGAACTTTCTCTAAAAGCTCTAAACTCTTACTAAGTAGATGATTGAATGTGCTCTATATTATAAATGAACTACAAAATGTTTCTTTATATAAGCTTACAAGAACTTACGGATCAAGAAAATTAATCGACACTTTCTCCAATAACCCATTAAGTTAATAGAAAGTTATCATTTATTACACTTTTAAGTTAATAGAAAGTTATCATTTATTACACTAACTTTTCCACTAACTTTACTATATATTATAAATGGACTAAAAATATGCCTTTATACATGCTTACAAGAATTTAGGGATAAAAAATTAACCTACTCATTTTCTAACATATTAAGTTAGTGGGGAATTAACACTTATTTCAATAAATCTACAACTTAGAAGAGAGTTATGTATTTTGATTATTAATTCTACCTAGAATATGAAAAACATGATATTGGAATATGACCATTTTGTTACCACTACATCTAACCATTTTTTTTACAACTTTCAGAAGTACTCCCATTTTGTAAGATAGTGCTCTACTTTCAAAGTCTATTACTACTCCATCTTTTTGTCATGTATATCACCTCTTGAATTGAAAATGTCCTGATAATCCTTTAGTTAGCCGTCTTGAGATATTTTTGCATATGGTTCATCTAAGAATGCTCATGTTGCAATCATATTTTTCCATAACCGAAGTTAGAATCAATTTTAACTACTGTATAATAACCTTATAAATTTACATACCTTCAAACCTCTTCATTGAATCCAATCTATGCATCCCTAAACTTAACATAATTTGTTGAGCCAATCATTTTTGGTCTCACATTCAAAATTTTTTGATAATGCCTACTCACATATACCAATACTTACTCTTAAGTTTTTATTAGTATTGCTCACTTGTCTCAGTGACTCATAAGTATTTGCTTGTTCCCTTATGCCATCTATATGTCACATTACTTTCATTTAGGCTTAGGAATATAATAATTGGCTAGTACATGCTTGGTCCTTAAAACTTTGAAGGCTTCCGTTTATTCTGAAACCTTATTCTTTTTGGTAAATAGATGGCACATAATTTACATAACTTCAACATATAATGTTGGCATTACTTTGACAAGGAGTTAGTTCAAATAAAGTTGTAAAAAAAATTGAAAGAGCATCTGACATGTTAGAAAAGGTCTAACTCGTCCATTTCAGTAGAAAAGCAACAATATAATTAATTAATATAAAGCAAATACAATTGTAGTAATTCTGCCACCATAAGATAGGCCAAACTTCACCTTAACTCTTCATCGTGGCAATTATGTTTTGTCCACTATCTTTAAAACTAATTTACAAGTTATACTTATTTTATTATGAGTAAATTAAATTTCATCAGTTTTACTTTAATCTATTAATGTAAACCTTTTATATTTATGCTCAAAAGTTAATTATTTTTCTTTTACATATTTACTATATTTCAAACAGAAAATCAAGCCTATAAATTTCATCTTGACTTAAAAGTTTTAAATTAGACTAAGCTTGAAATTAAAGATATATCTCATTGATATGATTTAAATTTAAAACTTATTTTAAAAAACCCTTATTAATGTTGTCACTGTAACTGTAAATTTTCAGGCAGAAAAGTTAATGGATGTAAATCCATATATACTAATAAATTCTCTAACTTTCTAATTATGTAATAAAAAAATATCACACCGATCGTCTTTTAGTAAAAGTCTTATTATTATTTACCTAATGTCTTATTAATCTTGCTTCAAAGTTCATCATCAAATCGTATGTACCTAATACTTGATCTAATCTTGTTTTATGTTAAAAACAATGTCATTTTATGCCTATTTATACTTGAGATGACTTTATTTTTTTACGTAGAACAGGGTTAAAACGGGATATTGAGTAGAGAAAATCAGAACTTCAAAGTTCAAACCCTTGACAATTTTTGTTTCTTTTGCATTCCTAAACTTGTTAGAATCTCTTTGAGACCCACGAACCCGCCAATTGCGGAGTAACTTCGCTTGAACCAAGAAAAAGAGCAAAGCAACCGAAATTTTAAAAAGAAAAAGGAAAAGAACTGCTAGGACGCCTGGTTTGGACTTAGTTAACTTAGTCGGTTGCATCTCTATCACTTTGTCCGGACCACATTTGACATTTGTTTCCTCTTAAGTTCTTGTTCTACGCGTAAAGGATATAAAACGTAATTTGATTTCGTTTTTATTGATATAAACAACATCAGGTTTAAACACTATCATCTAAATTTTCTTTTTCTTTTCTTTCCTAATCATGACAAGTTTGCAGTTGGAAGTCTTTCACTTCTCTTCATTCATTTTTCTTTTCCTGAGAAAAGTCTCGTTTTGATGGAAGCTTCATACTTTGGACCATTATAACAATAACAGTGCGTGTTTGTGTGTGGGGACTCCTTCGACAAGCCTTTTCCTTCCATTCCGTTTGTTAATTCACACATCCTTCCACCTCTGCCGCTAATCAAGTGAAGACTACTTTAGAAAAAAATAAAATATAAATGTTTGGTCAAATATAAAATAAGTAGGCATGCTCAATTTTTCTCTGCCTATTCAATTTATTAGCATATAGAAAAGGTTAAAGGTAAAGTTGTTACCTATAGTTTTCCTTAATTCAACTGCAGAACAGTGATTTCTAAGGCAATTAACCAAATCTAAAAGGCTTCATCATAGCTGTTGCCTTAGAAGGACATTCAACATGAATAGAATTGTGGAAGAGGAAATGGGCCTGAGCTGTAAGGTTAGACAACAAGAAGTGGGCACATGCTACCCTTGCACTAAATGCCTATCATTAGAAATTGTCCCACTCTCCACAGCCCACGCATAATTACTCCCCATTGCCAACTTAGTATTTGTATGCAATTCTTTGTGATTTACATTCATGAAATTACAACTTATCATCGACCAGAGATCAATTTATATATGAAAACAGTTTGTAAATAAAATGCATTTCCGCAATCGATTGCTTATAGTCCCACCATATTGCTGTATGAACCCAAAAAGAATAACTGAAATAGTTTTACTAGTAACATCGACAAAGATGATTCTTGTTAAAGTTTTCTCATTCAGGGACCACAGTTACCGCCATTTCCTTCCTAATCCCACCTAATTGATTAGAAAATTTTCCGGAGACAGACTATACTATCAAGAAAAAAGAATACGATCCTATATAAAGATTGAACCTTTCACAAACCATCACTCCTTATTGTCACCACAGTTCCTCTTGTATCTCCACTGCCTACTATGGCTTTCTCTGCAAAATTTCTTTCCCTTCTTCTTCTCTTGGCACTTTTGTCTCTGAACGCTTATGCTAGAGAAAGTCGGTTCTTTAGCAAGGTCAGTGCCTCTACAGCTCCCACAGTCACCGACAAAAACAGCAATAATAACGTCAAAGAGACTACAGTTCCCACCAAGGAAGAAGATGAGCAACCAAGCTTTTTGCCGGAGACCCAAAGTTATGGTCTTTATAGTCAGGAGTCCAGTGGTATCCCAACTACCACCACGAAGCTTGGCAATGCACCGTACAAAACGTCCAATTACGTCCCATACACCACACCGATCAATCGGGAATCCTACCTTACAGGCAACACCAACAATAACAACAACAACTATTATCACGAGAGCAACCAATATAACAACAATGCTTTTGAGGAGAAGCAAGACAGCAACTTTGGTGAAACCAGCCTCCAACAGAATGGCTACTACACCCCTAATCCCGACAACACCTATAACAACAACAATTACTTCTATCGTAGCTCCAATGCGTACGGCAACACAGAGAAGCAGGGAATGAGTGACACCAGATTCCTGGAAAAAGGCAAGTACTTTTATGATCTCCTGAACGAGAACAATCATGATAAGGGTCAATACTACACAAACCCGAACCAGAACCAGAACCAGAACCGGGTGTACAATTATGATACTAAGGGTTACTACAACAGCAACTATGGCAACTCTGAGTACAATCCCAACAACAACGTGAAAAGCTACCAGAACCAGGAGAATTTCCAGGAGTTCGCAAATGATCGTTACGTCCCATGAAGAGTTGGTGGCCAAGAACAAAGTGAAGGAAGATGCTGTTGAGTTGATCTATGTTTATTAGTGAGAAACAGCAGCATATAAAATTATTTATTTAGCCCTTTTCATCTTTTTCTTTGTTCCTGTTTTCATGTTTGCATAGTCTCTCCTGCTTCAGAAAAGTTTATTAAGGTATGGAAGAGAATGGTTTTCTGTCCTTGTCTTCAAAAATTAAATCAATAACATGTACAATGTGATAGCTTTTGTGTTTCTTTCTTTTCTGATAGACTTAAAGATCATAGGGTGATTAAATCCATGAGGGAAAAATTCAAAGTTATTTCGTTCGGCTTTGTCTTGAAATCAGTTAATAATCTAGTAAGAGCCATCTTCTCAAGGATTCTACCTATTTTCAAGTAAAAGAAAGCTTTAAATGAACTACGATCTCTCCATCCACTAGGCTAACGAACAACTTAAGTTCATATGAATTTCTCTATCGCTTTCAAGTTTCAGTCTTTTCTCCAGGCTTATCCTCACAGTTCACAAAACATTCAAGTCGATGGGGCCATGAACTTTACTTTAGCTACCGAACTTGCCCCAGAGCGTACCGTTTTTCTAAATAGGACAGAGACCATTCACTTGGCTCATATGGGAATTGGGGAGTGTTCTGGAAAAGCCATCGCTGGATTATGTCCTTTCATGATAAGCCTGCATTGGCTTCTCATGGAACCAGACCAAATCAAATCCCATTTCAATTCAAGTTACAGAACCATACAGCAGGACTCAAATTTGGTAAACTTATGAGTATAACCTAGTAAATGCAAACTCTGCAAACTGTGGGGATCTGTTCCCTTGTCATGTGGTTAATAAAAGTGGTACTTGACGACCAGCACTAGGGCGCACTTGAGAACCGAAAATTCAGAATGCCAAGTTGACCTTTCACTATTGTGCTTTGCCAGACAGTAGCTTATGTGGGTATTAGTCACATCACGTGCTGTGCTCTGCTGCACTAGCTTTCTGATTAGTTGAGCAACTGTTCGTATTGCTCTATGTCGACAGACTGGGCGATTTTTAGGAATGACAACTTGTTTCTGATGCATTGCATCCTATTTTCGACCAAATTACAGGGTATTTACTGCAATTAAAACTAGAATATGAAATCTTTATATTCAAGCACCAAATTGATAATGAGCTTTGGTCATAATATTGAACAAAAAGTTAAGGGCCTGAACTTTTAGAGGAAGGAGTGAGTTTTAAGTGATATTGTGAAGGTCTTACTATCCAGTGGTAATGTACTACATATAGCTTTAAAAGCTAACTGAATATGATGATTACTTAGAAGCTCTTTTTAGAAGAGTTATAATGCAAAATCTTGCATATGCGACTGGCAGTAAGAGTCCCTTTAACTGGACACCATGATTATGGTCGCTGAGAAGACATTTCCTTTTCCTTTTCCTTTTCGAAAGGTTGGAGGTGGTGGGGCAGAGGGAGAGGGAGGGAGAGACTTTAATGTCCTTCCAGGGGTTAATTTAGGGAGACCAAATACAACAGAAACAAAGGTCATGACATGAGCTCATCTAAACACTTTAGGTGAACTTACCTTAGAAAAATTCAAACTCAATATGGCCAAGGTTATGTGTTAGTTAAAGTGCAGTATCAAATTTCAAATCTACAGCAGAAACAAAGGTCATGACCTATATTCACCCTCAGTCTTCTAGGTACCTATGAAAATTTCAAACTCCACATGGCTAACCTAAGCAGCAGAAAATGCCATAATGGAGAGTGTTTGCAAGCTTTTTTTTTGGTTAGGATGGCTGAGGGGATGGACCATCAGGCATTTGTAGTTATAACTGCAACTTCCCCGCATGATTTGTTACTTAGCTCCGTAAATGGTGGGCTGACTTTTCTCAATCTTCCCTAGTCTTTTTTCTTTTTGACAATAAACTATTGGTGGGTGGAAAGGAGTTTCTATTCACATGGGAATAGAATCTAAGATTTCCTTTATGGCATTATTGAATCAATGTAAATATTAGTCGAAAATACATCTTCAGTTACAGAATAATGCTATTTAAAACAATTAGAAACCGCAAGCACATGACATAGTAGTTGAATCGAATGGAATGGAGGCCCATGGCATAATGTCCTGCAAATTTTAAGAACCTTCATGATGTTCGGTGTACAATGGTGAAGATGACAAGAAAATAACCAAGTCAACAACAGTCGCTCCCAATGACCTGTGTCTGTCACCACACCAGTACTCCTCCATCTCTTTATGCCATCATGTTGTACACTTGTTCTCTACCTTTTACTCATAAAAGGTAAACTTATCAGTTGGGACATTTCAGAAATTTCCAAGCACCTTAATCATCAAACTGGAATTAGATCTTGGCTTAAATTCCAATTACTCCTCTCTAACTAAGCAGGGACATACTATTAAATTCCAATTACTCCTCTCCGACTAAGCAGGGACATACTATTAAATTCCACTTACTCCTCTCCAACTAAGCAGGGACATACTATTTTCACTTTGCTACAATTTCTATCCTAAGTATTTACAGTCTCCCATCACTTATTCTCTACATAATTCAAATCCAAAATTAACACATTCCCAAATCATTACTAATCAAAAAGTTACTTTAAGGCCTGTTTAGTTGAATGTTAATTAATGGAATGGAATGGAATGTAATGGAACGGAATGGAACGGTTTATAATGGAATGTAATGTAATACAGTAAAATATTGTTTGGGAGGGATGGAAGGGTTCATAATGTAATGTAGGAAAATGTTGTTTGGAAGATGGATGGAATGGAATGTAATGTATAATAAAT
>JAOSBN010000002.1:35716298-35739404 GCA_027563595.1 Erythroxylum suave | reverse complement strand
TATAAATTCAAATTATAAATATTAAATTATTAAATTAAAATAAGAAAATATAAATAAAATAAATTTAATAAATAAAATATTTCAACTTACTTAAATAATATTGGCAAAAACTTCCTTCTATTAATTAAGGGTATAATAAAAAATACTAAAATATTATGAGGCTATTATTGAAAGGTAAAATTTTCACCGCATAAATAATTTCCTACCGCAGCCCCCTTTCTGCTTATCTATTTCTGCGGTGGCAATGCAGTTTTCCTCAACCTGCGGTTGTCAGTCACAAATTCAAAAATGTGACTGCGTTTAAAAACTATAGTGGATAAGTACTTACCCCCACTACACTGCAGATCCAAACGCAGCCTTAATCTAACTTGTATGTGGCTTTAAAGACAGTAATATGATAAAACAAAGCCCAACCCACACTTTAAAGGACTTAAAAAGTAAAATGAAAAATGGATTTAAAAGACAAAATTGATAATTAATCCAAAAATTTATATTAAAATCCCAACCCTAAACCCAAATTTGCTAAAACAAATCAAGCTCTTTAGGTATTCAAATATGATGAATAAACCCTAACAACAGTTTTGGCAGCAAAACAATCCGAAGGACATGCATGAAAAGCTAGAGAATAAATTTAGCAATAAATATATAATTAGAAACATTGTAAGATTCATAGAAAATAAAGAATCAAAACTACTACACTAATTTAATGATTTATCAGAAAACCCATAAATAATAAGACGATCCTAACTCAATCTATGACCACAAATTGTAAGCAATTTAGAATCAAATAATTAATTGTTTAATTTATTAAAAACAACTATTGAACTAAAATGACATTCACCAATATTCCTAAAATTTAGATATTTTATTATTAACACCAAATATGTAAATAGAATTATCCCTATAAATATTATAATGAAAATAAATTTATAAACAATAAAGAATTGATATTGCACCTCTAGAATAAGTTGACCATCCTTTTTTTTAAGATAAAAAGATTGTATTAATCAAGAAAATGAGTGATTACAGGAGGTGGAGATGAAATCCATTCTCCCACGTTGAACAAAGAGCTAGCGCTATGAGCTAGAGTATGAGCTACCACATGGCTATTTCTGCTAATATGCTTAAAACACACAGTTAATCTTGATTCAAAGACAAGACTCTTGCAATCCTTAACCACCAGTCCAAAGCTGGAAAGATCATGAGCATCAAAGTTGTTTAAAGCATCAATGGAATAAATGCAGTCATATTCCACCTACACCCGATTCCAACCGAAACCTTTTATCTAGCTTAAAGACTCCTTAATGCCTATAATTTCAACATCGCGCGGCCTAAGTTTTTCAGGCAGGAGACGGACCTTACATGCAACAAAAGCTCCATTACTATCCTGAACCACCATCCCAATACCTGTTCCCGAAACAAGGGTGACTGCATCAATGTTTATCTTACCCATCCAGCTGCTGGAATCGTCCAACACGTGGGCACTGCAGCACGAATAGAATGATGCTTAGGATGAAGGAGAATCCATTCTTGAAACACACGCAAAGCACGTCTCCAAATTTGCATGGCAGGGGTTCTCGTGCCTTTCCATAACCTCGTGTTCCTGCTTTCCCTCAAGCTCCAACACACACACATCGCCAAAGCAGCATCAGTTACGTTAAAAAGCAGCAAAACTTTCTCCACCCATTCCTTAATCGAAAAAAATGCTGGATTAAACCAACTCAAGAAAGAAAGTCCCCACACCTCTTTAGCAACACTACAATTTACAAACAAGTGAAGACCGCTCTCCTCACTACCATTGCAAAGAGAACACAACCCATTGGTATTAACGTGTCTCTGCCGCAAGTTAGATAATACCGGTATGATATCATTACAAAGTCTCCAAGCAAAATTCCGTACTTTTGGAGGACAATTTATCTTCCATAATCGATTCCAAACACTGTTAAAGGCTCCCCCATCAGCTAGCTCTGGTAGCCAATTTGAAAGCTTATAAGCACTATTTACTGTATATTTTCCATTCTGAGTAAACCTCCACTGATAAGCATCAGTGGTAGCAATGCGAGGAAGGGGGATTGAAAGAATGAGATTAGCATCCCTTTGGTTGAATGTACTACATATTAATTGCGAGTTCCATCTACCGTTGTCTATCAAGTCCTTCATATAATGAATTCCATAATCAATTGAGAAGGAAGTGGTGATACAAGGATTAGCCTTATCCGGAAGCCAAGGTTCGAGCCATTTCGGAATACTAGAACCATTACCCACTGGCGAACCTATCCCATTCCTAATAAACTCCTTGGTAGCCAGAATGCCCTGCCAAATGAAGCTAGCATTATACCCTGCCGAAGCTTGAAGGAAAGGAACAAAAGGGGAAAAAAAACAAGCTTTAAGCACACGGACAGTCAGAGAATTATGGCCATTAAAAAGTTACCAACCAATCCTCCCTGACATAGCCAAGTTGAAATCCCAAAGTCTAAAGCCCAACCCTCCAACATCCTTCGGTTTAGCAAGCCTATCCCACGACATCCAGTGCAACCCTCTTTCAGTTTATAAACCTTTCCCCCACCAAAAATTGCACATTAATTTCTGAAGATCCTCACACACAGTTTTAGGGAGAAGGAACATACCCATAATGTAATTAGGGATGGCTTGTAATACTAATTTGAGTGGAATCTCTTTTCCTTCTTTTGAAAGGCATCTATTGTTCCAAGAACTCAATCTCTTCCACACATGATCTTTCACAAACTGAAAAACTTCCTTTTTATTCCGCCCAACAAGGGTAGGAAGACCTAGATATGAGCCAAGGCTATCTCCTTCCTGAACTTGCAATTCCATGCTAACACCTCTACGATCACCATCCTTCACATTTGAGCTAAAAGTTATCAGAGACTTGCTATAATTAATAAGTTGGCATGAAGCATCTGCATAGTACTTTAAGAGACCTTTGATCTCCTTTGCTTCATGAATATTAGCATAAAAAAAGAGCAGGCTGTTATCAGCAAAAAGAAGGTGAGAAACGATCGGTGCATTGCGGCAAATTTTGATTCCATATCGAGAATTGTTGACCAACTTGTTCATGATCAGAGAGGATAGGCCTTCAGTGCACATAATGAAAATATAAGGGGAAAGTGGATCACCTTGACGGATACCCCTCGTTAGGATGATTGGTCTAAGAAGTTTGTCATTCAGAATCACTTGAAACTGCACAAGTATGATGCACTGCATAACCAGATTCACAAAAATTTCTTGAAAGCCCAAAGCCAAAAGAACTTCTCTTATATACGGTCATTCCAGACGATCATACGCCTTGCCCATGTTAGGTTTCAAGGCTGGAACCTCTATTGCCCTTCTTCTTAAACCGCATATGATGTAAAGTCTCAAATGCAACAATAGAATTATCCAGAATACTCCAACATGAAACAAATGCGCTCTGCGACTCAGAAACAATCTTTGGAAGAATGGGTTTGATTCTATTCGTTACCATCTTCAACATGATTTTGTATAGAACTTGGCAAAGAGCAATAGTTCTAAAGTCAGCAACGGAATCAGGTATTTTCTTCTTGGGAATGAGCACTAAGCCTGTGACATTCAACGTAGTAGGAAAAGATCCCTAATCAATACAAAATTTAGAGATATCACCTCCAATTGTAGGCCAGTGCTTCTGGTAGAAACCTAGATTGAAGCCATCTACTCCCGGGGACTTATCTAGATGCATACTAAAAAGAGCTTCCTTAACTTCCCTTGGAGTATACACAACCATCAACGAAATATTATGTTCCGCTGTAACCTAGGCTTGCAAGAGATTTGTCACATTATGAAATTTACAATCCTGTGCAAGAAAATATTATCAAAATAGTTATTATTTGATTGAAGCTCCTCCTCCTTTAAAAGCCAGTCCCCATTTTCATTCCTTAGTTTCATTATCCTGTTCTTTTTTTGACGTGCCGTGGCTTTTGCATGAAAGAACTTTGTATTTTGGTCCCCGTCTCTAAGCCATGCTTCCTTCGATTGCTGTTTCCAATAAACTTCTCTTTGATGGAAAAGAGAGAAAAATTTGCAGTGAGCTTCGTCCAATTTATTTATACTTCCGGGGTTGTTTAAATCCCTCAAATTTTTAATTAATTTCTTACAGTCACCGATCTCCTTCCCATGAAACTGCCTCCGTTCCTTGCCCTACACGTGAAGCTTTTCTCTGCAATAATTAAGCTTATCGAAAATATCCGTAGGCTCGCCCTCATTCCAGTAGTCCTGCACAATAATTTTGCAACTCTCTTCTAAAGACCAGCTGTTTTCATACCGAAATAGGGAAGCTTGAGTTGAAGGAATAAATAATTTAGCTTGAAGATAAATTGGGAGATGATCCGACGATATGAATGAAAGAGTCTCTACCTTTGAAAACATGAACATGTTATGCCAACGCGAATTACAGAGAAACCTATCCAATTTACATTCTATAAAGCCGACTCCCTCTCTTTCATTATTCCATGTATACTCATAGCCCTTCATCTTAATATCCTTCAACCCCGTGTCATTTAGTGCCAATTGGAAATCCTCAATAAGAGTCCTCTCTTTTTCCTGGTAATAGAGAATGCTATTAAAATCACCACCCATAACTCAAGGGAGAGAATTATCCCTAGCAAGGTTCCTAAGAATATCCCAAGATTCTGTCTTCTTATGCCTTTCAGGAAAGTCATAGAAACCTGTGAATCTGGAATCAAAAACCCGCCTACATCAAAGCTAATGTCAATGAACTGTTGGGATGAAGATAACATATTGACACTAGTTAACGAATTCCAGAATAAAGCTAGACCACCACTCAACCCAATTGGGTCAGCGTAAAAGAATCTATCATAATTTAAAATGTTTTTTATTTCAATCAACCTTTCTTGAGTACATTTAGTCTCCATAATAAAGATAATATTAGGCTTATTACAAATGGCTATCTCTTTTAGGACATGAACTGCTCAGGCCCCAGTAGTTCCAGCTTATACAACTCATGGCTGTCGGTGGGCCTGCACCATAGGACCCACCATTGATTCATTAGATATCATAATAACATCCATTTTTGACTTGGAGTCGTTGATGTTTGGAGATAAAATAGAAGAATCAGCCTTGTCCAATCTTTTCCTTTTAGGTTCCACCACCTGTATACCTTCTTTGGACGTTGCATGTTATGGGGAGAAATCGTATTTGCATGGGATTTTCCTGATTTCGCGGCTCCTATATCTCCAACAGCATGTGCAGTAATTAGGGAATTTTCCAAACCCATTTTTGAATTTAGACTTCCGGATTCCTCGCCCACAAACACTATTTTTCCAGCAATGAAAGATTCCCCCATAACCGGAGATTTCCATCCTCCACCCCCCGTTTCGATAGGTTCATCCCTCAGCCATTTAGCTCTGGCATGATTATGGTTCCGACGTGGCTGAGCTCTAAGCTCCTCGTTATACTTCCTTATCTCCGCTTCTCCATTCCCTATAATTAGAGTAGCGCAGAATCGTTCACCACGGCCAATGATGCCACATATATATCATATAGCAGAAAGTAGGTAGGTGTTCATACATGAATTTCACATAACACCATTCATCCCTTTCCTTGCGAACCTTCGAGCCTTTCTTCAATGGTTTCTTTACATCAATCCTAACTCTGAACCGCTGATATGATCTCCATTTGGTGTTGTTGAAATTGTTAGGATCCCCTTCAATGTACTCCCCTATCTGGTTGGCAAGACACACAAGATATTGCTCGTAAACATAGCCATGCCTCAGTCCATGGATTTGAACCCACATATAGACATTAAACAAAGGGATATCTGGTGGGGTTAGGCCTTCAGGTATCTTCTCAATGAGAAGTAAATTATTGTTGAATGTCCATGGGCTCATTGACAGCACTCTATCCATATCAACCATATCATAAAATTGAAAGATGTACAGACCCTCCCCATATTCTTTAATCACCATGCCAAGAGTAGGTTGGAATAGAGAAGCCATTGTTAATTTCATAGAAGGAAAATTGATGGAACGCTCAGTCAGAAAACGTCCCACCAAGGACAGATTGTAGTTCTGCACTTCTTCTGTTTCCGCTATCTCCTTAAAAACAAAACCTTCTTCCTCATCGTCACCAACAGACAGAGACACCATCCCCACTAATATATTGTCCTCAGCCATTAAAGAGTAAAGGAGGGATGAGAGAAAAACCAAAAAATCGCAAAAATAAGACGAAAACTTGTATCAGTGACAAGAGGGAAAAAACTCTTAAGAAAAGAGACTAGCCGCGGACTTCACAGTAGAGAACTTAGAGCTTCATCTTAATCGTATTTGATCGCTTTGACCATCCTGTTTGGTTTTGGCTTTGTATGGTTTTTCAAGACCTTAAACTTCTAATGAAAGGCATTGAGAAAGAGAGAAACAAGAAGCACAAAATTAGCCTTTTTAAGCTCCAGTGCGACAGTTGTTTTACCTTTAGAGTATGTTTATGTTTTATCGTTATTCGGTTGTCGTTTTCCTTTTTGTTTCTCTTTTTGATCACGTTTGTTTCCTTATGTCTGCATTGTCAATGTTATTTCATGCATCATTTGGAGAAATTCTTCTTATACTTGGGTGTTGGCGTTTAATGTTGATTTTACCCTTTCCTTTTCTCTTGTCTGATGTTTTTATTTTTCGGTAATTTTCTAGCCTCTCTGCTCGCTTTGCCAATACCATTTTATGTTCAAGTCTTCCTTTTTATGTTTTCTCAAAACATTTCCTAAATTCTTGCGTCCTACCATCATTGTTACCAGGTTCCTCTTCCTGTTGGGATTTATCTATTTTCTACTTTACTTGAATTTGGCTCCCACATTTTAGAAACCTCTTCGATTAAATAAAATATAAATAAGGAGACATTTTAATTTCAAAACAATAAAGAGAAACAAAATAATAAGAGAATTGACTTATTAATATTGTCATGTCATGTCAACTCAATTAATATTACGTATGAAATAAAGTTTAATGTAGGACTATATTTGATATAAAATGAGAGTTCAAATATTAAAGCGTAAAAAGTAAATTTTAGCTTAATTTCAATAATTTACTTAAAATTATAATATTTAAATGCTTGTACAAGTTTACAAAGTGATAGTCTTACACTAAGGACCTAAAAAGAGATAATGAAACTAATTTATTTAATAAAAAGTGAAGGTTTAAAAGGCTACAAATTATTGGGTTAACATTTTTAAAAGCATGTTTAATTTTGTTTTGGTTTTTAATTTTGGTATTAAATAAAAATGTTTACCTCTACAAATTAATAAAATTTGGATCATACAAAATATATTCATTAAGAAAAGTAATAGTTGCTTTTATAATTTATAAATTACTATTTATAATATAATCACAGTTTAACAAATATAAATTTAATTAACTAAAAATCTAGTACATTTTATTGGTTTGGTCAATTAAATAATTATATAAGTTTTTTTTAAGTGTCAATATGATAATTATTGTTTTAGCCTATTAAAAGTTAAAAACCATACTAATTTATTATATAATAGAGGCTATTAATTCATTCGCTATTAGTTAATACATACTTTATATATTTTGTTAGGATTTTTATTTCATAATTTATAAGAGCCATAAAAAGTGATTTTCACTATTGAAATATTTATGTATTTGATTAAGCGTAGTTTCATCTATTTTATAATTTATAAAAATCATAAACAAGTTTCAAATAATTTGATTTTATTTTTATGTAAAAACATATTATTATTAAGAATTATAAAATTTTTAACAATAAATATTTTTATAATTGAAAATTATCTAATTAATAAAATTTAATTTTTTATGTTTTTTAAGTTTTCAATAAAAATGTGTTTTAAAAATAAAGATATAAAAAATTTATAAAAATTATTACCAAAGTATAAGTATACAATAAGAAGTAATATTAAAATTGTCAGATCACTAAATTTTTATTCATTTGAAGTTTAGGCTAATAAACATATTTACTTTTTAAATTTTATAATAAAATTACTAAAAAATTAGTTAAAAGTTTGGTTTTTGAAATGATCTTTATTTTAAAATAAATTTAAATTCATAAAATATTGATCATCAATTTATATTAATTAATAATTGCTAATAATGAAATTAATTTTCATCAATAATAAATTTATAATTTACTTAAATTATAGACAAAATCGAAACAAATAAAGTATTTTCTAGTAAATAATATTATTTTAAAATAAATTTAATTTCATATAATTTAAATATAATACATACCAATTTAAAATATAAAAGTAAAATACCAAGGATAAATTGTATAATTTACTCGGCTGCAAAGTCAATCCGAAACCAGATAGTTCTTGGCCCAAAACCCTCGAAAAACCTTTACCGTCAGCGATGTCTGCCTCAGCAGCCGCCAGATCTCTTCTTCGATCCACCGCCATCAGAATCTCTCCGGCTGCAAGACTTGCCTCCGGCAGTAGAACTGGACTTGGAACCGGACGCAGGCCTGCTGCCTCTCCATTTGGCATCTCTAAACAGAGCCCACTATCTCATCGTATTTTCAGGTGAAACAAAATCTGAACAATTCATCTTTCTTCTTGAAGTTTGATTATGGATGTTTTTACTTTTTTTTTATTGGGTTTCGAAGGTCACCGGTTGAACTGAGCTGCTGCGTGGAAACGATGATTCCATATCACACGGCTACTGCATCTGCATTGCTAACTTCGATGCTCTCCGTCTCTCCCCGTAGCTATGGTTGGACTCCTGAAGGTTAATCTTAGCATCCATTACCCTTTATGTGCATAGAGATCCTTTGATTATATGTGGATGTCTCATTTTGTTTTATGGGGCTTGATACTGAATAGGTGGCTGAGAAATAAGTTAAGGTGATTGATTCGTTTTTTGATGGTTGAGGATGGTTTTCTTGTTAGTAGTTACACGTAAGTCCACTGTGATTGTAAAGCTGCGATCTTCATTGTTTTGATTTCTTTTGTTGCGCGGATGGTTCGCTTACTTAATTAATAAAACTTGAAACTTAAAGAATGAAAAGAAGAATGCTTTCAAATTAAGAACCAAGTATTCCACATCTAGCATTATGGTACTCAAAAGTATAGAATCATTTGTTTTTTATTAAATGCTTTCTGTGCTTACATTCTTCTGATTTACTAACGTAAGACAGAAAGAGTATATATCTATGATTTGATAGAAGACATAAACTGTAAATTAGAGCTGTTATATACTGTAAATTAGAGCTATTTAACTTTAAATAAGCTTTATATTTGCTGAATTTTGTATTTAAGAGATAAAAACAACGTATGTTTACGAAAAACTCCTAGGGTTTGTAATAAGAATTAGGTATCAACCGTAGCATTTGAAACAAGCTAGTCTATCAAATCAATCGAATTGGTTCATGGTGTCACTTTTAGGTTTCAAATATTACTTCAATATCTAGAATCAATCTCAGAAAGAAAGCATCACATCCCAAACATAAAATTGAGAGCTTCTGAAAAATCTAATTCTTTTCTTCCTTAATAGATCATAACATTAAAATCGTAGAGAAGTTACTATTAAAGAAAACAATCCCTAAACTATTACAGAAAAATAATGAACTAAACGGATATAACACGCTAATGCTTAAGTTAATCTCCTTCTTGTGCATTTATAGTTGTGAAGGCCACTTATTTTGTATTTTTCATATTATATCAAAAACTAATATTCTGATAATTTAGAGCTCTTTTTGGCTTAGGTGTCTAGAGAAGCATTGCAGGCCTAGGGTTGAATAGTTGGTCCATAGCAGGAAGATCTTGAGCCCTAAAACCGTTGTGCTGTAAACATAGATTATCTCTGCATCAAGATTTTGGGTTTATTTCTCTCGTTAGTCTGAGATCTCTCTACGTTGGCCCTTGATAAATAAAAAATATGTTCTTCTTCCTTTTGTAGGGAAATCCAAGCCTAGATGAAGACCAGGCCACAAAAGATGGACTGATGCAATTTCTTTTTTGTTAAATATTAGAATTATTGGAATGTCTTAGCTGGTTTTCTGAGGATATTTTAGAGATGTATTCCAAGTTAATTACTCTCTTATATCTTCATGGTGATTGACTTTTATTCCCAACTAATCTCAATTATTCATCCTACATTGGAAGAAAATTAATAAAATTTCCGTGTGCTTTTTTTAACTACTAGGGAACCATTAGATCAGATCGTGCTATACTTGTTACTTTTAGAATGATGAATGAGAAGACGGTGCTGTATGGTTCAAGCGTCTTGAAAATAGATACTATGAACTTGAGAGGTTTTCTGTATACCATTTTTCATTTTGAATGTTTGTTGTTGAGTTGATATTGAAAAGTTTGACTGAAACAACATTGCACTGTTGACTTAAACATAAATCAGGTCGTGTTTTATTGATTTCCTTATAATCCTATGCTAAAATTTGTTGTACTCACTCAGATTGCAACGATGATGTATGATGAAAGTCAAGAGGGTTCAAGCAACGTATTTGTACATGCACTCTGAGAAGGTAGAGAAGTAAAGTACATATTAGGGTTTAGATGCTTCTTGATGTTGAGCTAGCAACTGGTGATTCCCACTATATAAGTTCCATTGAAGTTGTCCTAAGTTGGCACGTTGAATGTGGTTTTTATCAATAAGCACCCCAATAAAGAGTTGGTATTAATACATGAAGACTTGAAATAGGCCTAGGTTTGCCCCATAATTTTATAGACCCCGATTAGCATATTAAAGACTGATGAAATAGCTTGTTTTGCTTCTGCATATATGTTTCCAGTTTATATTTTGATCTTTTTTGTTTTGTAATATTTTCTGATTAGGTCCCTGATTGATTCTTATTGGCTTTGTTTGGTCTGGGGAATATCTCAGAATGCCGCCACACTGTTATTTATATATCTAACTGGCAATATACTTAGAAGTTATATTAGTAACACATTTGTACTATCTTCCTGTATGTTGTAGATGGATGATTTTATATTTGCGGTGTCTTGCACAATAGTTTCATGGATTACAATGGAAATGACTTGCTTGAAGCTTGAACTTCGTTGTGGAATTAAAATCCCAGTCTGCAAGCATCTGGAAGTAGGTATATTGTTGCAAACTGGTACAGTTTTGTAATTTTAAATGTTGATTATGGTCCCATCTGGAGGATTTTTTGTCATTGCAAGAGATGGGTTTTCCTAATGGCAAATGTGTTTTGAGCCAAGCTTAGGGACTGGAAAGTGTCGATTGAAAAAATCTGGGTTGATGCCCGACTTGATCTGGTATGCTAGTCAGACTGCTCTAATGAACTTTGTCAGGTGCGTAAAATAGATGGAATTTGATAGAATGGTATTTGGCCATGGCATCTTGTACCTTTACGAACAGCTTTGCTGCTTATACTAGACCACGTCTTTTGATAAAATTCACAGCTTCAGCTGGATTGAACTTTCTAATGCAAGTTTTAAGCCTCCTGGGAGTATTAAAAAAAAAAAAAAACTCCAAGTAGTAAGGGAATAGTTCTCAACTTGCGAGTCATTGTTAGGGTCCTTGAATGAGGGTAGTAAAGAGATACCCTTTTAAATTTTGAACTTCAATTACAAGGTCACTAGCCTAACCAATAAATATGGCATTGTTAGTATCCTGTAATCATGAAATCCTCCTGCTCTATCTAGCAGTGGGATACGCATCTTCGTTCCTTCTCAAGTTTTCTTGAGCCTTGTCCTTAAACCCTTGAAAACCTCAAAGTTTAATGTGTTTATACTTTATCGTTTCGATATTTGACAATTTAAAATGGTTGAGGCGTGTGAGGTACATCGCGGATATTTTGCTACAACATTCGTTTAGGCTCCCCAAAAAATTGTCTTGTAGGCAAAGGTAGACAAACCAACAAAAGAGTGCAATTGGCCAGACTTTCATGCCATTTTTCCCTACCTCGAGAGTTGAAAGTGCAATTGACGGCATTTTAGGAACGTTTGGGATGTTAAGGTTTAGTTTGAAAGAGTGATAGTGGTTGATAATCTGTTGAAATGATAAGTATTTATTTTTAATAAGTACTTATATTTTTGGGATTGCTGTTTTGGTAACTGTTGAAATATGAAAATTGATATTTGAGAAGTGCGGTTGTGGTTACTAAAAAGAGATAAAATAATTAAAAAACTCATTGATTTAATAAACTATTAATTATTGTAAAAATAATTAAAAATATATTATTAGTCGTATAAATTTAAAATTATAAATAATAAAATATATAACATATTCATCGTTATTTTTTTATATGTACTTATTTATATTATTGAAAAATGATAATTTAAATTATAATTCTATGATAGCAAGATATTCTTGAATATTTCATAAATTTAGGTACCTTTAATATTATGTAATTAAAATTATAAATTGTAAAATATTAAATTAACATAAAGAAAATAAAAAATGGGAATAAACTATTTAATAAAGATAATTGTTTTATTAGTTGGGGGTATAATGGAAAATAATAACTATTAGAAGGTTATTAATGAAAAGTAGAATTTTTATCGCAGAATCATTTTCTTACCACAACCTTCTTTCTACTTATCGATTTTTACTGTGATACTACACTTTCTTCTAACCTTCGATTACCTGTTTGCAGATTTAAACATGTGATTGCGTTTAAAAAATACGGTAGATAAATACTTATTTTCACCACATCGTAGATCTAAACGCGACCTAAATTTTTGTGTAGTTTGTAAAGTGATAAATGCACCTAAGGTGGAAAAGTAGACTATAGTTATTATTTGAAAAGTGCCTCCCGAGCAAAACAATCACCAACTTTCCTATTGCCAAAATATCACTAAGATACCAATCTGTAATACTTCCAAAAAAATGCGATTACTTTTTTTAGATATAAAAGGAATAAAAGCTACAAGAAAATAAAACTAAAGTCAACAACTACAAGGTTCTTGGAAACAACGTTCCTTGTAAATCTTGTGTAATGATCTGGATACACTGATCAGGAATATCGTTGAGAACGTGAGCGCCCGGAGTTGTGAACAAAGCTAGATGCACCAATTAATCTGCACATTGATTGCCTTCCTTGTATACATGCTATAGTTGGATGTGGCACTCACGCCCCTGCATCTCCCAAAGACCCCTAGTCACTTGAGATACATCAAATAACGTTGAGTTAGAAGAAGAGAGGATATTAATAGCCTCCGGTGAATCTACTTCTACTATGGCACGCCAATAACCTAGGTTCCATGTCAACTGTAGGCCAGTGAAGGCCCTACTGAGTTCAACAGTTAATAGTGAACAGATTCTAATTCTCTGTAAGAAACCGTCACACCATTGCCCTGTATGATTTCTAATTAGGCCTCTAGTTGTACTAATTTCAAAGCCAATCTGCACTGTCCCATCTGTGTTAATTTTTACCTAGCCTTCTATTAGTTGAGTCCAACCGATTAGTGTGCCTAGAGGGGCTCCCATTGTTGGAATAGCTCGGCTTGTTACTTCCTTAGCCTTTTTTATCCAGTTGACATAGGCCAAAACTATCCAGGGACTTTTTGGGTCGGATTGCCAAGGTTATTAGGCAACCACAATTCCAGGCTCGTCTGAAAAAAGGAAGGGTTTAGTCCTGCTGGAGATAATTGTTGCCAGAAAGAAGACACTCTTCGACAATCTCTGATCACATGCAAAGTGGACTTTTCTTGATAACAGAAAAGGCATTTGGCACCCGTTGACATATGCCTAGCCACGTGCTCGTGATTTGTAAGTAGTTTATTTTTAGCTAGAAGCCACAAGAATGATCGAATCTGTTGTGGTCCTGGCCAGTTCCAAATCAGTTTCCAAAAACGATGAGTCTCTAGCATTGGAGATCCCACAATGAGATCACACGTAGAGGTGACCGTAAACTTTCGGTGTTTTGAGGTCCCCATACTATTCGGTCCTCCTTTAGCCTATTATTGGGAGGGGAAGTGGCCACAATGGTCATGCAGACTATTGAGGGTAGGTATTGTTGAAAACGATTCCAATTGCAGCTACCATTCTCATGAACCATATCCTGGACTGTTGCTAGTATCAAATTATTCGGCGATGTAGCGGTCGAGACCGTTAACAGTGGACCCCAATCCCTGGCCCATCTATCTAACCAAAACTGAATCCTTTTACCTTTTCCTATACGCTATTTAATGCCATTACAAACATAATTCCAAGTAGCTGCGATGCCTTTCCAAATAAGCGAGACCCCTTGTCTTGCTACTGAAAGAGGGATGCGGCGATCATCGATGTTGTATTTGGCACGGAGGATTTGGACCCATAGAATATTTTTGGTAAGCACTGTCCAACCTAACTTAGTGAGTAGAGCATCGTTTGTGGTATGAATTCTCTTAATGCCTAATCCTTCGACGTATTTAGGGCGGCAGGCCTCCTCCCAACGAATCAAGTGCACTATCCTCCTTGCATTCTTGTTACCCCAAATAAAATCTCTCATTAGCTTCTCTAGATCATCCCAAAGTTGTCTTGTTAAACACAGAGTGTAGATTGGGAGACTGGAGATAATTGACTGCGTTAATGTAACTCGTCCTGCTAGAGAGAGTTTGCGCGCATTCCATCCTATGAGTCTCCTCTGGGCTTGGTCCATAATATACTGATAAGTTCTCCTTGAGGTATGCTTGTGTATCAGTGGCACGCCAAGATATTTTTCCAGATTTTTAGTATAAGGAAACTGAGCCGCTTGACTAAGGGAGAGTACGATGTCCCAACAAACATTTTTAGAGAAAAAGATTTAGGTTTTAGCTTTACTGACGATTTGGCCTGAGGCCCGACAGAAAGTTTCTAAAACCCTTAGGATAACTTGGATCTGTGTGTATGAAGCTTTTGCAAAAAGGATCAAGTCATCGACAAAGAATAGGTGTAAGATGGGAGGCCCATTTCTACTGAGACGAAATGGTTTCCAAAAACCATTCCCTACTTCTCTTGAGATCAGGTGACCTAGCCTTTCCAAACAAAGCATGAAAATGTATGGCGATAAAGGTTCTCCTTATTGTATTCTCCTGGTTGGTGTAAATTGCTCAGATAGGGACCCGTTGCAGGAAATTTACATAGAAACTGTGGATATACATGTCATAATGAGATTGGCTAAAAGGGTTGGTATTCCAATTTTCTGTAAAGTGTCGTTGATAAAATCCTAACTGAGATGATCATAGGCTTTTTCTAAATCAACTTTGATTGCCAATATGCCGGTTTTTCCCCTGCTTCCTTCTCATCGAGTGAATGGCCTCCTGTGCTGTTATAATACTGCTCGTGATATGCCTACCCGGGACAAAACTACATTGTATTTGATCCACTAATAACTCAATATGAGACTTCAGTCTGTTGACAATAACTTTCGAAATGGTTTTGTATAATACGGTGCATAAGCTAATAGGCCTGAACTGAGTGAGGGACATCAGAGAATGGACCTTGAGAATTAAAACCAATATGATTTTGTTCACTTCAGAGTCCCATCTTTCATGTTGGAAAATATTGTGAATATAGTTGACTACTGCAAGGCCCATTGTTGCCCGTTTTTGTTGAAAGAAGAAAGCAGTGTACCCGTCGACCCTTGGGGCTTTGTTAGGGTTGATGTAAAAAATTTCCTTTCTTATTTTGACCTTGAGAATTGGGGTAGCCATTGTCTCTAATGACGCCTCCGAGAGTTTAGGAAAAGCCCCGAAAATTGGAAGTGTGGACGTCTTGTCATTCTGGCCTCTAAATAAGTTTTCAAAATAATGCTTTGCCATTTGCCTCATTCACATAGAATTAGAAATCAACTGCCAATCATTATCCATTAATCGGGTGATCCTTAACTTCTTTCATTTCGCTAGCGCTAATGTATGATAGAACTTGGTATTACGGTCTCCCTGAGAAAGTTAGACACTTCAGGACTGCTGATTCCAATAAGTCTCCTCCTTGCAGAGGGCTTGGGTTAACTCTCCTCGAAGTCTTTCATCCAATGCCTGCAATGAATTTGAAGTCTCTACATCCATGATCTTTTGAATACCTGCCAATCAAGCTAGAAGGCGTTTCTTCCGATGAAAAATATTTCCAAACTCACTCTTGTTCCATCGTATGACCTTTGTTGAGAACAATTCTAGCGAGTGTCTGAAATCGGTCCCAGTCGTAGACCAGTGATCCTCCACTAATCGATCAATGTCGGCATGAGTAAGCCAAGCATATTGAAACCGAAAAACTGATGTGATGATCTCATGTCGAAGATTATTATCGAAATTGACTAATAGAGGTCTATGGTCTGACCCTAAGAAAGGCAGGTCGGTATTGGTCGCATAGGGAAATGTTTCCATCTAGTTCGAAGAGCATAAAACTCGATCCAATCTGGCTTGTATGGTCCCCAGGAAAAAGGCAATTACTCTTTGGCAGGATGAGGAACTGTCACCATTTCATACTCAACAAGGGACGGATTAATTATTGTCCTCCTTTTCAACAAATTTAGAAGGTTCAGCAGCTAAACGGCTAACCTCATCGAATCTTTAACATATCAATCTTTGCATCTCGAATGATGAAAATGGTATCTGGCTTCATCAAATCAACTGCACGAGATAAAGGCATCGTAATGATCATTATACTACAATGCAATATAAGGTTATTTAATAAATCTTCTTATTCTCAAGTTGGAAATGGATTTTTGGCGAAATTGGTAATAGAATCCACATGTTATATGTTTCCAACACCAAGTCATTGAAGAATAAAACCAAAAGCATAGTATGGAATACAAAAATCCGAGAAAAGGGAAAGTGATCATCATGGAACTAGGATCTGTAGCTTCATAGAGTTAGCTTCGAGTCCACCATTGGAAAAGAAAGATGTGGCTTCCTGATGATTTAGAAACAAAAGAAAGAAGCTTGCATTGTCACTAGCGTACTAAGACTCGAGGTTGGATAAAACATAACAAGCTAAAGAGAAACAAAACTAGGATCATTGAATATTGAGACAGTGCAGTACTCCTGCCACAGTTTACGTTAAGAAAAAGCACATGTTCTTCAGATAAACACCAGCGCTATAAAACATGAAATGACACTGCAACAAGAAACGACGACTTTTGCATCATAATCTGAAGTTAAGACGAATCCGGCAAAACCAAGTTCAAAATCTACTAATTTGTGCCCTACACTTAATAAGTTGATTGTAGTTTATTGACATAATTATTGAAAGATATGTCTTATTTTATATAAATTCAGATGTATATGGTAAAGTCCATGTGATAAATATACATTATAAATGAAACTATGATAAGATTGAGACTATAAGATTCATATTATATCTATTTATTAATTAATTATTTCTAGTCATTATTTTATTAAGATAGAACATTAATAGAGCATTAAATGACTGCATGTTATGTTTCTTCTTTACAAACGAAGTAGACGATCTTATAGACTAAAGTATTAAAATACTTAAACAAATATGTAGAGAATTGCTAGAGAACAAATTCATTAAACTAACTCCATATTAGAAGGGACATTACTTGTATGTCTATAAAATTTTAATTATGATAATCACATAAGTGATCATTTGACTTGAGAACTCTAAAGTATCTTGTATAGAGATTGTTATTTTTTATTACTATTTATGACCTATTCTAGTTAAAGGTAGCTTAATCAGTAGTCATCTGACATAGTATAAACTATATGGAAGTAGATGAGTGATCAATATAATAAGATTCATTACCTTAAAGTGATTAAGGAGAATGTTCCATTGTTTGTATTGATTCAAAATATCTTTAGCCTAAGTGGAATGACACTTTAAAAATAATTTTCAAATGTCATTAACTGAATCAATTGCTAATAGTCCATAACTAACATGAATGAACTTAAATAGAATAGACATTAATTATATGCTCTATGTTTAAAAGAAACATCGTATGATAAAAAGATTGAATTATACAAAAAATAATGCATAAAAAATAGTGAAAACTACTTTAATATTCCTAAATATTTGGATAGTCATTATGTATTGTTAAACACTAATCTTAATATATAAATGTAAATTGTTTAATTATAAAATTAAATATATTTAATTTATTTAATCCTAAATAAGATTTAGGATTATAATTTATATCCATTGCAAACATATTTAAGAACTTATTGAGTCACACATAAAAAACGAATTAAAGAAAGAAAAAATTTATTAATCAAGTTAGACTTCATTGTAAAGTTTGAGAAACTTTATGATTAAATATGAGATATTTAATAAATAAAGATCAATATGAGATATTGAATCTTGTTTAGGTACAATTAGTATTTAATTAGAATTAATTGTAATTCTAACTAAAGTTTAATTCAAATAGAATTTTATTTTAATTAAATTACCAGTATATCCAAAATCTATTATAAATAGGCTTGAACTCTAAGAGAGCTAGCACTTCTTGTCTAAGCCTCCCTACAATAGTTGTTGAGTTTTCTCAATATGTTTCGTGGCTATTATTAAAAGCCAGACACCGGTAAAACTATGGTGGTTGAGATGAGTAAATTTCTGAATGATTCGAGAGAAATGATAAGAAAATAATTAAACTTCACAATAAGGTATGAATTAAGGTTCATGCTTCGTTATGTTTTATGTATTAATCAGTTTATAGAATTTAAGTGAACTTGACTATCAAAAAATCATATAACAAAGGTTTTGTAATTATTTTACTGCATGTGAGATCAAATTCTACCACAATTTCCAAATAAAATAATCAAAAGGATAGAATCGTATACCGGAGAGCAATAATCGCCGAATAGCATCATAAGTAAGAAATAACAAATACATTTAAAAAAACAAAATTTGACATAAAAATCAAACCTTTTCCATAATATACACGTGATTGTGTTTGCTTAAACAACGAAAGTGCATAACGATCAAAAGTGTGTATAAATTGAAGTATATAGAGTAGCAATTACAATAAAGTTAAGACCTTAATTGTTGCGTATGGTGAAGAGGACGGTGCCGGTCTCATCACTGATACGACACTCAGATGTGGGAGTTATGGAGACCCCGTGAAGGGCCTCTTTCCTTGGGCAAGACAGAGGAGGAATGCAAGGCCTTAGTAATGAGAGTGTGGGCATTAGTGCCAAGCTTTAGCTTATCCATTTTTTATGAAAATTAAACAATTCATTAATATATCAAACATTTTACATCAATTTCAATAAAATTATAGTAATTTCAAATTATACTACAACAAAGCTAGTTTGGCAGAATACTTAAAGGACTGGCCATTAATCAGTTTAGGGAACACGTGCATTCCTGCTACATGATACGTGCACCATCATCAGTAGTTCATCGCATTCCTTCTTAGTGCTTTCTCTGTCGATGGTTAGCAGTTGATCGCATATGTGGTATTGTTTTTGTTGCTTTTGTAGTGGTTTTGGAATTGGCGAGTTTCTCCTTAGTTTTTTCCATTTCCATGAGTGTATGTTAAGGTACGTGTATGTGATGTATTTGCATTTTAGTACCTTAGAATCATACTCTCCAATTGCTAAAGGTAATAAGATCTAGCTGAACACGTAGTTGGCAAGCGATGACATTTGATTTGAAGGTGATGAGTTGGTTACATGAATTCTCCTGTATGGGGTTAGTTCTAAATAACTTTTGATTCCTTCCCCTCTAGTTATAGTATGTTACGGCTCCTAAAGCAATCTTGAATAACTTTTTGTCCCTTTCAGTTCTATAGTGATGATTATTAGCCCACTCTAGTATCTGTGATATAATAGTCCTCGACAATTGGTTTGAGTAGTTGTAATAAAAAAACAGGCGATTCACCCTTTGAAGTACCTCTTTACATAGTAGACAATTCATATTCAAGATTGAGAAATTTAGCGTATCTCTAGTTCCTAGTTATGTTATGTGGCAGTAGCCACAAGACAAATGAGTGGGAGGGGGATATTACTGAATCCTAGACCAGTTTGTGGGTTGGCATTGTAGGTAGGGACTGTTACAAGAGTTCTTTACAATATTGAGTTGTGCCACTGTTATTATCTTGTTAGAACTCTTTCTGATTAAGATTGATTTTAAGAAAATTGAGGTACACTTATCTCCTTATTATAACCAAAGGACCCTATATTTTTTCTTGAGTGGTGAGCTCTTAGCAATTCATTCTCAGGATCCAAATAGAGTCTCTTTTGCTAAAATGAATTTCCTCTTAGTATCTATGCTTTTATTATCCATAAGAGCCCTATAAAAGGTTTTTAACTTGTCTTTTACTATCCCCAACTTTCTTACACTTGAATTGTTCAAATCCTTAGACATAGGAATCCACACCCTCCTTCAAAATCTTATGAAATCCTTAATGCTTAACCAAAAAATTGGAAAATCTAAAAGAGGTAAGCCTTGTTGTAGCATTGAATAGATTATAGACCTTAATTGAGAAATGATTAGATATTAATGGCTTGTTAAAAAATTACCTTGCTTCTTTAAAATTTAGTTATCCAATCCTAGTTCACTAAAGCTTGATCTAGATTCCAACTACGGAACTATTTTTCCTGCTATTTATTAGACCAAGTAAAATTATTTCCTTTATAATTATAATCTTCTAACTCTGGTGATCCTATATAAGTCTTAAAATCTAAGTAAGGAACCCTAGAGCTTAACCCCTTTCATAATTAATGCAACTAAACTCTTTAAGCCACGGGATTTATTTACTAGGAGTTCTTATAAAAATCCTTCCGCAGGGTTTTACTCGGGAAAGTATGGTTGGCAACATTAATGAGAAGATTCTAATGCCGCAGGGATTTTTTTACTAGGAGTTGATAAGTGTATAGCTTGATCATCGGAGCAGTGACTGATAACCTTTATACATTTAGGGTTGTAACATACAATCATCCTCCCATTGCTATGAGAGATGTGATAGGTGATTATTTCCCAGTTATTCTTAATAAACCATAGAGTTTTACAATTCTTCTCCCAGATTTTAGTTTCTAAAAGGGCATAAATGAAAGGCTTTATTGATTTGAGATAATTATTAATAGATTGTTGCTTTTTTATGTCTATTAAAGCCTCTCATATTCTAAGCTAAGATGGATATAAAAGGATCGTAAAGGGGGTTTGAACTTCGTACTCTTCGTTCTACTTGATCTCCTTATTGTAAGAGTGAAGGATTAAGGTAAATTGCCAACTTCATCTCCTGTAGAGGTAGCTTCTTCATTCTAATCCAGTGGTTTATCTCTAAAATTCGTAATAGGAGCTTAATTATTGATTTTAATAGTTTCTCCAGCTTGAGTTCTCAAGGGATCATTTACTAGATCCTTTGTGTCATTTCCATTAAAGACAATAAACTCTTCTCTTAAAACTTGGGGTCGGACCCTCTTAGAAGTTTTTTTTTCTTCTATTTATTGTGTCATTCCTTACTTAAAGCTTCTATAGTATTCCTACTTTTCCCCTTAAGCTCCTCTTGCTCACTCCTTTTTAAGACCCTGTAGGTCTCCATTTAGTTGATTTTTTTCCCGTGTGGACTTCATAAATAAGTGATAAAGGTAGTGATTTCCTTAAGATTTCTATGGGGGTCTATTTTATTGAGCTTTAATACATTTGGAAGCTCCCTATTCACTTTAGTTTCTATGCAGATCATTGCAAAACCAATTCTTGCAATGGCTATTATATTCTCATCTATAATAGAGGGTTAATAAGAAAGCTAGCTAGGTAACTTAGGCATACAATGCTATAGTATTCTATTGGAATATTGGAAAATTATGCCATGGTGGGGATTATTTTAAATTTGGACTTGTCAAGATCCATTCTTGTATTCTAAATTTAAAGGATGATAGTACCATTGCAATGTTAAGGACCAAGTTTAAGGACATTGTTGACCGACGCATCGTAACGCTAGTTAAAATAAAATAACTAGACCACTACTGTAACAGTGACGAGTTTAGTTTGATCTCACGAGGAATGTTCGGTTAGCTTATGAAATGAAATTAATTAATATTTATGTAATGTGGGGTTTGAATTTAATAAGAAAATAAAATAAAATAAACCTAATGAAACAAATTAAAGAAAATATGCTAAAAATGATAAAATTGGTAATTCGGTAGGGATCCGATTCTTTGGTTCAATCTTGGCCTAAACCTTAATTAAGCATAATTCATTGATTTGTTATTCTTTTATCTCTTTTAACAATTATCGATCTTAGATTAATAATAAGCTTTGTTCATCCCGATTTTTCCTTAGATCCTAGTTAATCACGAAGCGCTCGTTAATTAACCCTAGCTATCGAGAAACCTAGAATAAGCTCTCTGAGTTTATTTAGAAAACTGCATTATGAATCAGAAAATAAACCAATCTAGAAAATAATCACACAAGTTTGAATTATTTAAGCTATGTTATGTTATCTCTAAAGATTCAGAACCATTAGTTGCTACACAAGAATCGGAAATACAACGACTACGTATTGCATTCGATTTTAGAAATGGGTTTTCATGAAAAACAATTTAATAGAGAATTAAAATCATCACCATTTAATACCCAATCTAATAAATACAAGATAACATAATCAATTCCTAATAAGAGAAAGAAACAACAAAAATAATTAAAAAATGCTTTATTCGGATCGTTAGCGTCGGCGTCAATGTCAACTCTAAACCAGTATCAAAATTTAGCCTTCCATGGGTCTCCAAAGAAAATGCTTTAACCTTATGAAAAATACTCCAGTTGAAACCCCCTTTCCTCTTCACTGCAGCAACTATCTCCTCTTTATTATTCACTATTCACCGATGGGATAATTAAACATCAAGGAGCCACCTACACTATTCACACCTCTTCTCACGCAACTCTCTCTATTTCTCCAATCTTCTTTGTTTTCTACCAAGCTGCTACTATTCTCTTCCTTCAACCACACCCAAGCAGCCTACTATTTATGATTTGACAATTTAAGTTCAATGATTTTAGGTTCACTAATCAATTTTATGAATACCGTACCGGACCCGATACCGGATTAAGTTCTGGAACGGAACTGTACCGGTACCTGTTAGTACCGGATACCGTTTCGGGTAATTTTTAAAATTTATAAAATAGTCTCTAAAATTTTGAAAATTTACAAAATAGTCCATATTGATATATTGTACAGTTGTACTGTATACTTTATTAGTTTACAGTTTACATCAATCATGCTTTCAAAAATCTTAATAATAAATAATAA
>JAOSBN010000002.1:35685127-35708362 GCA_027563595.1 Erythroxylum suave | reverse complement strand
TTTAGACTGTAGTGTTGCGATTTATCTCCATGTAAGTAAAGGAGTTTACTTCAAGGGAATGATGAGTTTCATATTATGATAGTAGTCAGCTATCGATAATGGCATTATTAATTGAATCTGGAATCATGTATGTTTTAATGAAAAAAGTAGGTCGTTACTTTAATCTTAAAACATATATTTTAGCATTTGTTTATTATGGACCACATTCTTAATAAGTGGTGAACTTATATATGTTTCATAATAATTCTTGATATGATCGGACTGGATTTTTACAGAGTATTAATCCAGTGTCTATATGTTGGAATTATTAATTGAAACATGTATCAAGGAACATTCGCTTAAATAAAAAGTTTATAGTGATATCATCACTTTTAGATGTTTTATGGAGATTGGTGATTAAAATGGTGCTAGGAGTTTGATGGACTAGCTACCCATCAAGTCTTAACACCAAGATGAGATTTTGTATGTTAATCACCATATAGTATAAAATGGGAGATCTAGAAGGAAAAACCAATAAAAGAGAAAATAGGTAATTTTACCCTTTGTTCTGCATATGACTATAATAAGGTTCATAATAGAGTTTGCAATTGGATAAGTGTTCTCATAATATTTAGTAATTCAAGAGTTCAACTAATTTTCATTAGCAGAATGACATTTAGTTAATAAATTAGAATTAATTCTAATGAGATTAAATTAATTATGGGCTTATTGGAGCTTGAATTATCTAAGTCCAATAAGATTCCCCACTTGGCTTCAAGGAAGGTTATCAAGCAAAGTAAGAAATATAAATGGAGGTTTTAAAGCCCATGATTGAATGTTGGACTTGCACTAATTAATAGTTAATTAGAAGCCCAAATGAACATTTAGAAATGGGCTAGACTTTGGTTTAATTTGATTAGTTAGATTAATTAAATTAAAACAAAATTCTTAAAGAAATGGAAGGTGAAATTTTAGTTTTATTAGGGCTAAATGTGCAGCTACACATTTAGCATTGAATTGCTAAATAAAGACGATATTTATCATGCTTTATCATCATTAAATGGAGTAATAATCTTACCATTAGATAGTTTAATGGTTGTCTTTTAATGATGGCATGCATTGTAACCTGCATTCATTTGATTAAAGATGAAAGAGTTGCATTTGATGGATCATCTTCCTTCTTTCATAACTAAAACCGAAATTGACATGTCATTTTAAGTTATTGGTTTTTTCACATAGGCATCTTAAAAAAAATGAGAAGAGTCTTATTTAATGGCTTCTTTATGTTTGATTAAAGAATGAAGTGAATCATTGGATGGTCTCCACTTCTTTTTTCTTTTCATGCATAACTGAAATTGATAAGGTGTAAGAGAGGTGTTCTTGCATTTTTTAGACTCTCTCTCCTTTCTTGCATGTGTTAGCCAAAATTTGGATGAATGGTGTCTCATCTTTGTCTTCTTTCTTCTAAGAAAAATCTCTTCCAAATATTTCTTCTCCTTGCCCACCAAAGGATCTTGTTAACCAAGTTGTCCAAGAAGAACAAATGGTAGATCAAATTAGTTGAGGATACAACAATAAGAAGAGGATACATTGACAAAGGAAAGGATTCAAAAGCAAGGTTAAAAAAGGAGAGGATAACATAATACGGAGTTAAAGTTGTAGCAAAAGGATTCGATAATATAATCTCTATCTTATTCTTATGATAATTGTTTTCCATATACCGTATCATGTATGGCTTGACATGTTGATTTGGTTATCTTACTTCCTCTTTGTTTTGATTTCCAAAATTTTTTTGAAATCTACTGCTTAAACAAATCTTGCATATTTTATTTTCTAATCCAACAAGAACAACAACATTCTACCTTAGAAATAAATGAAATTAATCATACATAACTTCATTCTTCCTCAAACAACAATGAAGCAACTAATGCAAGTTGTTAATCTTTAACACCTACAAATAGACATGCTCCAACATATATTTATGTATTCTAATATTTCCTTATGATTATTGATTTGTTGTCAACTTCCAATGCAGTGTTAGAAAAGGATGCACAAGTCAAACTAGAGGTTGTGAATTGCAACAAATGAATATTGCAATGAATAGCAAGTTATCAATACAAATTGATACTCAGTAAGGTCATCTTGTATATAAGGTCTAATATGCAAAGTTGTTAAGTGAGTTTGGGATTATTACAAAAATAATTACCTTGTTTGAAACATGTTAAGAACTTGAAGGAAGACAACTTTCTTAAAAATGCTTTAGATAAGGTTTTGGTAATTTTTCAATATATATAACTATATACAATATTGTTTCAATTGATTTTAAGATTCATTATACTTTTATTCACTATTCACAGTTGGAATTGAATATTGTGGATATTGAGAACCTAGATGTTTCAAACTAGGTTACTTCATTATTGAAATAAAGGACTAGGGATCACAGTTTCAAGTTGCATCAGTATTATAAATCTTTTCCTTTAATATGGAGCACAAATACATGTTCCCGAATGAATATCTTAACAAAATTGGAACAGTTTGTGTGATTATTGGACTAACTCAAATGTTCAGGTTTTTTTTGCCTTCATTTTTGCTTCCATTAATCTTGTTAGATGATTTAATAACTACCCAACTTTTTTCTTTATTTAGGAAAATTGTGAGAAGGCAAAGGTTAGTAGAGCAAAATGAAAACACCTCATAATCAAGAGTCAAAATCACTTGTAGTTATCTGAAATGAATATGTAAGATGTTTATTTGCAAGTTATGATTATGTCAATAAACAACTTATTATTTGTCATGACTTATATTCTTCTTTCATAAAATAAGGTGAGAAGGAACTACATGGACAATAATGTGAGAGGGTCATACTATATAAAGCTACTCACTGTAAGGAAGGTAAAAAGTGGATGTCAAAAGAAGTAGAAAACAACTACGTAAGTATAAAAATTTGTTCAATATTTTAGTTCATTTATTAATTTAGTAATAAGTAATAATATTTGGATTGGATATTGGTTTTATCAATTTAATTTTAGAATAAGATGAAAGAGTTATTAAAGAAATCTATGTCTGATGGGAATGAGTTTAGTGTAGACGACATTTGTGATGCCATACTTGGTACACATTTTGGCTATGTCAAAGGTCTTGGCTATAACCCTAAGCCAAATGTTTCAACGCCATCATATAAAAAAGTTATTCAACAACTTCAGGAGGAAAGTGAGGGGCTTAAGGCTACATTACAAGAAACTCGAGCAAAATAGCAAAACCTGATATGTCATTCAAAAGATTACTTGACCTTGGATTATGATTGAAATGAAGAGGAAAACAAAGGGTATTAATTATATCTCCTATATTTTTTTCTTTTAATTCCTGTTTATATTATAATTTAAATTTAATACTTTTTTCGCAGATTATAGAATTGATAAAGATGCAACTGCTAAGTGATTATGTCGTGAGTGGTAAAGTGACATCATGTTTAGTTTAATTAGAACCTATTTTTTCAATACCTACAATATTTTTAGTGTATTTTAACTAAGCTTTTTGGATTATTACATGTTCATCGATATGGACAATATCAGGTAGTTGTTTAAGTTATGTTATAATTCTTTTATAATATGAGCATTTATTATTTGTTTGGTCTTTTTATTTATTATTTTGTCTATAAGAGTCGTTAAATTTGTAATTAAAATCTTGTCTACAAAGAATATAAATCTTGTAATTAAATTCTTAAGGGACTATAACTCCTCCATTAAGGACACTTGGGAGTTTAAAGGCTTGTAGCTTATACTAAATGTCACTATACACATATAAAAGTAGAACTATTTTTATTTGTTATTAATTGCTTGAGGATAAGAAATAAGATAAATGTGAGAAAATTTTATAAGTTTATGTTTTACATATTGTTAGGGATTAGATAAGTTATAATTTGACATCTTTATAAAATGTTTAATATAGATCTAATAGTATTTTCCTATGTTTAGTTCATTATCTTGCAGGTGGTGAGTTTAACGAGAAAACACATATTTGAGTGTAACTTTCTATAAAATCATTTGATCGAGGAGATATTAGAGTCATTTGGAAGATAACAAGAAAGGTACAACTTTGTTGAAGACATTGAAAGTTAATTCAACCTTAAAGATGTAGATAAAATGGAGAAGTTGGTAGAGAAGACATAACAAGAATCAAATATACAAAAGAAGACAAATACCTCTTATGTGTTAGAGAAGAGCTCTAAAGACAAACACCTTTAGTACTTATTGTGCAAATCATTTTATGATTAATAAAGGGATTTTTCATTATTTTGATGTTCATACATTTATGGATTTGATGTTGATCTTAAATTAATTTAACGAATTCCTTGATAAAAAACATAGAATGGACGAAATCATGATGAGATCATGATAATTAGATTCCTATCATGTGTAATTATGTTAGTATCTAAACCTTCCCTAGTCATAGGATTAATGAGATGGGACACATTAAGATAGACTAGTGCATGTTATACTTCCTGATTAGATCAAGCAGTAGATCTCATTAGCTATAGACATGATTTGTTTAGAGTTAATATGTGGATGCTTACGAAGAGTAGTAAGTACATTGAATTAATCCACTATGAGACAATTATATGGATATTCTATTACAGTGTCAATGATAGTATAATCATAACAATGGTGCAAGTATCCTTTGACTTGAGATGATCAAAGATATCTCAAATACTGATCCTATGATTTGATTGCATTTATCAGTGCCTTTCAGGGATTACTCATAGGGTGGTGATTGGGTACAACTTAAGGTATTCGGAGGTAATTGAGTAGTTAATAAAGGATTCACCACTCCTAATAGAAGAAGATGATACCCACGGCCTCTTGTCAGGGTCATTACTTGGGAGTCTCTGGCCAGAGTAGACATGTGTGATGAAGAGAGTCTTCAATGATATATATAGTAATGAGATCCTCAGGATAAGATCTAATAACACTTGGACTATATATGACGTAGTCAGTCTAGTGGAAGTTGACACTTTGACCATACTCTGAACCAAGTTGGGTATAGATGGTGAAAGGAAAAATTGCATGGCAACATTATGTATGGAAGGGTTCGTAATCAAACTACTAACTTTTTGGTCAATTAGGGGTTATGATGTGTTGCTAGATACCGCTCTTGACTTACTTGAATTAAGTGTTAATTCAAATGGCCAATATAATTGGGAACCTAAAGGGTCACACACATAGGAGATCTGAAGGATGAGTAAAATGGTCTTGAATGGTTATTTAAGATATGAGAGAGTGTTTTGGGATGGTAGAAAATGTTGCATGGAATGGATTAGAAATAGGTGTTGTTGGCTTCCATTAATGCATGTTATTCATGGTCATTAACTTCCTATAACTTCCATTAATGCATCCTATTCATGACCATTAACTTCCCATAACTTTCCATTAATGATGGAGGTTATGGAAGGCCAAATAGTGCAAAAAATTAAGAAGATTTTTATGCATCTCGTGTAAGACACAAAGAGAAGAAAAATAAAAAGGTTGTTTTTCTAACACACACACTTTTTCTCTCTAAATCTCTCAAGAGTTCTTATCTTTGCTAGCACAAAGAAAGAATTCTAGCCATCTCCTAGTGAGATTTCATCTTTCTATCTTAGTGTGGACTTTCATTAGAGACAGTTTGCATTAATCATTGTGGTTTACGACAACCCAACGAGGAGAAGATTAAAAAACAAAGGAGATTGTCAGAAAGGTATGTAAACATCTTACATTTCATTTTTTTTCTATATTTATATGCATGAGTAGATCTAGTTTTAAGGTTCTGTTTTATTTTCTCTGCATATATTTGATATATGATATGTATGAGATACATGATCAGAACCTAACAATGGTATTAAAGCAATCTTGTGCTTTATTAGATGTACAATACATGACATGTGATAACTGTTTTCATGGTTGTGATAGCTTAAGGTACTGTAGTGTTTTGTTTGAAATTAATTATAAAAAATGGTTTCACGATTTTCTTTCACCAACCTGTTCATAAGATGTAAGTTAACGAGTTAGTGTGATTGAAAATAATTTTAATGTGATTAAAATATTTAATTTTGGACTTTATAAGAACATGTATGAAATATGTCTTTCTGTTGGGCATGCGATGTCTATTGGCTAAACTGATGAGGTTACACATTATTTTCATGGAATTTGATTATGAAAAAATTATATAAATATATTTGGGATGTTTTTATGGCTCCATAAATTTTGTGGAATCATTAAAAATGTTTTAATAATTTTATCAAACAATTTTCCAAATCTGGACAATTTTCCACAAATTGTAGGATATGTTTTTTTAATGTTTTTGTATGTCTATATTTCGGTTCCAGAACCTTAAAAATATTTTTATGTGATAAAAATGTGTTAATTTGATTTTTGATGCACGCCTAAAGGATTTTTCTTGAAATATGATTTCCAGAAAATTTTAGAAACCATATTTGTCATTTTTGGTGATTTATCGATGTTTCGGTGATCATGATAATTTTTAGGTGATTCCTAAATTATTTTGATCATCATGAAATGACCTAAAGATGCTTGGAATGATGATTTGATTTTATGGAAATTTTGATTTAGAACTAATTTTAGTAGAGCAATAGATTTTCTACTAAGACTTGTAAAATTGGCATTATGACAAAATTGAAGTTGTTTAATTTTAGACATCAAATAATTATTTTGAGGCAAATTAATTATGAATTAATTTCTGCAATTAGGAATTCATATTAATTAGATTAATATTAATTCTAATCGAAATAACATACAATAGTAATTTTGGTCAATTTAGTAAAAGGAAGGTAGTAAATTTAAGTGTTGGATTGGGTTTCCATATTAGGATCTATAAGATGTCATAACCAAAATGATGTGTTTACATATATGCATTAGAGAATGCATGGTTAAGAGAATGTGTGGGCTTGCATGATGGATGGTATGGGCTTAGGCCCAATTTGATTGGGTAGTTAATATCATGCCATGTAGTTATAGTAACTATATATATATATATATATATATATGAGTTATACTTATAAGACCATATATATATATATATATAAGACCATTTAAGTTAGATGAGACCTTAGTTATACCCCTCAATTAGAACTAGAGTCCTTTTAAAGGTAGGGTTGTTAGGCAAACCCAAGCCTACTCTACACGGATATGTTCGACCCATAAAAATAGAATTTTCAAATTAATGGGTCAGTTTTAACTAAAAGTGTTTGTTTGTTAGGCAAACTTAAGATCAAAGATGATAGAGGTTAAGTTGGGTAGTGTACATTAGATGTACATGTGTCAAGAGTTGATAGCCCAATGAGTGTGCACATATCAACAGTTGATAACACTAGATTCGATAGTTATATTGGAGATGCAATTGGTATGATTGATACCTACCAGTTGAACTAAGGTGGCTTGTTGGACTAACTCAAGGTCATTCGTAAGGATATTTGATATCGACCAACTAGGAGAATTTCTTTACGAGTTCTCTCGGATTTATATTCAGGGTTATGAATTTGTGAAAATAGTGGGATCCTTAATGCAAGTTATTAAAGTCCTTATAAACATGCATTTAAATACATTCTAATTTTTCTCTATTTGACAATAGGTTGCTATTCCCCGAGTTAACACCATGAGTACTAGTGTGAATCTAAGGTCATTGATGGAAGCTAATAAGTTGATTGGACCAAACTTCCTTGATTGGCTCAGGAACTTGAGAATGGTTCTCAAGTCCAAAATGCTTGGTTATGTCTTGGAAGAACCACTTCTCAATCCCCCTGTTACTGATGCTTCTGATGATGAGAAGAGGGAAAATAGGAAGCATCTTGATGATAGCGAGGTGGCGAGTTATATTATGCTAGCCACTATGTCACCGGAGCTACAAAAGCAACCCGAGGCCATGGATACTCATACCATAGTCTATCATCTTAGGGAGCTCTTTCATGAGCAGGCAAAGTCTGAAATGTTCAAAACTTCATGATTTCTCTTTCGTTCTAAGATGGTTAAAAGGACATCTCCAGTGTAGTATGCACTGGAGATGAATGGCTACATCCAACAGTTGGCCTCCTTGGGTTTTCTTTTGGATCATGAATTAAGTATTGGCTTAATTCTGGCAGGTTTAACCAATAGTTACTCACAATTTTTGCTTAATTATCAGATGAACAATATATCCAATACAATTCTCGAGCTGGTCAACATGCTTAAGGAAGTTGAGCCATCTGTTCATGAGGTTAAGGTTATGATGCTGGTGGACTCTTTTGTTTCGAAGAAAAAGAGCTAAAAGAAGAAGAAGTCCACAGGGCCTAAGGGAGGTGTCAAGAAAGCAGAGAAGACTGCCTCGAAGGGAACTTACTTCCACTGTGGCAAGGATGGCTACTGGAACTGCAAGGCCTACCTAGAGTCTTTGAAGAAGAAGAAGGCATCTGATGCCCCCATCTACTTTAGCTATTTATATTATTGATATTCATACTGTTTGTGATAACAACATATGGATATTGGATACTAGTTATGGATCACACATTTATACTGATATAAAGGGCCTCAGGAATAGTAGACAACTCAACAAAGGAGAGTCAGACTTGTGAATAGGCAATGGAGCAAGAGTTGCTGCATTAGTTGTAGGCATATATGTATTGATGCTCCGTAGTGGGCTTGTACGAGAATTGGACAATTTTTTTATGTACTCGCTTTGACTAAAAATGTAATATCTATTTCTGGTCTTAATAAAGCTGGATTCCATTTAAATTTTAGTAACAATGGTTGTTGAATTTATTTGAATAGAATGTTATATGTTTTATGTACATTGTGGAATGGTATATACATATTGCATATGTTTAATCCGATTCTAAATATCAATAATAACAAAAGAATAAAATGAGATAATGTGAAATTGTCTTACTTATGGCATTGTCACCTTGGCCATATAAGTGAGAGATGCATATCTAAACTACGCAAGTGTGGTAGTTTAGGGTCATTTGATTATGAATCATATGACACATGTGAATCTTGCTTATTAGGCAAGATGACTAAGTTACCCTTTAAGGGAAAGGGTGAACAAACTAGTGGGCTTTTATACCTAATACATACTGATGTATGTGGTCCGATGTTCATAAATGCAAAAGGTGGTTTCATATACTTCATTACCTTTATTGATGTTCATTCTCGATATGGGTATATGTATCTTATAAGATACAAGTATGTAGCCTTTGAAAGGTTCAAAGAACTTAGAAATGAAGTTGAGAAACAACTTGGGAGAAGTATTAAATCACTTCGATCGAATCAAGGTGGTGAATATTTAAGCCAAGACTTTTTGGATTATCTCAGAGATAATGGAACATTATCCCAGTGGACTCCACCTTATTCACCACAACACAATGGTGTGGCAGTGAGGAGAAACCGAACCTTGTTAGATATGGTAAGGTCTATGATAGGTTTAGCGAATTTACCAAAATCCTTTTTGGGGTATGCACTTGAAACGTCTGTTTATGTATTAAATAGAGTCCCATCCAAGTCAGTTGATGTTACTCCATATGAGATATGGACTAACAATAAATCCTATCTTTTTTATATAAAAGTTTACCTGCTTATATGAAGAGGATCCAGTCAGGTAAGCTTGAACTAAATTTGATAAGTGTCTGTTTGTAAGATATCCTAAGGAAACTATAAGATATTAGTTCTACCATGTTTCGGAACGAAAGGTGCTGGTTTTAAAACATGTTGATTTTTTAGAGATAGAGTTTCTTCTAAGAGAAGATAGTGGGAGAAAAATTAAACTTGTGGAAGCTCAAGATATTCAAACAGACGCATATCAATTTCATAGACCTGAGACTATTGTTTATAAAGATGAAACAATAGTTCATCCTTTTGTCACACAAGAAGTTCGTAGGTTAGGTACGATACTTCATGATCCCAAGAGATACAAATTTCTCATAAGTAAACTTAACGATGCATTGCTTATTGAAGATGACGAGCCTATTACCTATGAAGAGGTTTTGAAGAGTTCAGAATTTGACAAATGACTTTAAGCTATGAAATCCAAAATGGATTCTATATATGAGAACCAAGTATGGACTTTGGCTGACCTACCCAAAGGGTTAAAACCCATAAGAAGCAAATGGGTTTTCAAGAAGAAAACTAATGTGGAGGGTAACGTAGTTACTTATAAATCTAGGCTTGTAGTTAAAGGTTATCATCAAAGGTAAGGTGTTGACTATAATGAAATGTTTAGCCTACTAGCTATTCTTAAATCCATTAGGATACTCCTAGCCATTGTCGCTCATTATCATTATGAGATATGGAAAATAGATGTGAAGACAACTTTCCTTAATGGAAACCTAACCGAGGAGTTGTAAATGACATAACCTGATGGTTTCATATTTATGAATGGAGAAAAGGAATGCAAGGGTCAGACATCTATTTATGGATTGAAGCAACCATCCAGAAGTTGGAATATCTGATTTGATGAGACAATCAAAGATTTTGGTTTCTTAAAAAATCTGGATGAGCCGTGTGTGTACAAGAAGGTTAGTGGGAGTACAATCATGTTCCTTATACTATATGTAGATGACGTATTACTAATAGGAAACGATGTCTTAACTTTGCAATCAGTAAAAATTTAGTTAGCTAAGAACTTCTCTATGGAAGACCTTAGAGAAGCAACTTATATTTTGAGGATAAAGATCCATAAAGATAGATCTAAGAGGTTGCTTGATCTTTCTCAATCTACATCCATAGACAAGATGCTAAAGAGGTTTAGCATGGAGTAGTCCAAGAGAGGTTATCTTCCCATGGTACATGGGATTACACTCTCTAAATCTATTTGTCCAAAGACATAAGATGAGAGGACTCATATGAGTTTGATTCCTTATGCTTCGACTATAGGATCAATCATATACCCTATGTTATGTATTAGACCCGATGTATCTTATTCTTTAAATGTTACGAGTAGATACTAGTTAGACCCTAGTGAGGGTCATTGGCTGGTTATCAAGAGTATCCTTAAGTACTTAAAAAGAACTAAAAATGTATTCTTGGTATTTGGAGAAGGTGATCTTGTGGTAAGCGGATACATTGAAGCCAACTTCCAATCTAATGGGGATGACTTTAGATCCCAGTTTGGCTATGTATTCATAATGAATGGTAATGCAGTCAGCTGGAAAAGTTTTAAACAAGAGATGATTGCTGATTCGACGACAGAGGCAGAGTACATTGCAACTTTAAAAGCTTCAAAGGAAAAGGTTTGGATTAAGAAGTTCATTATAGAACATGGTGTTATTCCAAGCATTGCTGACCTAGTGCAGTTGTATTGTGATAACAATGGGGCTATAGCACGGGCGAAGGAACCGAGGTCTCATTAGAAGTCCAAACATGTACTAAGGTGCTACCATTTGATTAGAGAGATCATCAGTAGAAATGATGTCAAGATAGAGAAAGTTCCCACTGATCAGAATATAACTGATCCGTTGACTAAGGCTATTTCCCAAAAGATTTTTGTGTCATATTTACACTCCTATGGTATTAGATATCAAGGTGATTGGCTTTAATGCAAGTGGGAGTTTTTTAGAGAAGTTATCTAAAGGCAATCACCTTCAGCACTTATTATAGAAATCATTTTATGATTAATAAAAGCATTTTTCATTATTTTGATGTTCATACATTTATAGATTTGATGTTGATCTTAAATTGAATTAGTGAAGTTCTTGATACAAAATATAGCATGGAGGAAATCATGATGAGATTGTGATAGTGAGATTCCTATCATGTGTAATTATGTTAGTATCTAAACTTTCCCTAGTTATAGGATTAATGAGATGGGATATCATTAATCCAAATAGACTAGCGCATATTATACTCCTTGATTAGATCAAGCGGTATATCTCATTAGTTGAAGACATGAGTTGTTTAGAGTTAACATGTGGATGCTTACTAAGGGTAGTAAGTACATTGGATTGACCCACTATGAGACAATTATATGGATATTCTATTCCAGTGTCAATGATAGTCTCATCATAGCAATGGTGCAAGTATCCTTTGAGAAGAAAAACAAAACTACACCAAAGTGGTATCTAAATTGGCGTCAAACTTATTGTTCTTATGTACAAAAATTGCAATAACAAAGTTGATGCTAGTTATAATTTGGTATCAAGAACTGGTTGTATATTACCTTATGGAGAATAAAAGTTCCAAAACAAAACCAACGTTGCTATTAATGTTGGTCAAGCACTGATTCTTATGCATAATTTTTTAAGAAGTGATGATTTTTAGGCTTAAGTATCTTAAGACTTTATTTTTATAACCTAATTATAAATACTCTTATTAGGTTAAACTTAGGGGATTTTTGGAAGGTTTTAAAGAGCTACCTTTTTTTATTTTCATAATTTTATTCTTTTTTAACATCAAAGGAGGATTTAGAGTAAGATTGGAGGAGGTCGTGATAACTTCCCTAACTTTTTTCTTTTATTCTTTCCCTTATATTGAGATTGTGTTATTTGTGTTTTGTTTTTCCTTTTGGTGTTTAGTGGAAAAAATCTTAGTTAGGGTTAAATCTAACTTGTCACGTATATTTCAATTGTCAATGCATGATTTAATTATTTGTTGGTTGAATTTAATCTCTTTATTCTTAATTATTAAGTTTATGATTGGCCATCAAAAATCCAATCTTAGGGATTGTATAAAGGACTAAAAGGTGAAATATAATATATGCATTAGAAGAACAAGTACTTTAGTATTAAATAATGGAAGTATCCTAAACTAATTTAATAACCAATAGATTAACTATACTTACTGAATTTGATTAGGAAGAATTATGCATTAGAGATAGTATTTTCCTAATCAAGAACACATGTGTTTTGAGAGAGAGGGTACATAGACTTTAGGTTAATTTTTATTTTAGCTAGATAATTAATGGTATATAATAATCAGAATTCCATATAAGTGAACTTTGAATCTCTGATGCTTGCTTTATTAATTTTTTTTAATTGAAAAGAATTCATTAAATAGCCCAATCAAGAGCATCAAACAAAGGTTCAACACAAGACTATACAAAAATTAGGTTGCTACAAATGTCATCATATGGTCTTACATCCACTGATTAAATCGGCTACTAAAATTGATTGCATTGATCATTACAGGTTCTATCTTCTTCTTAATGATATGATCATCACATTAGTTGTCATATGAGCTACTAGTATTTCTCTAATCCAATAGCAAATTTATGAACAACATCATATTTCTTTGTTTTACATATTCTAAATAGTTTGTGGTTCCTTTCACACCATATGGAGTATACAAAATAATTTATACAAAGGTTTTAACACCTCTAATCTTACCCTAATCTTCTACACTAATTATTAGCCTAAATAAGTATCTTATCCCAGTTTGTAAATGGATAAAACATATTTATATTGTGCATTCTATTCCAGATAGTACTAGTTTAGCTGTATTAAAAAATAGATTATTGATAGTTTCAAACTCAATACAACATAGAGTACATAGTTGATCAATGGACCCTTGAATTTTGTCTTTAGTTTCCTTTCTAGCAGCTAACCAACTTACAATGGTTTCCTTGGGCATCGAGGAGACTTTAATAATTTACTTGCATTATTTTCGTTAGTTTAGTGGTTGAATCATCTTTCATAATATTTGTCTTTATTTAGTCCATTTGTTTAACTAGGATTAATATATAGTGATATAGTTCAAATTAGATCAATACTCTAGATTTAATATAGTTTTAATCAATTACTATAATTGACTCTATATACTTATATATATACAATGCGTAGATCAATCACTTTTAATTAATGCAATGTAGAGTTCCTTTTTTCAGTTTGAACTCTCTTGACAAACTTATAAATATCTTAAAGCATTCATTTTTGTTAGTAAAGAATAAAATCCATGTTAACCTACTAAAATCATCTACTATGACAAAAGCATGAAATTTACCACTTAGACTACCAATATTAGTAATCCCTATCAAATTCATATGAAGCAATTAAAATTTTAATAGAAGTTACCAATTTTTATGTTTTTAAATGAGTTGTAAGATTGCTTTCTTATTTAACAAGCTCTATATATCTTGTCTTTCTTAAACTTTACACTTGGAAGCCTATTGACATTTTGTTTAAAGTTGAAGTTAGAGATGAGATCTATAATTGTATGCCCAAGTATCTTATTCCAAATCTATGCATCTTCATATATAGACATTAGAAACCTTATATATTGGTTAGAGAGATCATTAAGCTCAATTATACAAATATTTCCTTCTCTCTTGCCTAAAAATACAATGCTATTATCAACTACTCTATATATAATGCACATTTTTCTGCTAAACATATTTTATAAACCTTTTCATATAATTGGTTCATACTTAAAAATGATGCATTAGTTAATCAACAAAAAGTTATAACAAATCATTCTTAGTAAATTTTGCTCACAGTTAACATAGGTATTGTCTCTAAGTGAGACAAAACCCCGTATTTGTCTCTAAAAGTTATAAATTAGGATTCATCACCTGCTATATGCTTTCAACATTCACTATCCACATACCATTTGCCCCTTTTTAAACCTATAAAATCAAGAAATAAATGTATTTTGGGAACCCAAATGAATTTAGGTCTTTGATTATTAGTATTTGACTTCTTGTTAATCCATTTCATAAATGGTTTACTCATTAAGCTTTATTTTATGCATAAATACATTTATATGCCTTCTTTGAGTGTATGAGTGGCGAGACAATATTTTTTGGATAATGTAAGGGCTAAATGCTCTCTTTGAATAGTAACATGGAATACCATTGTTATATACACAAGACAAGTTCCTTTGATTATGTTGATGCCTATGAGGTATGTTAACATGTGTCATGAAATTATGTTTCACATGAGGCTTATGGGAGTTTGATATTTTATTAAAAAATATTTTAATCCCTATATGAATATAAATGAGGTTGTTCTACCTTCTATCTTTACATAGATTTTTACCTATTCTTACCTTGGTAATGTTGAACTTTAGGCCTAAATTGAGAGCCATACATGAATACATGAGAGTTGCCTCTAGACTAAGGTCTAGTAGATGAAGCATATGCATATGATTTATCTGTATGCTTAAATGTAAATGTACCATGCTTATTTGTCATCTTAGGTGAAGGTTCTTCACTATATATATGTTTGCCTTTCACAAATGTAATACTAAAATTAGATGCACTCTCATAATTGTATCCAATTATATGCTTTCTTTTTTGCTTCTAACATGTTTTTGAATTTCTCACTTCTTTTAGTGAATTTGCACAAAAATTTGTTAAGAGAAATGACTTCCTTTTCAAATGTCTCATTGTTATGCTTTAATGCATATAGGTTATGATTATCAATAATGGTCACACTCTTAAACTATTTGATACGAGGCAATTCAATTTTCATTTTTTTCGTTTTCATTCATGCTTGTATTTAAGTGATTTTGATCCTTTCTTAATTTTAGAAGATACTTTTTCATAGTTATGATCTCAAGAATTTTAACTAAATCATCATATGATAATTCAACATCACTTATTATCATAAGATTTATAGTTAGAGAGTATGTCACCATCATCGTTAACTATGTAGTGCAGACAAACTACTTCACCTTCCAAATTTTGACTCTTGGAATTACTTGTGTCATCCTAAGTTGAGATTTTAAGTCCCTTATCTTTTTCCCTCTTTACTTTTTTCATTTCATTCATACTTGTTATTAATTTTAGGGAGAGGAAATTAGGAGTTCTTATGAATAGGTTTCTTATATTCAAAGAAAATTATGTGAGATGATTTGCGTTTAGTAAGTGAGAATACTGCTTAAAATTTGTCTTGCCGAGCACTTTAAGAGCATTGATAAAGTTATAAATCTAGTATACATGTTAGCAAACATGTTTCATTTAGAATAATTCATATTGATGAGTTAGAATACTCATTTTTCTCTCCTTGACTTGATTTTTTTCTTTGTTACTAATTGATGTACTATTCATCTGCATGTGCACAACATCAATCTTAGATAGCTTAATAAAACTGGAGTGATTTTAAAGTGTCAAACTATAGAGAACTAGTTATTAATGCTATTAATGTTAGTTAAACAAATAAAATAAACAAAGTAAATGATTGGTTAAAGATAATTAATATGAAGAACTAAAAATAATAATGAAAGAAACCAATTAATCAAACATTAAGATTCAAGGCACAGATATATAGAAATCCAATTATCATACACAATTAATTATTTATATTGAAATAACAATTAATATAATGGATATATACCCTTTATCAAGGTGCATAGGTATATCTAATTAACTATCACTTATCAATATATAATTTAGCCTTATCAAACTCATTAAGTATAGTTAATATGTATAATTATTGCCAAATTTTAGGATACTCACTTTCTTTAGAGTTAAAATTTTTATTCTCCTAATGAACATATCATACTTTACCTATTAGACCTTCATACAGTCCTTGAGATATAATATATGGTGTTCAATCACAAATTCAATATTAAGACCAAATATAATCAATTCAAAATAATCAATACATGTATAAGATTGTACCTCTTTGATTAGACAATTGTGGATATATTTTTACTAATCTCATGTTATTTTCTCAAATTCATCACTTATAAAAAAATGAACTAAAAGTAGGAAAACATAATAAAATTCTTACATAAAACATCATAAAGGTTCCAAAATACTAATTAAATTAACCTCAAATAATAAGTAAAATATATACAAAGACTCAATTAAATTAATTTCTTCTTAATGTATAAAATAAAATTTGAATAACCTTGCTAATAAAGGAAATTATTTTTTTTATCGGGATGATCCCACTTCTCTTTTAGTATAGTAACTTTTGTATCATCTATGGCTTTAACAGGAATGAATAGGAAATTAGAAACAAAATTTCAGAAGTCAAGACCTTTCACCATCAAGAGAAATTTCATTTTAATTTTCCAATAAATATAGCCATTCCATCAAAGAAACAAAACCCATTAGTATGTTACCCTTTTGACTAGGTGAAGACTTATATGCACCTAAATTTGACACAAAAATCTTTCTCAAAGATTTAATTTGAAATAGCAATGAAAGAGACATGCTTTGAATCTATTTATTCATTCTTTATGGAACTTACAGGAGGTGAACATAGTGTTGATGAATTTGAAAATGTATTGCAACTTAAAAATGAAGCTTGATTGATTCCAAATTAAATCATAATATGAAATGCAAATTTAATATATCTTAATTTGAGTAACTAAGAATAATGTAAAAAATATAAGAGAGAAATTATAAATCAATTTTATAAAGGTTAAACAAACAATCCTTTTCTATATCTGTTCCTAAAGTCTCTATCAGAATTCCATTGAATTATTCTTTTAACTAAGAGAAGAGGAACCTCTTTACAATAATCTTTTTTCTGGTAAAGAGAAACCCTTGTACAATCTTCCTTAAAGGTAAGTAGGAAACTCAATTCTTCTTAGATCAGTCAAATACAAAGGAAATAACCTTAAATGATTTTTATAACTTGAACAAACCTTGCTTGCTTACTTTAATGTTTGAAGGCTCATAGTGATTTCACAATCAATGAATGAATTGCTTATGAATGCTTAAAACTCTTATAAATGTCCTAAATGCCATAAAGATTTTAAACAATCAAATACCCAATTATTTATACCTATACTAGCTCCAAAATATCATTAGATACAAAAAAATAATTATTGTAGTGGTTAGTAATAGTAACATTGGATGAATAATCTGGCACTTTAATTTACTAATGTGTACTATTTTCTCAGATAATTTCATTTGAGACTTATAAAAGATGTGTATCAGAAGTTTGTGTGTCATATTGGTCGATTAATATATTAACCAATATGAAATACAAACTTCCGATACACATCCTATGTCACAAATGAAATTGGCTAAGGACTCTCAAACATTAGTTAGCTAATGCTCTTAAAGAAAGTACATTGGTCAACCACTAGCCTAACTGAGTGTACTAAAGTATTTGAAAATGTATTGCCAAATGTTTTTTTAAGATCTTTCATTGATCAAAATACATTCCTTTGCTAAAAACTTCATTCAAAATTATTTTATTCCTTAAAAGTTTGTTTAAAAATTACGAATGTTTTCTTTGAAATCAAAATCTTAATTCCTCTTAACAACTGGAAACATATGATATGTTTATGCATGAAGAGCCCTTAAAACATTAAAGTAGCAAAGTAAAAGATATAAAATAAAATTATAAATGAATTTGTGGACTTTTATATCTTGATCTTCCTTATTGTTAGTCTTATGTTTAAATTGAATATATTTGATGTTCCTTATCTCTCTATGATCTCCATAAAGTTTTTTAACTTTATTTCATATTTCCTTTTTTAAAACATCATAAAAATAGATTATAATAGTAACTATCTTTTTATTATTAAAATATGGATTAAAATATCTCTTAGTTTAATAGTTTTAAAGGCTCGATTCCTTTGCAGGCTTAAGAGACTTCTTTTAAAAGTGTAATTTGCTTCATAACTTATATGGTGATTTGAAGAGTGCTTAACTTGACTTTGTGTGACTCTACTTTTAGTTTTCTATTGACACACACCTTGTATAACTTTGACAATATGATGGTAGTGTGTTTTGGTAAAGAATTGTTGCAACTAAGTTGTCCAGAAAATTGGTTAAGGAACTAAGATGTTAGAAAGTGTATAAGCTATTTATTTCAAAATAATGCAACCATCTTGGGAATGAGGATGTTGGAGACATTGTGGTAGTTGAGAATTCATGTTTAAGACAAGATAAAGCTCACTTCAACTCTTAATAATGGCAGCTACAAAATGACATTTATTGATTATCAGTCATTTTTGGTTATATCTATTATTGTCAATTTATTGGTTATGTTAGTCAATAGTTATTTGTCCTAAAACATCTATACAAAGTAATTGAGATAAGTTCCAAGCTTGAACAATCATTATGGTTGAGGTAAAACTATTGGAACTTATTCAAAAATTGTTGGCTATATATGTGTAAGTTGTAGGCTAGAAAATGCTTGGTTTTTATTATGCTTCAAAACTTATTTCATGTAATATTTGTTGTGCATGGAAGGTGTTTGACAAAATTAAAAGGAGAAGTGTACATAAGTTGTTTGTCAAAATTTTACTAAAAACTTAGTTGATCAACTAAGTTAATACAAAGTAAACTGAAGGAACTGAACTAGTCTTTTTAAAAAAAAACACACTTTGATATATTCCTATAGAGATTTATGAACAAATTTGCTTTGTAATACCTATGAAAATTTCCAGGTGTGATCGAATTCCAAGAACCTTAATCCCTATCTCTCAAAATTTTGAATAATGATACAAGTTTAAAGGTTTATGATCTAAATATTTTGAAAAAATAAATTATTAATTTAGTTTTTGACCATTTGTTTATGGCTAAGATTTTGAATGAATTTTTTGCTAGCTTTTTTTTATTAGTGTTGCATATAAGTTATATGAGCCATACAAATAGGTTAATTAAGTGGATGATTTTGAATCTTTTAATAAAGATTCAACTAATAAGTTGAAACTCATTTTGCATTTCTAAAAAATTGATATTCAAATTTATAGTATTGTAATGGGAAAAGTTATGGATGATACCAGCTATTTTAGTGAATACTAGTTGTTATAGAAAATACTAATATCTAATTGGTAGGAATAGTAATTTTTAAAACTATAAGAATTAATACTTTTTTTTAAGTTTTAAGCTTAATGCTTTGTCGCCTTCCTCATTTTGGTTGCATTCCTCTCCGCTTCTCTATTGAATTTTATACATCTCTACTGACTGTCATGCATCTCTAGTGAGTCTTCTCCTTTCTTCTTTCGTTTCTCACATCACCATAGCTCTTAGGTTGTCCTCACTGCCAATCCTCACCATGGCTAGGTTATCTTCATCATAGCTCTTAATTTGCCTTGCCAACTCATCTCCATGCCACCACTCCTCACCACTAGCTCATTAATTGTTTCTTACTTCATTTTTGTGACTTGTATGAGTCCTTTGAAATCTTACATAACATGTCACATACTTGCTTATAGAAGTGTAATGGTGCTTAAACCATCATTATATAGTTATCTCCATTTATCAAAGGTTAACGAAGAAAAGGTTTAAACGATGTTACATTGGACATATAATTCCTTTGTTCATATCATTGTTCTATTATGCTACATCAGAATGTTGTTTCAACCAAACCATGTTAAAATTATCTTCTAAAAATTTATAAGAAAAACATAAATTGACTCTAATCCCTTATGGTTTTTTACTTCCTTATTTTACATTCTTAAATTACTATTATTGTGATAAAAGTTTATTTATTTGGTTTATATACCATGAAATATTGGTTTGCATATATATTGTTATACACCCAATCTTTTTTCTTAGGTAAGTGGTCACTCAAAAGAAACACGTGCACGCGCAAGCGCTCGCGCGCTCAAAACTAACCCAGTAAACTTAAGAACCTTGGGGTTGGAGTGATGGCCTCCCGAGGGAACAAAGGTACAAGTTTGTCAAGAATAGGTAGAAGGGTTAGTGTTTAGATTGAATACTAACAAAGCCACACCCTAATAACGTGAATGAGTATTCTAAAAAGCTTGGCCTTTAGTAAAGAACCTATTTACAAAAGCAGTAGTAGAGTTATTTAAGAAAGGTAAGCTCTTGAAAGAGATCAATAAGACTTTTATTTATTTGATCCCTGAAGACCCCAACATTATTCACTTAGTGAATATTGGCCTATCTCATGCTGTAATTTTTTGTAAAAATAATTTATAAACTCTTAGTAGTAAGATTAAGGAGAATTTTGAAACCTTTTATAAGTGAAACTCAAGGTGCTTTCTTAGAAGGAATATAAATTAGGAATATTGTATTAATTTCTTAATAAGTATTCAAAGGATATTCAAGAAGAATTTATCGAAGAATTATTCTATTAGCGTGGACTTCTATAAAGCTTCTGACTCGGTAAGTTGGGAGTTTATTCTACCATTTCTTGAGGTATTTTATTTTTCTTGTAAAGTTCTTTAACTAGTTAAGTCTGTGAAAAACTACAACTTCTTTTAATATATTAATCAATAGAGAGTCAACTAATTGGTTTGAGAGCGAGAGGGTTTTGGGACAAGGAGATCCCGTCTTTCCTTACCTATTCATTGTATGCATAGAGGCTTTGATTAGTCTATTGAAGTATAATATCTATTTGGATCCTAATTTGAAATATTATAGCAAATGCAAAAGACTTAGTTTGTTTAATTTATCTTTTGTAGATGAATTGCTCCTATTTCAAAAGAAAAAGACAAATCAGTGAGTGTCCTAGTGACATCCCTTCATACCTTTAAAGAGCTCTTAGGTTTGGTAATTAATTATAACAAAAGCCATTTAATTCTTTTAATAAGTGCATAACATCTTACTAGATGGCTTTCTTACATCTCTAGTTTACATGATAAATAACCCCTTTTATTTATCTTATTCCCCCCTTTATCAACCATGAAATTCCAACTCAAAGAGTGTTTAATTTCACTAATAGAGAAAATACAAAGAAGACTTGGGAATTAGTGCAACAAGGATTTTTCATATGTATAAAGGTTGTAGCTAACAAAATCAGTGCTCAATTCTCCTCATATATGTTGGTCATCCCATATTTTCCTTTCTAAGAGTTTAATTAAATCATTAGAAAGGATAATGAGAGGTTTTCTTTGTGGTGGTAGATTTAATGGGAGAGTCAATAATAACATTTGTCAAAGTCAAGTAAACAAAATGATTGGAAAAAGAGGTTTGGAAATAACACTAATTAACTTAAGTAATATGGTGTTTAATGTAAAAAGGCTTTAGAGATTAGTGGAGAACAAAGTCTCTTGTGGATTAGATTAATTCACACTTACTTTTTAAGAGGAAAAAGTTTGAGAGAGATAATAACAAGGCTTTCATTCGTATGGCTCACATCTTAATTGCTAAAGCTAATAGGAATTCTAATAAGAAACATCAATTACAAGGTTAGAAATGGTGAAAGGGCTTCATTATTCTTTAGTAACCAAAGCAATGTAGGTCCTCTAATCTACATACATTTAGTGCCTTACGTGTAAAACAACCTATCAAGAAATGTTAAGGTATATGTGTAGAGCAATTCTAATTAAAGGACTAAATTACCTGCTAAATTTGCTTATATAATTCCAAATTACAATCCTTACTCTAAAAAAGAATAATGTTATCAATGGATGAGACACTCAACTATTCAGTTCATAAAAAAAATCATATAGGGACATGACAGGGGAGAAGCTGAAGCTTGGTACAAGGTTATATGAAACATATACTTGACACTTAAGGTATCCTTTCTTATACGGTTATCAATCAAGAATATGATGGCAACAATGGAAAGTTTGAGTTATCTTAATCTACCAAAAAAAAAGTCATTTGTGCAAGTTAGTTCTAGAAAATCTAGCGCATCTCTTCTTTGAGTGTAATTTCTACCATCTTAAAACTATGTCATTTAACTTTTCTTTAAGTGTAATTTGACCCTAGGAACATGGAATACCATCTTAGAACTATGTCATTTGCAAAAATCATACTTCAATTGTGTTGAGTTTATTTAATAAGTGTATGAAGATAGAAGCATTTCTAAAGGTAACTTTATAGTTTTAAAGGTACTAAAAATTTAAAGGAGAAGGTTTAATATCGAATCATTCAATAGATTAGAGAGCAATTATTGATGAATGAAGAGGCAAGAAGGTGTCAAATAGAGGTTGCTACTTTATGGAGAGCTGACTTAGATTAGAGTTTAATACTAAGAGAATTGTCTTGCACCTATAATTTAAAGGAATAAATAAATAGGTGATTCTCTTTTTTACAAAAGGAAACATCTATGGGAGTATAGATGCCACAATTGGTCTATCTCACATGTGTGTTAATAGTGATGGTGGTTTGTTACTAATATAGGAAGATCGAGGACTCTATTTTGAACTTAAGACCTATGGTTGTAATATTTCTTTAATTTTAATTATATCTTAACTTTTCAAAAAAAACACATCAGTAATGTATAATTAAAAATTGATAAACTTAATAATTAGTTTTTTTTAGTTTTCTAATAAAGTATGGTAATTCTCTTTATCAAGTCCAGTATGCGAGTCTTCTCCTCTGAGAAGGTTTCTGTCTCGCGTCTTTTGCAAGTTCTCTTTTGATCTCTGTTGTTTCTTTGTTTCAATATGGAAGACGTTAATGGTGATAATATCT
>JAOSBN010000002.1:35661591-35685027 GCA_027563595.1 Erythroxylum suave | reverse complement strand
CTTACTTTAGGCCATAATCTTATACCCTAAATCATACACTAATTTAATTCTAGCTTTGGCATAATAATTAAACTCCATATAAAATGGTTTATCTAACAAGACTACAAAATTTATTCAAATCATGCTTAATAAATAAATAAACTAAAAAAATTTCGGGGCCCAACAAAAAGAGAAATTCGCAAAGATGTAAAAAGCTTGTAGGAAGGATGTCGAGCGTGCATTTAGAGTTCTCTAGTCACGATTTGCAATTATCAAGGGACCGACATATTTTTGGAAAAAATCAATGTTACATGATATTATGTAATATGATCATTGAGGACGAACGTGATATTCAACAGGCCATACAAGATTCGAGCGAAACGCTAGCCCTTGAAATTAATATTAATAGAGACGATACAATTATATTTCAAGAATTCCTTGCTAGACATAAGCAAATTAGAGATAAATAAGCTTATTATGAATGTCGTAATGTACTGATTGAACATTTGTAGGAACGATATAGCAATTTAGAGGATTAGAGGTTAAATGTGCAATAAAAATATTATCTTTATGTATGTTATTAATTTTTTGTAGAAAAAATATTAATTATATTTGTTAAATAATATTAATTTAATATAAAGTATATATTAATTAATTAAGAAAATGATTTTATTTTAATTTTTATAAATAAATAAATATCATTGTCTAAATATAAATTAATTTAGTTAATAACTAAATTATTATTGTATATTCTTTGAAAAAAATTTGGTGTAGAGTGGTTGGGGTAATACCAAATTTGGTGTAAAAATATTCTTGGAACATTCTCTTTTAAAATTTTAGTGTAACGGTGAAAATGGCCTAAAAAATGTCAACCAAATTTGACAAATACTTTTATGTTAAATGTATTATTATTATCAACCTATTTAATATAAAAATATTAATTTCATAAATACCCCAAACTCATATATATTATGCTTGTTTCTTTTTTCGTTGTATTAAAATAAGAATATATTTTCTTTTATCATATTTTAATTTATTTAATGATTCAAATTTAAGTAATAATCTATTTATAAATTTAATTTATGACCACTACATTTTTTAAAGTTCTATTACTATACTTTAATAAGATTCTTTTGGTCTCAATTAAATATAAATTATCACCTTTAATTCAAAATTTATTTACTAAAAATAAATAAAAGATTATTTTGTATTATAAATTTAAAAAAAAAATCCAAAACGACACCCGCATTAGCCAATGTCAATCTATCGATGATATCGATACTCACGGTATTCGTAACATTGCTGATGACAGTCAATAATAATTTAAACGGTATTCATAATTCAACTGCTTACGCTTTTGTTATGTTTAAAGGTTTCCTGAAACAGTAGGCTGAATTTAACCTTATTGCATGTACATCGGACATTTCCAGTGGAAAACAAATCAATGCTAGTGCTTCCTTTCATATCAACATCATTGACTCTTCAGACATTATAGCTAATAATGAATACTTTACTTTGATAGAGATTCTCCCGTTACCCACACATAGCTTGGCCCCAGTTACCACCCAATATCCAGGAGGGTTTTCTGGACCTCTTACCATTTCCTTCATGTCCACAAAGTTCGACATTTTTGGTGCCTTTTGGGGTGTGGGAGGGCCGCCTGGAAAAACCGCAGAATTTACATCAACTTTCACAGGCTTCTCAGGTTGATTCAATCCTGCACTGAACCTTGTGCTCATCAACATTGAGAACACCCCTGATTTCCTTGACAGGGCCGCAGATCCATCCCATTCAGACCTGCGAATCCTTGCAGATGCCACCATTGAGAACCCGAGCCTCAGGAAGAGGACCTTTTTCATTCCAATAACCTTAACTTCAAACCAGGCCTTTGTTACAATAAATGAAGAGTCATCAATGCGGGCTCCATTGTACTCCACCGGGGCTGTACATATGTGTGAAAATATGCTCCAGTTAACAGGTTCAAAGAAGCCTCGTTCCACAGGCTCATCGATGGGCTCATAGCTATAATCATCTGCGAACTTAACAATACTGGGTAGAGTAGATAGATGCTGGAGATGGATGGCCAAATGGTCACTTCTTTTACCTTCCAAGTAAAGACGAATCCCTGTGACTGGCCGGTTTCCAGAATCAACCTGCAACGCATTGGTCCAAAGGAAGGATAAACAAGAAGTTTTATATGCAGATTATATAATTACAGATCTGGATAGGATAGCTGGATCCTTTACCAAAACTAAAGCTATGAGTCCATCACAAGCTAGAGGGAGAAGCGGGAGGAGAAGGATGAGATAGAATACTAAACTTGGGTGAGGCTTAACAGATGCAATTTCGTATTACAACTCTTCTCAAAAACCAGGAAATCATATTTATCTGTTGCAGTATGAGAACCATATATACCTTCATAGTGTTGACATAAAGTTTAGGACCCATGAACGAGAACTGAAGAGATGGGGAAGCTTGTTTTCTACGCCTGAGAATGAGAGGCAAATCACCATACACTGGAGCCCATTGCCGTGGTAACTGAAACTCTAAAAACTGGTGGAGTTCCTCTATATGTGGTTTGTCTGCATGATTTCATCAGAACACCAGAATTTACAAATAGTAGATAACAATATCAAGGATAATAAGAGTCCAAACAAATGTGCAAGTATTATTCTCCAGACCTTCAGATACACAAATTAGTTGGCTGAAATAAGAGAGAACAGTTTCATGACATTATCTTGATTTATGAGATGATCTCTAAGTAATAATTGATCAAACAGTGCTATTAAGGTCAACCAATTAAAGCAGAGATACGCTAAATATGGCCTATCAATATGAGAGGTGTCTGATTCACACAAATGCCTGGAAGAATCAAATACTAGAAGTCTCCATACGCTGTCTAAGATAGCAAATTTTTGCTTAAATTGATACAGCATCAGTTAAGCTCAGAAAAGAACTCTTAGTTAACATCACTGACTTGTGCATGCGCATACTATAAATTACAAACTGATGGAAGAGAAAGCTGCACTCACATCGAAGGTAAAGATTAACTGCATGGCTTAAAAAACCATTGCCCCGTACACCACTTAGCAGAGAAGTTATAGGCACAAAGGACATTGAAATGACGTTTGGTGACTCTGATACAGTTGATAGCCACTGGTTGTGAGTTTGATCAAAATCCACACCTCCTCTTCGCGTTGCAATGCTCACAACATCCTGCATGAATTAACGAAATCAATCAGTTGAGTCTGCATCTGTTGAAAATATAGTATTTCGGGTTGAGTGCAGTTTAAAAACATTTGTTAGTTACATAGCCAGTAAACACCAAGAAACTCACCTCATTCTTGATGGAAGTAACAACAGGTGGCCTAATTGAAGTAGCAAATGCTCCATGGAGATCCCAGGGATTGGGATGGTCATCCTGAAAAAGAAATTGGACAAAGGATTTTCATTTCATAAGTACACCTGCATAGTAAATTTATAAACCTCGGGTTTCTGAACTTGAAAAATTTAACTCAAATTCCAGAAGCAGCAATCTTTATTCCACATTTCTTGTGTTAGGATGATATATGACAGTATTTTCATTTCATTAGTAAACAAGAATAGTAAGTCCCAAGATTGCCAACTTGAAATCATTGCTATAAAAGTGAAATCTAAGAAGACTAACTGATTTCTGAATCAAATTTTTATAATTTTATTGAAGTGTGAATGCTGCAGTACACAATAAGTCCTCATCCACTACCAAGAAGCCAAGAGAGTGCAATAGTTTGTGGATGCCGGTACTGAGTAAAGCTTAGCTCAAACAAAGACAAAAAAGCAACTCAGAGAGAGAAGGAAACAATCTAGAAGAACCTTCTAAATTCTTTGCAAGCATATTAATAGACATAGGGGGTAGAAAATTAAAAAAGTCCAATAAAAAGTATCTGCCAACTTATTAACCCAAAAGCATTAATTAAAGTAACCAATGGCAACTAGAGAATAGATTGATCAGGGGATGCAGTTAGGCAATCTATCTTAATAACAAACTTTTATGCAAGTCCTTCAACTTTAGCACACGAAAGTTTAGGAAAATTGGAATACATAGCCTCATACTTGAATAGCGTCAACATCTGAACTTTTCGTTAAAAGGAGAGACAAGAGAAAAAGCTTAAAACAGAATGAAGACTACAAACTTTGAAGTGCCGTATACCTTCCGTTTTCTTGATAGTTCAGCAGAATTTGCAACCGCTGAAAACCTCCCATCAGCTAATTGTTTTAACAACATCTGCATTTCATGGAACTCAAGAGTTGATTTTTGTGACTGCTTTATGTGTATTACATCTTTGCCTCCCATTTTAACGCCAACAACAATATGGGTACCATACTTCTCAATGAACCTAGAAACCAGTATCCAAGTTACAGTCAAAAGCTTGAACTGACATTTTTACTTTTATTCAATCATGAGAGTTAGAGATGATTCAATATACACATCTATACCAAAAAGAAGAGATTTCATATCTTACAACTGAGTCAATTTCTTTCATATAGCTTTGCTAATATCAAGATAACAGAACATGTAACTTCTCGGGCTAAAAGATAACAGAACATGTTGCTAATATCAATTTCTTTCATATGTGAATGTTTTCATTTTTATGCCAGTAAAACCATTGGTTTGCAATCTTTATTATGTGAGTTAGAGAAGGCTAACGTAACAGTAGGAGTTTGAAATACAGCTTGCCTCTTAAAGTTAAACTTTTTGGAAAAAGAAATCAGAATAACGTAAATGCTCATTTCTAATAACTAAAATCATAACCAAACGGCACGTCTTTAGTATTCCTTAGTTCAATAAACTCTTTGATCCTAAATTTAAAATTTTCATCATCTATAGATACGTTGATCTTGATTAATGTCTTAGTTTAGATAAATCTTACTCAGCCAGAGCAGCAGGGTCCCATGTCGTAGGCACTTCTTGTTTCACTTGGTTGGAAAGGACTATATGGGATCTTTCCAACGCGATATTATATAAAGAAATGAACCAACCATCGAAAGCAAGATTCTTTATGGAAGCCGCATCCTCTTGCCAGCATCCCCTGAAGTCAAACATGGCATTGAAGTGCCCGGAAGGAATTTTGCCAGATAAAGATGCTTCTAAGTTGAATTTCTCCGACATCTGCAACCAAATGTATGAAAGTTTATAATAGCAATTAAGTACTTAAAGGAACAACGAAAGTAACCCCCCATTATCCAAATTAGATTAAACAACTAGTGTACCAATTATATTATGGAATCAGGGTGTCCAAAATCTGGGAACTTTGCATAAGCCCTCTCTATACATAAAAATAAATGCATACATGATTCTCTCCATACCATTAAAGCCATATACAAACATAAATTTGGAACAAAAGCAAATACCCTGTACCATATATATTAACTAAACATGGTGATAAGCGAACAGGTATTACCTGATTAAAAGACAGGACATCGGACCGGAACCTAGTACGCTCACCCTTATCGCACTTGATCCCGCATGAAACATTTCTTACGACAATCCCACCCGGAAGCATCAAGTCTCTCGTGACAGTCGGGTCAAGCTCGATCAATCTCGAGCAGGAAGGACCCGGCTTACAAGCGGACAACCGAAAGTCAGTAGTCAAATCGTACCCGAACCCAATCACTGATACGGCCTTCTCAGCCGCAGACTGGGGGTCGAGGCGGCTAAGAGCCATAGTTTTTCAAAAAATGACGAAAATCGGCTTTGGCAATAACTAGGCACTTGAAAGGGTGGTGGGTTTGAGAGGGTTTTAGAAGTCAACAAGCAAGATATAGGGGGTTTCTGAAGCTAAAAAATTAAATGAAGACGAGAACCATTGAAATGGTCTTTTGAGTTTACAGTGATAGATTTGGTTGTTTCCTGGACTTTTCTTTGTTATTTTAATGTACTTGTGCTTAACTGCGAAACTTAGAACGTATCCACGAAAACTGACCTCAAAGGTGGTTTAGCTAGAGGTTTTGAGTTTGTTGGGACCGGGCATGTACTGTGTAGTCGGACACGAGGACTAAGTGGCGGATGTCTGAAGTACCTTTTGCCACCTGGCTATATGTTTTAACCTTTTTAATACAGTTGTTTGGACCGTTGACCGACATTTTTTCGGTGCCAAAGACTTGAGCGTAACGGCAGCGTTTTCTTGCTTTCCTTTTTTTACTCCCTTTGCGCGTGCTTTGAAACATTGAGAGTAGAAATCTGGACATAACGGTGATGATGATGATTGCTGTGGGTCCAGTTTTGCCCCTAGTTCGGTTTAACATAGACTTACGGAAAAGGTCGAAATTTACCGTTTCAATTCTAGCAATTTATTGAAAATTAAATTTGAATAAATTATATTTAAAATTGATCTAATTTTAAAATATTACTAGAAGATTTTAAAACTACCAATTGAATATTTAAAATTTTAATTTATTATAATATAACACATTATTAACTTTATCGTTAAAATTGTTGACATAATTATCACGTATATTTTTATATGTAGATTAATCTACAGTGCCCCTTTCCCTCCAACCTTTGAGTCCTCGATTTAGCAGTGCAGCACAGCCTCCTCCCTCCAAAACTCATTGCTCCAGTGGACTAGTGGACTAGTGCTCCAGCGCCCCATCTTCGATGAAGTTTGGAAAGTTTGGAATAGTCGCCAATTCCAAGTTTGAACCAGTTTGGAAAAGTGACTGCTTAAAATAATATCTTGTCTCCTAAACATAAAATTGGTCTCCACTTTTGAAAACTAAGATAGATCTTGAGTAGTTGATGCTTAATATAGGTTAAGAACTTAAAATGGCAGTTAGTTTTGTTAATTGTCTACATTTGCATATGGTGTTTTAAGCAAGATATGTATAATCTTAAGCATGCTTGGCATTGTTTGCATTCTTCAATTGCATGCAATTTAAGTTGTTTCTTAACTTGCATGCAATTTAAGAATACTGATTACCATTTCTAGGAAGTTGGATTTGGAAGGTTGCAACTTCTTAACCACACCAGTTCCTACTCCTACTAATAGTTTAACACATTCCTTATTGTTATGCAATTTAAGAATACTTATTACCATTTTTAGGAAGTTGGATTTGGAAGGTTGCAACTTCTTAACAGCAGCAGCTTCTACTCCTACTAATAGTTTAACACATTCTTTATTGTTATGCAATTTAAGAATATTGATTACAATTTTAGGAAGTTGGATTTGGAAGGTTGCAACTTCTTAACTGCTGCAGTTTCTACTCTTGCTAATAGTTTAACACATTCTTTATTGTTATTATGGAGTCTAACCACAAGTAACAACATCAACTATTACGAGATAATGAGTGCCCAGGTGCCCAGGTTGTGTTTGTATATTTATTTTTTGATGTCAATGATATATTCACCAAAGACGTTCAAATTCGAACATCCAACTTGTTCTTAGAAAGTAGTATAACTAGGTATAAAATTAAGGAAGAATATTAGTAGCTAAAATTTTGTTAGGATGAAGAATTTGAGTTCCTATGTCAACTTTTTGGATAGAAGATAGTGTTAGAGTTATATAAATATAGTGTCCTGGAAAGCAAGTGTATTTACATTTAACTTAATCTTCTTCCAGTTACAGGTTTGTAATGAAAATATTTATTATTAATAAAACAAAAGAGTTTGTTTTTATTTGTATAAGTATAATATAACTAGTCATAAGAAACCAAGATTCTTTTGTTAACAATATACATATACATGAAGACGTATGGAAAACGTGTATATTATTAGAATCTAAATTAATTGATTCACAGTTGAATAATCAAGTTAGTCGCTTGATTATGGTTTAGAATGTAATGTTGTGATTTATCTCCATGTAAGTAAATGAGTTAACTTCAAGGGAATGATGAGTTTCATATCATGATAGTAGTCGACTATCGATAATGGCACTATTAAATGAATCTGGAATCACGTATGTTTTAATGAATAATGTAGGCCGTTACTTTTATCTTAAAACATACATTTTAGCATTTGCTTATTATAGACCATAATCTTGATGAGTGGTAAACTCATATGTGTTTCATTATAATTCTTGATATGATCGGAATGGATTTTTATAGAGTATTAATCCAGTGTCTGCATGTTGAAATTATTAATTGAAATATATATCGAGGAATATTTACTCAAATAAAGAGTTTATAGTGATATTATCACTTCTAGATGTTTTATGGAGATTGGTGATTAAAGTGGCACTAGGAGTTTGATAGACTAGCTACCCATGCATCAAGTCTTAACACCAAGATGAGATCTTGTGTGTTAATTACCATATAGAGTAAAACAGGAGATCTAGAAGGAAAAACCAATATAAGGATAAAACGGTAATTTTACCCTTTTTTGTGCAGATGACTATAATAGGGTTTGCAATTGGACATGTGTTCTCATAATATTTAGTGATTCGATAGTTCAACTAATTGTCTATAGGGGAATTACATTTAGTTAATAAGCTAGAATTAATTCTAATGAGGTTAAATTAATTCTAGGTTTATTGGAGCTTGAATTATCTAAGTCCAATAAGATTCCCCACTTGACTTCAAGGAAGGCTATTAAGCAAAGTAAGAAATATAAATAGAGGTTTTAAAGCCCATGATTGAATGTTGGGCTTGCACTAATTGATGGTTAGTTAGAAGCCCAAATGAACATTTAGAAATGAGTTAGACTTTGGTTTAATTTGATTAATTAAATTAAAACAAAATTCTTAAAGAAATGGAAGGTGAAGTTTTGATTTTATTAGGTCTAAATGTGCAACTGCACATTTAGCATTGAATTGCTAAATGAAGATGGTATTTATCATGTTGTATCATCATTAAATGGAGTAATGATCTTACTATTAAATGGTTTAATGGTTGTCTTTTAATGATAGCATGTATTGTAATCTTTTAGCATTCATTTGATTAGAGATGAAAGAAATGCATTTGATAGATCATCTTCCTTCTCTCATCACTAAAACTGAAGTTGACAAGTCATTTTAGGTTAATTGTCTTTTCATATAGCCATCTTAAAACAAATGAGAAGAGTCTCATTTAATGACTTTTTTATGTTTGATTAAAGAATGAAGTGATGCATTGGAGCTCTTCACTTCTTTTTTCTTTTCATGCATAACCAAAATTGAAAAGGTGTAAGAGAGGTGTTCTTGCATTTTTTGGACTCTCTCTCATTTCTTGTATGTGTTAGTTGAAATTTGCATGAGAGATGTCTCATTTTTGGCTTCTTTCTTCTAAAAAAAATCTCCTCCAAATATTTCTTCTCCTTTCCCACCAAAGGATCTTGTTAACCAAGTTGTCCAAGAAGAACAAGTGGTAGATCGGACTGGTTAAGGATAAAACAACAAGAAGAGGATACACTGACAAAGGAAAGGATTCAAAAGCAACGCTAAAGAAGGAGATGATAGCATAGTGAGGAGTTAAAGCTGTAGCAAAAGTTATCAATAATATAATCTCCATCGTTTTCTTATGATAATTGATTTCCATATACAGTATCATGTATTGCTTGGCATGTTGTTTTGCTTATCTTGCTTCCACTACATTTTGATTTCTAAAAAAAGATTTGAAATCTACCGTTTAACCAAACTTGCATGTTTTATTTTCCGATCCAATGGATAGTAACTTCAAATTCTTATATTTATTTCTTAACTCTTTTAAAGTTACAATAAAGAGTTAAGTAAATGGCCATTAGCCTCACCTGGGCTCGGTTCGGGCCTATATCCTTGACTTAGTCGAGCCTCAAACTAGACTTGAACCTGGCCCAACCCATTGTCAACCTTAGTTAACCCTCAATGATCTCTTTAGAAGAGACATCCTATTTTCAGGTTTATGTATAAACAACCTATGTCTACTTCAAATGCTATAACCCTTTAGGTTTATGTATAAACAACCTATGTCTACTTCAAATGCTATAACCATTAGGGTTGCATTGTTCTAGACCAAAATTTATTAATCATGCTAGAAGTTAACTCAAGTCCCAATTAGGGCCAAAATATGTGACCCAGGCTTAAGCTTGATCAGGCTAAGGCTAGGCCCTTTTTCTAATGTAAAAATCAAATAATTTTCAATAAAATATTTCATCATAATTGAGACTATGAATAATTTGTAACAATAATATTACTTATTTTTAAATAATTTATGAATAATACAAACACTATAACTAATTATTTTAGATATGTTAATGAACTTCTTCATATAAATTTCAAGCATACAATAAAAATAAATTACATCATTAGTAAATATATTAATTAAAAGAAAAATGAATGTTTAAAAATTTGTATCATACTTTGTCGTATCCTACAACTCATTTTCATAAAAAAGTTAATATATGTCATTATATAGATATATATTATTTTATATCTCATTAATTTTTTAATGCAGTTTAATATTATAGATCTTAAGTTCAAATTTTTACATATAGTCTTGAATGGTCTAAATTACTCATTTTTGTCAAACTATTTAAACTCTAATAAAGTTCACTTTTTATAAAATTAATATTTTTTAAGAATGAAAATAATTTTATTAAGGCTTAAAGGGCATCAAGAAGTATTTATAATGTGATCCATTAGGATTGGACTTAAGTGACTATTAGCTTACAAACTAAAATAAAAAGTAAAATAAGATAGGAGAATGAGCTAGTGCAATCCCCACCTTTCAGGACATTACCTACTTAAGTGCCATTTGTTTTTATAAATATATAATGGAGTCTTATCCTTATCAAAATGTCTATGATGAATAGCTCATCATTTGAAGATTGATCTCTAAAAAGTCTTTTATTTATCTCCTCCTATATGCTCACTATTAGATAAGAAAGAGAGATGCAAAAATATCCATTAATTTCCTTCTGTCTTATGCTTGGTTTTTTTACACCATATTATGATTTTAGTCTATGCTACAAGTGGCTGAACAAGGATATATAATTGTAAGATCATTCTACAAGCCTTGTAAGAGAAAACATACCTAAATAAGAGGTGATATAGAGATTCCTGATCAGACTTATAAAGATAGCACTTGTTTGGCATTAACAAAAACTTAGCGACCATATCTAATATAGGGCGCTTTTGTTTTATTAATAACTATAATGTGTAGGAAGCTTGAGGTAGTGAATGTTTAACCCAGACCAAATTGAACCACTTAACCTTTGGCATTGCTAGGATAAGGATTTTTTTTTTTTGTAAGAAGCATTATTGAACTTATCAAAAGTATCACATTCTATGTAATCTCATCTCCCTTATTAGGGGTTAAGGTGAAGTTTCTCATATAAAATAAAAGATCAGAAGCTAGAAAAGCTCTTAATGAAGAAGCATGATATGATAAAGCCTGAAATAATGTGGCATTGTAAAGAATTATAGGTTTGAGAGGAGCTAACTCATTCATGTTTTCCAATACTTTATAAGTAGTCCAATTGCAATCCAGAATAATGAACCTTTCCCATCACCAATTCTATAGGAGTAATAACTTTTGATCCTATCCCTCACCTTCAATAGGAATTTTATAAAAGAAGAAACATTGTTTTAAATTTTTATGAACTAAAATTTGAACTTTTAATGTAATAGCTATGCATCTAACAAATCTAAAGAGATTGCTTATCCTTAAAGAGCCTCTTGATTCTTTTCACTAGCACGATCATGATTGATGTCTTAATTGCAATAAATCTCAATTACCTTTGTTGCTTAGGTTGACATAACTTAGTCCAACTAATTTTTTAGTGTTTTATCAATGGCCTTAATGGCTACTACAGGACAGATCAAGTGAGAAACCGATATATCTTTAAGGAGCTCAGAACATAAACTATTAGTTGAGCTCTACGTGGCATGGATAAACATACTAGAATTTGTGTTTTAATTAATTTTATAAAGGATTTACCTATTAAGATTCCTGTCGTGCATTTGAATGACAACTATGAGATTTACCTACTATGGATAAAGATCTTATGCTTCAATTATTGATCTCAAGTAAAAGGTCCCTGTGAATAACTAGTGTGAGCTTGCAGAAGCTATTTTAGCCTTTTAGCTAACAATTTTGAGAATAATTTATAGATTGAGTTACAATAAGAAATGGGGGAAAAAGTCATTCAAGGTGTTATGCTCTTTCCTATTTAGAATCAATCTGGTATATGTCTTATTTAACTCCCTTTGAATCCTTCTTTTCCTAAAAAAATTCATAAAAAACATCCAGAATAATATTACTAGTTAGTGGCCAAGCTTTATGGGAAAAATTTATATTTAAATTGTTATAGCCATGGGCTTTGAATGGATTGAGTGATTTCAATGCATTTTTAATTTCTAAAGAAGTGAATGGCTTTGAAAGTAGCTCAATTTTTTAAAGAAATAAATGACAGAGCGTGTCGAGTGTACTGCAAAATTTACCTGATTTTACCACTAAAAATTGTATTTATGATAAGTTGACATTGAATCTATAGGGAATGTTCGATTAATTTCGGTAACGAAATTAATTGATGTAAGGAAACTATAAAGGAGGGATTGGATTTTTAGCAATTTATAAAATAAAATAAACGTAAACTATCAAAAACAAATTAAAATAAGCAATCGAAACTGATTAAAATGTCAAATATAAGAAAGGTTTGGTTCTAGGGTCAATCTCGGCCTAAACACGATCAAGCATATTCCCATCATCCTAACATCTTTACATCTCTCTTTGAACTATTGATTTGAGACTAATAGCACACTGATAATTGTGGTTTTTCCTTTAGGTTGTGTTTAATTAAGATACAATCGATAATTAAACCTAACTACCGAATAAACTGAGATACGATCTTTAAACTCATTTTGGCAGTGGCGTTACATAGTAGAAATGACTAATATAGGTAGTAACCTCACACATTCAGGTTATCTAAGCTAAGTTATGTTGTTCCTAATGATACGAGATCATTAGATGATATTAAAAAGTATTAACTATAATAATTACATATTGCATTCAACATTAGAGTAATAGGTTTGAAATAGAACAATCAAAATAACATTTTTGGATCATCTATCCAAAACCTGTTTCAATAAACATAAACAACACAACAGTATGAAAAGAGATTATAACTTTAATAGGATGAAATAACTTAACCGTAGCTTGACTTCCATATCCCTGTTGAACCAACATCGGGAAGTTAGCCTTCCATCTTAATCTTCAAGCTCTCATCATCAATCATCCTCTCCATCGTCACTATCGGTGTTGAAGAACGAAGAAAAACATAAGAGAAAACAAGAGAAAAGTGTTTTCAACTAGGTTTATCCCTAATGTCCTTTCTCTTGTCACACGCTTTTCCTTATATAGTAAAGTTTAGGTTTAAACTGAGGGACACCTAGCATTAACAAAGACGCTTATCTTTCTCACACTCTTGAGATAGCACCTCATAGCTATGCATGGCCTGGCACGACCATGCAAGGTCCTCTCACGGTCGTGATCTCTCACAGTCGTGATCTCTCACAACTATGAGAGGTACTACATAGATGTGAGAAATCTCTGACGCTTATGCGATCCAATATATGCCTTGAGACTTCTCGTTTCTTTGTTCTTCATTTGACATTCTATCTTTCCTTTTCTTCTTTTAACCCTCTTCTTCTTCATGCTCCATGAATCAATATAATATGGAAATTGAGAAGAAGCCTTTGATGGAAATGCTTTCAAGTCACTTTAGCTCATTCACTTCTGAAATGTACCTAAGATGAAATATGAGCTAAAGTGAGTATCCTAAGCATTTCTAATTGTAGTAATATCAAATGAATCAACATTTAATTATATATCAATAAATGATCTTATATTATCTCTTTTATTAAACAAATTGTTGAGCTTGCATTAGAGGGGGTACCTAGATTGGAAGTGAAGTATTCTTTTACCTTATTTTTTTAGTTCTTTTTTAGTAGTGAGAAGTGTTGATTTGTGCTTAATTATTTATACATTCATTTCTTAACACTTAGTGATTATTGTAAAATGCTTAAGATATTTTAGTTCATATTTGATTTTAGATACAATTTGGAAACATAAAAGCTAAAATGTGTTAAGAGCATACTCCCTGAGCCAACTTATTGATGTCCAGACTCAATTATCTGCTTGGAAGAAGGTGATGGATTAGAGTGAGGATTGGACAAGAAGTTACAAGAAGGGTGAAATTTTAGTAAAACCTAGGAGATACATGACCATGCATATACTCACACGGCTGTGTATAATATAGCCATGTAAACATTCAGAAGAAATTTTTGGACTTACAAGTCTGGATACACGGTTGTGTATCTAACTGTGTATCTTTATAAAGTTCACATTTTTTAAACTTATATGGTTTGATATACAGTCTTTTGTCAAACTGTGTATATTCCTAAAAACCTAAATTTTCATATAAATAAAACTGATTGAAAATGAAGGGTGAGTCAACTTTGGACTTCACGAAGGGAAGAAACTTACTCTTTTAAGATGCCTATAGAGGGCTAATCTTCTTTAATCCAATTCGAAGGTGAAATCGATGCCAAGGAGTGCATCTAAGCATATCGTCTTTATGTGTCCTTGTTCTTCCCCTCTTTAAGAATTTTTTACATTATTTTGTGCCTATTGAATTGGGTATTGTGTAGGAACCATCTGAAAGCTCTATTGTGTTTATGTAAACCTATTGTTAGAAGCTTAAATACGATACGTAATCATTGTGTTTGGATTCATTTGCGGCAACTAATGACATTGGACCATTAGAGATAACATAACATAGGCTAAATAATATGAACTTGTGTGATTGTTGTTTATACTGATTTGTTTTCCTAATTGTAATACAACTATCTAACTAAATCTAGAGAGCTTATTCTAGGTTGTTTAATAGCTAGGTTTAATTAAAGAGTTTGTTTTGATTAAACGCAATCTAAGGGAAAATTGGGATTGACAGAGCTTATTGTTAATTCACGATCAATAGTTCTAAGATAGGTGTGAAAAAAATAATGTAATGGCGTATGTCTATTTGTGTTTGGGTTGAGATTGATCCGAGAACTAGACTCTAAGACTTTCATAACTTTTGATTGTTTTCTTTAATTTGCTTTTATACATTCAATTTTACTTTGTTATCTTAATTGCATTAAACTAAACCCCCCATTATACGAATAAATACAATTTAGGAAGGTTAATTTATTTAGTCTCTATGGGATTGACCTAGACTCATCACTCGCTATAATGTTAAGTTTAGTTATTTTGTGTAGTGTTATGACATGCTTCCAATTTTGGCACCGTTACATAGGATTAATAACCATTGCTTTTCTGAATTTATTTGTTTTATTAATTTCCTTTTGTTTTTGGTTAGTTACAGTGTATGTGATGAAGCAAAAATAGTGGCAAATATGAACTTGTCCAAAATGGGATAGAAACTGGTCTGTCAAAGTTGGGTGATACGATGACCCTATTTCGAAGGAAATGAGCTAACTCGTACAAGTCATCGTTAACGATGATGAGCTAAGGCCTTTTTTGGCCAAATCCCTTCGTTTAGGGCCCTAAATAGGCTTTATAGCAAGTTTTATTTCCTTTATATCTTTTTAAGGACATTTCCCTTTTGGGGCACTGTTTGTGGCGTTTTATTCGTCTTTAATTGTATTACGTTTTAGGACCAACTTTAATTTTTGTCTTTTTGGTTCTATTTTTGGCAGCTATCACTAGCTTATTTATGTACACCCTAGGGCATATGGAAAAGACAGTTATCACATTTGCAGTAAAATATTATAGAGCTGTTTTGCTCTTTCCCCCAAAATATCGAATTTCATTTGATTTTGATGCCTTTAGCCAAGATATTCAACAAATCAATAAGCTTTAGAAGATTGTGATTCCATCATTTGATAGAATCAACAGAATTGTGATATTTTTCATGTTGTACGTTGCGTCAGTATGACATGATGTTCTCACACTAATGAACAAAATTTTGATCTAAAAATTGAAAGAACTATTCGTAAATAGAGAAGAAAAGTTGCTCAAACTTTCGAGGATTAGTCACCATCTAATAGGCGGATTGGTTCTTCACTAAGAATGCAAATAGCCTTACATTTTCTTTCTAATTCTTCTAGTGATTCTAGTTCTGAAATAAATTCTAAGATAGGAGAGCAAAATGGTGATCGTACTTTTAAGCAATTAGCTACTCTTGATTTTAACGATCAACCTTTTTGCATTGATTTTCCTACTATTGATGTTGCTTTTGAGCTTAAATCTAGTCTAATTCATCTTTTATCTCCTTTTTGTGATATGTTAGGTGAAGATCCTCATAATTACCTCAAGGATTTTCACATAGTCTGTTCTAGCATGACCAGTTGGGGTATAAGAAAAGTAGATTAAGCTGAGAGCATTCCCTTTTATCAATAGGGGACACTGTTAAAGATTGGCTTTACTACTTACCCTTTGGATCAATCACTACTTGGAATAAGATGCAAAGTTTTTTTTTTTGGAAAAGTACTTCGTTGCCTCTTAAGCTACAAATATTCAAAAGGAAATATTTGAAATTAGACAGCACAATGGGGAGACATTATATAAGTTTTGGGAGCGTTTCAAGAGGCTGTGTGCTAGTTACCCTCACCATCAAATCATCGAACAACTTTTGATCCAGTATTTCTATGAGGGACTTCTACCACAAGAAAGAAGTATGATATATCTCACAAATGGAGTGCATTAGTAGATAAGATACCTATTGAAGATAGAAATTTAATTTCCAAAATGACTATTAACTCTCAAAAGTTTAACATTTGAGAGGATCCCCAACCATGAAAAGTCCATAAAGCTAATACTACCATACTGGAGCAACAAATAGCTAGGTTCATATCTTTAATGAGATAAAGGATTGCAAATAGTACTTAACAAGTAAAAGCGTCCAGAATTTGCACAATAGTAGAACATCCAACTGATATGTGTCTAACCTTGCAAGAAAAATCTATAGAGCAAGTGAATGTTTTTGGAAGTTTTCTTAATCAAACATAAAAGAAATATCATCCTAACTACTCCTAAGCACATAATTCAAGATGGAAGAATCCTCAATTCAACAATTATGGACAGCGAGGACAACAAGAAAGCTCTTACAATAACCATTTCAAAGGCAAGCTCAACCATCAAGCTCTAGAACTTCATAGGAAAACATGATGAAAATTATGGCTCAGAATATGGTTTAGTTTCAAAATAGTACCCTATAATTTCAATATAAAAAAAAGCTACTATTCAGAATTTGGAAAGTCAAATAAGTTACATAGTTACTGCTGTTAGTTGATTAGAAAATTAGACTTTGGGTAAACTTCCTTCTCAAACAATTGTGAACCTAAAAGAGAATGCAAGTGCTGTCACCTTAAGAAGCAATAAAGAGATAGAGGCACTGCATAAGACTTCTCTCATAGGCGATGATGAAGAAACCGAAAAGGAACTTAAAGTGTCTCCAGAAGAAGCTAAAATGGGAAATAAGGTGAATTCTCAATCTCATGTGATTAAAAATTTTGCTAATACTTTGCCTCCTGTTCTTAGTAGGTTTGCTAAATCAAAGAAAGAGGGGCAAGATAAGGAGATTTTGGAAATCTTCAGAAAGGTGGACGTGAGTGTAGGAGAGAATATGTTTGCGGTCATACAAAGGAAACTTCCACTAAAGTGTAAGGATCTAGGTACATTTACAATTCCCTACAAAATAGGTGGAACTAGATTTGAAAAAGCAATATTAGATCTAGGATCTTCAATTAATGTCATACTGTATTTTATTTACACTTCATTAAATTTGGGGTCTTTGAAAGAAGCTTGTCATAATTTAACTAGCAGATAGACCTAATGCTTATCCTGAAGGTGTTGTAGAGGATGTTTTGGTACAAGTTAACGAACTAGCTTTCTTTATGTATTGAATATGGAGGGGGAGCGTTCATGTGATTCATCCCCAATTCTTCTAGGTCGATGATTCTTAAAGACATCAAAGACAAAGATTGATATGGATGCAGGAACATTGACTGTGGAGTTTGATGGAGAATAAGTTCGCTTTAATATTTTCAAAGCAATAAGGTAACCTAGTTATGTTCACTTTATTTTATCTATTGAAATCAGTGATTGCTTGCCTTAAAATTTTTTTGATAAGGAAGGTAAGGATGAGTTAGAAGTCATCTTTGTATGAGTTTAGAAGAAAACACTTTGCAAAATTCTAACTTATTTATTATAGAGGAGATTGAAGAAATTGTGCTAACATTGCAATCATTGCAACCAATGCCAAAAAGGTATGTACCTTCAAAGATTGAATTGCCAATATCTGTTACAAAATCTCTGCCTTTGGTTGTGTAGGCATCTGTAATTGAATTGAAGCAATTATCAGAGCACTTAAAGTATGTATTTTTGGAAAAGGAGAAACACTTTCAGTAATCATATCAAAGAAACTAACCAAGCTTCAAGAGGAAAAACTCATTTAAGTGCTTAAGTATCTCATCGTAGTTATAGGGTGGATGATAGTTGAAATTAAGGGTATTAGCCCTTTAGCATGTGTGTACTGAATTCTTTTAGAAGAAGGATTCAAACTATCAAGAGAATCACAAAGGAGATTGAATCCTCCAACGATGGAAGCAGTAAAGACAAAGATCTTGAAGTTGCTTGATGTTAGTATAATCTATCTAATTTCATATAGTAAATGGGTAAGTCTAGTCTAAGTGGTACCGAAAAAGATTGGAATTATAGTGGTGAAAAATGAGAATAACAAGTTTTTACCTACAAAAATTTAAAATGGATGGCGAGTATGTATTAATTACAGGAAGTTAAATGCTGCTACATGCAAGGATCACTTTCCACTCCCATTCATTGATCAAATGTTTGAATGACTTATGGGATGATCTCATTATTGTTTTCTTAATGGATATTCAGGTTATAACCAAATTGTGATAGCTTCAGAAGATCAACAGTGATATGGAAACCCCAATAAATCTGAGTTCTTGAAACCCCTAATTCTATTGGTTCATTACCCCAACTTTCTATCCCAAGAACATGCTAGATCAAACCCCAATTTTGTGAATTGAGACCCGATCTCAAAGAAATCAGAAACTAATTCACGTTGCAAGTACTTGTTGTTGCAAATTAATTTCTTGAAGTAACCAAGAAGGCAATCATAACTCTTTTGAAGAAATCCAAATTTTGGAAATTTCATTAATCAAACGACGCCAAAGTTCTATTACAACCCTTATCTCATTCTATTTATATTGTAGAAAATAAGATGACTTAAACTTTTAAAGCAAGTTACTTCAAATTCTATAAGGGGCATTCCAAACAAGGCCCTTGCTTTTTAATGAACAATAGGCTTAATATAGGCTTTCAAATTAACAATAGGCTTAATATAAATAGCTTATAAAACAAGTTCAAAACTTAAACTAAATAAAAGTAACTAAATTACAAGCCCAAATAATACAATCAGCCTTCTTATAAGAGATATTGAGCTTGTCTTCAAAATTGGCTAAGTGCTAGCCCCTTCACTTACAAGCTTTGGCATGCCTTGGTGTTCCTCTATGGATGTCTTGGCCTCATCATGAATTTGAGATGTGATTAAGCCTTGAATAAATCCTTGCATAGCTTCCCTGAGCTTTGAAGATTACGGCCTTGTAATTGGTCGACTAGGCATAGAAAGCTTGTCTTGTTGAGTAGTGTTGTGGCATTGAACCTCCTTGCCAAGGTTGGTTGTATCAAAGAACCTTCACATGCCTATTTAGTATGTTTGCCTATAGGAGAATGTCTTTTGGACTTTGCGATGCCTGCAATGCCCAAGCCACCTTTCAGAGATGCATGGTAAGTATTTTATCTGACTATATTAAGAATATTATCAAGGTCTTTATGGATGATTTTACTATCTATGGGGGTTCATTTGATCTATGCTTATATAATCAGAATTGTGTATTTAAACGATGCATCAAAACTAATCTTGTTCTAAAATTTGAAAAATGTCATTTTATGGATGCACAAGGAATAGTTTTGGGACATGTAATTTCATCTAGAGGGATTGAGGTTGATAAAATTAAGATAGAAATTGTGCAAAACTTCCTCTATACTATAAATTTGAGGGAGGTACATTCTTTTCTTGGCCATATAGGTTTTTATTGTAGGTTTATCAAATACTTCAGTAAGATTTTAACAAGTCTTCATCATTTGTTACAAAAGGATGTACCATTTGAATTTAATGAGGGATGCAAGGAGGTTTTTGACAAGTTAAAGGAACTTTTGAATTCGACACCAATCATTCAACTGCTGTTGATTGCAAAACCAATTACTTGTTTTACGCTAAAAATCATAAGTATACTGGTCGTTACTTTTAGTAAAAGCCAGATATCATCCCACAAAGAATATGCTTAGGCACCACGTAATTCAAGTTATGCTTTCTTGAAGACTTAAATTTGAATATTAAATTGAAAAGTAAACTAAATTAAATAAACTAACAATAGTCGAATAATGTAATAATGGAAATTCGTAAAGAGAATTAATCAAGCTGTGGGAGAGGGGATTTTACTTATCATCAACGCTACTCTAGCCTTTTATGTGTTTATGGGGTGTCAGTTCTAGTCGATTACTCTCTCTTGAGTTATAATCATTCCCTAAATTTTAAACCCTAATTGAATTATAAACTTGCAATCTCTTAATTTACAAATTACCTACAATTCTAAGTAGTTCTAAAGCTCCCTAATAAACAATTAGGTCTTGCAAGAGATCTCTCTCTATAAAATTACCGATTAGATTAATTAAGTGTTCAATTAGATCGCCTAACTCTTGTCAATCTAATCATTTTTATTCATCTCACCCTCTCGGTTTATTATCAAAATATACAAATACATCAATCAATCACAACACCCATCTTAAGTAAATATAAATAAACTAGATTAACATTAAAGATAAGCAAAATCCTAAAGGTAAAATTAGAACATCATGAAAAACTCAAAATCTATATCCATACAACCCATCTCAATCTTACATATTATATGAATAAAAAGGTGAATAGGGAGGAAATGAAACTCAGGTTGGATGATCCAGGAGAGTAGCAGCGTCGGGAGATCACTTATTTCGGGAAGCTTTGATGTTAGAACCCTCTTTTTATTTTCTCTCTCTTCTTTGGGTTTCCAAATGTTGGCAGAATGTAGGCTCTCTCTAGGGTTCCATCATTATCCTTTTATAGTCTTTTTCAACTAAGGTAACTGGGGTTTGAAATGTCTGAAATTTCCCTAAAAAACTCTAATCCAAAAGTGACTTTGCGTCTATCTACACACAAGCCTCAATCGTGGCCGGTTTACCTACTCTCTGTCATAATTGTGGCAAATTCCCCACGATTGTGGCCATATGTTGGTGCTTTTGTCGTGATCATGGCACAACACATGGCCATGATTGTGGCATATGGCACAACGTATGGAGACGATTGTGGCATATATCGTAGGACTGTGTTTTGCTTCGATTCTCCTCCAAAACTCCTTCGAATGTCCTCAAACACTAACGCTGTGTTTGGTTACTGTCTCCTGGGTGCGGAGACGAAACGAGACGAAAATTTGGAGACGGAACAGAACAAAAATTAGAGACAGTAAGGTGTTTGGTTATGATGGACAAAACAGAAAAAAAATGTCCTCGTCTCGAGGACAGAAATGTGTTTGGTTGCAATGGACAGAACATAAAATAGTATCAATGACGAAAATGCCCCTACAGTATAATATGCTTTGAAATATGTAATTCATTGATTAATTTGTAATTGCATCAATATTTAGTTTAAATGTATTTGTAATTTTTTTATTACAATGAGATAATTACAATATAATTAATTAAATTATTATTATTACTTAATTAATGACATTATATTTAATTAAAATATTATTATTAATTAAAATATATCTATTCATTAATTAAAATATTATTATTCCTTCATAAAAATATTTTAATTAAAGAATTAATTAAAATATAATTATTAAAATATTGTAAGAAATTAATTAATTACAATATAATTAATTAAATTAATATTATTAATTAATAACTTTACATTATATTTAATTAAAATATTATTATTACTTAATTAAAATTAAAATTATTAATTAATTAATAACATAATTAATTAAACTATTATTATCACTTAATTAATTACATTATATTTAAATAAAATATTATTATTAATTAAACTATAACTAATTAAAATATAATTATTCATTAATTAAAATATAATTATTCAGTAATTAAAATATTGTAATTAATTAATTCATTAAAATATAAATATTAATTAAAATATTATAATTAATTAAGCAATTACAATATAATTAATTAAATTATTATTATTACTTAATTAATTACATTAAAATTTAATTAAAATATTATTATTAATTAAAATCTAACTATTCATTAATTAAAATATTAATTAATTAAAATACTATTAGTCCTCAATAAAAATATTTTAATTAAAAAATTAATTAAAATATAATTATTAAAATATAGTAAGCAATTAATTAATTACAATATAATTAATTAAATTAATATTATTAATTAATAAGATTACATTATAGTTAATTAAAATAATATTATCAATTAATTAAAATTATTATTTATTTATTTATTAATAACATAATTAATTAAATTATTATTATTACTTAATTAATTACATTATATTTAAGTGAAATATTATTATTAATTAAACTATAACAAATTAAAATATAATTATTCATGAATTAAAATATTGTAATTAATTAAAATATAAATATTATTTAAAATATTATAATTAATTAAGTAATTACAATATAATTAATTAAATTATTATTATTACTTAATTAATTACAATATATTTAATTAAAATATTATTATTAATTAAAATATAACTATTCAATAATTAAAATATTATTATTCCTTAGCAAAAAAATTTTAATTAAAGACTTAATTTAAGTATAATTATGAAAATATAGTAAGTTATTAATTAATTACAATATAATTAATTAAATTCATATTATTAATTAATGACATTTAATTAAAATAATATTGTAAATTAATTAAAATTATTATTAATTAATTAATAACATAATTAATTAAATTATTATTAGTAATTAATTAATCACGTTATATTTAAGTAAAATATTATTATTAATTAAACTAAAACTAATTAAAATATAATTATTCATTAATTAAAATAAAATTATTCAGTAATTAAATATTGTAATTAATTAATTAATTAAAATATTATAGTTTATTATTATTATTATTTAATTACATTACATTATATTTAATTAAAATATAGTTATGCATTAATTTAAATATTATAATTAGTTATAACATAAGTAATTAAATTATTATTATTACTTAATAGGTTTGAGAGATGTGTTTTGTTTTAGGTTTTAAGGGGAGGGCATTTTTGAGATTTCACCAAAGTCTTTGGTTTCTGTTTCTGTCCCCTCATTTCTGTGCCACAGTCATGAACGCTGCGTTTGGTTACCGTCCCCAGTGTGCGGAGACGGAACGAGACAGAAATTTGGAGACAGAACAGAACAGAAA
>JAOSBN010000002.1:35645898-35660474 GCA_027563595.1 Erythroxylum suave | reverse complement strand
GTATTGCAATCTTTGGAATTATTATTTTTGACAGGTTTCCAAGGATCGATCATAAGGTCGAATCGACAAAGCCGCGATCACCTTGCCATACTGCATCAATACATATCCTATTCTTTGATCCAAGAATCATCATATACCATATATCCTCCGTTGTATGCCTTGTCCAGTCACTATATGCCCCAAAAATACTACTTGATTCAGCCAAAATTCACACTTACTGAATTTGGCATACAACTATTTCTCTCTCATAATCTGTAAAATCACTCTCAAATGCTCAGCATGTTCTTATTTGCTCTTCGAATACACCAAAATATGATTGATAAACATTGTCACAAAGTAGTCTAGGTAGAGTGGAAAACTTGAAGTGCCCATACCTGCTCCTGAATGCACTTTTAAATACATCAGCCTCTACTATCTTGAACTGATAATATCCCGATCTCAAATCCAGCTTAGTGAATACTTGACCTACCTACAATTGATCAAGAAAATCATGAATTCTAAGCAACAATTAGTTTTTCTTCACTGTCACCTGATTTAATTGCCTATAATCGATATATAACCTCAAAGTCCTATCTTTCTTCTTTATAAACATCACTGGAGCTCCCCAAGGTGAAACACTACATCTAATAAATCCCTTTTCTAGCAACTCCTATAGCTGGGCCTTCAACTCCTTCATTTCTATAGGTGCCATCCTATATGGAGGAATAGATATAGGAGTAGCACCTGGAACTAAATCAATTGTGAACTCTGTTTCCCGATCTGGAGGTAAGCTAGGTAATTCGATGGGAAACACATCCTGGAATTCCCTAACTATGGGAATGTCCTGTACATTAGGCTTAGGTCTAGTATCAATGATGTGGTCCAAATAGGCCTCACATCCTCCTTGCATCAACCTCAATGAACTCACAAATTGTATCAACTTGGCTGATACTGCTTGACTAATTCCTTTAAAAATCACTCTCAACTGACCAGGAGATTCTAATACTATCTCCTTGGTATAACAGCTCATGACATTGCTATGAATAGTGAACCAATCCATGCCTAGGAAAATATCTATCTCTGACAGTAGTAATATAATCAGATCTGCCTCCAATTCTGCTTGATCAATTAGAATTAAACACCTCTTGTAGACCTCTCCTATAACTATAGTACTACATATCGGTGTACTCACCTCTATTCAATACTGTAATTGCTCCCTATCACATTGCAGCTTAAATGCCATATGCGGTGTGATGAAGGAATGCTTAGACCCTAGATCTAGCAATGCAAATGATTCATGCTCATAAATAAGCATGGCACCTGCAATGACATCTGGAGAGTCCTGAGCCTTTTGTTGGGTCATGGCATAAACTCGGGCCTGGGACTACAGTCAACTGCTTTGTACCTCAGTCCTGACAGAAGGATTCCCAGCATTCACTCTACTTTTACCTCAAACTCTCTATCTAGGCCCACTACCTTGGTCTACTAGACAGTAGCTTCACTATCCACCACTCATGTCAGACTAGGCTCCAACAATGACAAGACAATCACTGAATTTTTGCTTTAGAGAGCCATATCGGAAACAAACTTCTGATTAAGTCTATCACTCACCACCATGCTTCTTACTACAATGCTCACAAGGCAGTAACGAACTCTACATTGTACCTCTTTCACTACCAATCTATGCAAAACCACCCCTCGGTCTGAATCCTGACTGCCTTGATCCAGCTGGCGGTTTGAAAACTTTGCTCTGGTGCCTATTGAATCTTTTACGATAACCACTCTGACTCTCACTGGACCTCTTCATTTTGGACCCTTGCCCAATCTCCACTTTCCCCTCTCTCAACTCAATAAAACAAAACTGCTTTAGGTGGAGATCACTAGTCTTGTTCTGATCTCCATTTGAGCCCATCCTTTAATCTTCGACAGTTGTCTTCTTCCGTAAGGACCAAAGCAATAGCATATCTCATCAACTCATTGAACCAAATCTCATACTCTACCACTGACATTTTACCTTACTCAAACCGAGGAACTCTTTCGTCTTCCTATCCAAGTAGATCTTGGGCATGTAATTCCCCTTGAAGAACCTTAGAAAGTCTTCCCAGTTCAAGTTGTAAGGCCTACTGGTACTGCCTAGGACAGTCTTTGACCACTAATAGGCTAGGGCCTGTAATAAGGACATTGTATAATCGAACATCTCATCTGGCTCTTTCCGTCCTTTCTAGCCATCCCTTGGTCTCGGCAGGGTCTATGCTGCCATAGAAATCCACAGTCCTTTACTTCTGTAACCTATCATACCTCCTCTCCCTTCTCTTGGGAACTCTAAGAGACATCTCCTCTAGTTAAGGTACCGAAGACTCCCTATTGGCTCCTACTGAACATAGGCCAATTGACAGTCCCATTTCTTCACCTATAATGGATGACCTGTAATAAACAAGAACTCCAACCATCATCCACATTTCTTGATATATTTCATGCTCAACGTTCCTATATATCCCTATGGATACCAAACCACACCTTGATACCACCCAATGTGGTGCCCCTTTACCATAGGGTACATAACGGAACACGCTGCAGACATTCCAGTTTATAACTTATGATAATGGCATGTTAAGTTCAATCACAACCCTCATTTAACATGGGATCATCTATTTTTATTCTCTTGTAAAGCATCATAAAGAGAGTCACAATATTTTAAAAATCCAAAATTTTCCTCAATTTATTCAATAACAGAATGTTATAAAATGTATCTTTTAACCATCTATACACATACATCATGATAGCCTAATACAAAATATGCTACATGAAAGAGAAAATTACATCAAAAATCCTATCTAATCTTTCCAATCCTAGCTGACCAACCTATTAGCATTTTCTTCGCAAAAGTAAAAGAATGCAGCCTGTCGTATGGTCTCTAAGAAGTTAAAGTCGTCCTTTGGTCCAGAAATGTCAACGATGCCATTTTGGTGAGTTTTGCAAACTCAATGACGTAACCATCTTCGATGCTTCACTTAATTCGTGCATCACATCAGTACATGTAATATGTTTTTCACATCTTTTCTTATTCATAAAATATCACCTTTCACTTTCAGAACAATCATAATGGCCATTTCATTCATGTAAAATAAACATATCAAATAAAAATGCAATGTATGTGACTCAGTTTCATTTGTTAGTTTATTGTGACGAAGTGCCTTTTTACTAGCTTATATCCTTTTGTGGATACTGAGCTGTATCACTTAATGTCCCATAACCCTTAGTGGATACCAGGTACATGCACAATTGAGCCAAAGGCTTTAATCACGTTATGAGTTGTAAGCTCTTTTACTAGCGACTCCAGTCACAACTGCTTTTATCTTTCATGTATTCATGAATGAAATGCTTCTCAAACATTCATTTAATCATTGTTTTTAATCAGTCACATTCGCAAGCAAAATGCAATCATCTTTGGACCTTTGTCTGAAATTCAATAAAATATTGGAGTAACATTTATTTCTTCACATTCACAAGATATTTCAAACATAATCTAACACAATAATTAAACAAGTGAGACCATCTAGGTCACTCACTGATTGCTTCCAAAGCTGTTACCTCAAAGTTCCAACAATGGATGTTGACATTCCAATTGCTCCTCCATAACAAGTAATATACATATATCACACTTTCGTAGAATTATAAGTGTTTGTTAATGCACACGTACGTATATAAAATATACATAATATATGTTCATGACAATCTTGGGTATCACTCTATTATTCTCATCATGTAAACATTCATATTTCCAAATTCAAATAAGTATCATTTATGCTAATGGTGCATACCATAATAAAACCATTGAAATTCATAATTCATAATTCCCTTGTCAATTCAGATTTTTCCTATAAAAAGTTTTTGGGTTAATTTTCCATGTTCTTTTGACCAAAAAAAAGAAGAAATTTGAGGATACTTTCTCCTATAATATTGCTCTCTTATCTCTTAAGTTTCTAATGACACAAAGCTCATTCAATTAGGTTCAGTAATCTGAAAGTTATATCCCAAACATTTTCAGACTATTCTTATACTGGAACAGTGCCCTGCACTCAACTTCCATCCAGAAATTGAAATTCTTAGAGACTGAATTAAAATTCAATTTCTTCATAAACTTTGTAGCCCTATGTCTCTAGTTGACTCCGAATAAAAAATCATTCCATTTGGATAACTAAAGAACAATATATTTTCAAAAGATCGAAGCATGTTTAAGTTGTGCAGGAAACCGAAGCATGTTTAAGCTATGCAGGAAAGTTAGTCGCGGCTAACTGTTACTGAGAGGAAAATTCCTAGTGAATTCTGCAAGTTGGCTTTGGAAAACTAAGGAGTTGGCCACAGCGAATTTTCACAAAAAGTAGTAAATAGGACTCATCTTCCAATTTTTCAGATTTTATAACTTCCAACATTTTAAATCTAATCTACCTAATACAAAAATCACCTTTTCTACTTTATTTCCTCTTCATTCTCTACTCCATTTCAACTCAATATCATTCACAGACAACTCATGACACACATTTGACCATTAACCAAAAATAGAACAGATACATGTACTCATTCATCATAAATTTTTTGCACTTATCCAACACCATTTTAATGATAATTCTACCTCAAAATCACCATTATAACAATTTATGGGTCATTAATTATCATACACATACAAAAGCAAAACATTTACATACACATTTCATCACTCACAGCATATATATAAAAAATGGCATAATCAAGTCATCAAGCTTAATATACTCGTCATTCTAGCTTTATTTAACCATACCCATAATATTTAAAGCATCACTTACTTCATTTAACTTCAAATTCTTCAAGAAAACCAAGAGCCCTAACTTCTCCTACAACTCACGTACATCATCATAGAGATTGGGAGATCTAGGTTTTCTTATGGTAATGAAGAAGATAACATGAAGGAAGTGTTAACTGAAAAATGAGAGCACGATGTTCAGAGTTGGGGGAGAGAAATTGTGGGAATGAAGAAGAGAAGAAGAAAAGAGATGGAGAAGTAGAGAGTCACAAAAATGAAAAGAAGAAAGCAAGAGTGAAAGAAAAAGCAATTGATCTTTCACATTAAAATGATCATAGGTAAGGCATGCGTGTCACTTGCCACAGGTCCATTTTCGGTTGGTTCATAATTGGTTCTTTTATTAAACTAGTCCATTCAACTCCAATTTCTACTCCAATTTTCTCTAAAATTCAATGACATAAATCATTAAATCCCAAAGTCATTTACAAAAATTTCCACTATTATTTGACATTTATTTCTACTGCTATTCATCAATTATTCTGCCACTTAGCATTTTTCCTAGTCCAAAAATTACTCAAATTTTCATAAATTTCCTAAAATTCACCAAAAATTCTAAATCACTAAATACACTCTCCAAATCAATTTTTAACATATAAAAACCACAATTCTAAATGTAATCACATTTACAAATCAATTATACATTTAATGTCAATGAATACATGTACAATCATCTTAATATGAAAAAGTTCAGTATTCACATGTATGTGCATGTCATGCCTTAGAAAGCAAGTGTATTTTTATATACCTTAATCTTCTTCAGTTACAATTTTGTAATGGAAATATTTATTATTAATAAAATATATGAGTTTGGTTTTAATGAGCAATATATATCTAGTCATAAGGTACCAAGATTCTTTTGTAAGTAATATACATATACATAGAGATGTATGGGAAACATGTATATTATTAGAATCAAAATTAATGGATTCACAGTTGAATAATCAAGTTCGTTTCTTGATTATGGTTTAGACTATAGTGTTGTAATTTAGCTCCGTGTAAGTAAAGGAGTTTACTTCGAGGTAATGATGAGTTTAATATCGTGATAGTAGTTGACTATCGATAATGACATTATTAAATGAATCTAAAATCAAGTATGTTTTCAAGAACAAAGTGGGTCGTTGCTCTAATCTTAAAACATACAACTTAAGCATTTGCTTACTATGAACCACAATCTTGATGAGTGGTGAACTTGCATGTGATTCATTATAATAATTGATATGATCGGAATGGATTTTTACAAAGCATTAATCCAGTGTCTGCATGTTGGAATTATTAATTGAAAAATGTATCAGGGAAGATTCACTCAAATAAACAGTTTATAGTGATATTATCACTTCTAGATGTTTTAAGGAGAGTTGGTGATTAAACTAGCGCCAGTAGTTTGATGGAGAAACTACCAATCAAGTCTTAACACCAAGATGAGATCTTGAGTGTTAATCACCATATAAAGTAAAACGGGAGTTCTAGAAGGAAAGACCAACATAAGGGTTAAATGGTAATTTTGCCCTTTGTTGTGCGGATGGCTTTGAAATTGGACATAAAATATGTGTTCTCATAATATCTACTAGTTCAATAGTTCAACAAATAGTCTTTAGTGGAATGACATTTAGTTAATAAGCAAGAATTAATTCTAATGAGATTAAATTCATTCTAAGCTTATTGGAGCTTGAATTATCAAAGTCTAAAAAGATTCCCCACTTGGCTTCAAGGAAGGTTATCAAGCTAAGTAAGAAATATAAATGGAGGTTTTAGAAGCCCATAATTGAATTTTGGGCTTGCATTAACTAATGGTTAATTAAAAGCCCAAATGTTCATTTAGATTTGGGCTAGACCTTGGTTTAACGTAAATGATTAGATTAATTATATTAAAACAAATTTTTCAAAGAAAGGAGTAGCAATTTCGGTTTTAAAAGACTAATTGTGCAGATGCACATTTGACATTAAATTGCTAAATAAACATGGTCTTTATTATGGTTTATCATCATTAAATGGAGTTATGAACTTGCCATTAAATGGTTTAATGGTTATCTTTTAATGTTAGCATATAACCTATTAGCATTCATTGGATTAAAGAAGAAAGATGTGCACTGGATGGACCATATTCCTTCTTCTATCTTCCAATAATGAAATTTGTAGATCATATTTAGGTTAATAGTCTTTTCATATAGCCATCTTAAAGATAAATGAGAAGAGTCTCATGTCTTATTTATTGGCTACTTTATGATTGATTAGAGTAAGAAGTAATGCATTGGATGCTATTCTCTTCTTCCATTCCACACATAACCGAAATTGAGGGTGTAAGAAGGTGTTCATGCATGGTTTGACTCTCTCTCTCCTTTCATGCATGAGTGAGCCAAAATTTGCATAAGAAGAGTCTCATTTTTTGTTCATTTGTTCTAAGAAAAATCCCCTCCAAACATTTCTTCCCCTTTCCCACCAAGGGAACCAAGTTGTCCTGGAAGAAAAAGAGGTAAATCAAATTGGATGAGGATACAACAGAAGGTTGCAAGAGCAAAGGCTTTCGATACAAGAAGAAGGAGAGGATAGTGCATTGCGAAATTAAAGCTGTAGCAAAGAAGTCGGTAATATCACTATCTTCTTTGTGTTTATTATTATCCTTATACCATATCATCTATAGATTGGCATGATGATGTGGATATATTTCTTCCACTGCAAATAAGATTTTTAAAAAGTTTTGAAATCTACCGATTTTCCAAATAGGCATGCTTTAGACTTTTCCCTATCTAACAACTAGTATGAAACCAATGCTCTGATGCATGATTTCGGTTCCTATACGGTTGATGCATGGGTTCGCAATCATTTTTTATATGCTGCATTTTTTATGTGACAGAAATAAATATGCTGTGTGTGTTGCTCTTTTGGTTGTCAAGAGAAGTTAAATTTACCATGCAAGATTTCTTCATTTGGTTGTAACAAGGAGGGTGGTCTATAATCACCATGTTTCCTCCTTGGCTTCATTTTTCTGTTTTTTTTAATTTTGTAACGTACAAATTGATGTAATGATAAAGATGGAGTAGCCATGGATTGAAGAAATGGAGAGCTAAGGGTTTCAGTGTATCCTTTTATGTATTGGCATAGTTTCAGTTTTGTGAAAGCAAAGATGCTGGAATTTTGTTTCAATGAATCTAGTTTCGGTTTTTTATGTAAAAGAAAGTGCTGGATTTTTGTTTCAAGAAATCAAGTTTTGGTTTTCATAAAATACTAAGTGCTGGTTTTTTTGTTTTAATGGAATGAGTTTCGGTTTTAATGAAAATAAGTGCTAGAATTTTTTGTCATGAAAAAGATTGGGTCTTATGAAAATCTAGTGTTGGAATTTTTATTTTCAAAGAGACAAAATTCAGATTTTATAAGTTCCATTAAATTTTATTTATCGAATGGGCCGGATCATGTGAGAGAAGAGTTTGAACTAGAAGATCCAAGTCTAAGAATAATATTTTGGGCCTAAAAGGCTTGTAATTATTTTTATATTTCTAGGATGGACAATCAAAAGTGGCTTAATTAGTTCAGATGATGAATGGAGAAATGAATGCAAATAATATATGATATTATGTGACTGCATGTCATTTAGAAATTTGCCAACCCTAGGCCTTGCCATACATTTATTATGTATGAGATATATATTGAAACAATATAGGATGGATAATAAATTGCATTTAGACAAGATGGTATTTAAAACTTAAAGAAGAAAAAAATTTTAAATGGGAAAGGATGCTTAGGTGAGAGTTCACAGTCTCCAAATGATGGCCCATTGCATATGGTGAAGTATTACTCCCCATCAGAGGGCATGAAGCCTAGATCTTGCATGGTTTAGGTCTCTTTAATGATAAGTCCATTTATTGGTAGCAAATGTGACCTCCCACCGACGCATGGTTTGCAAGTATCTTTAATGAACGAATAAAATGGTTAAACACTCAAAAAAAAAATTCAATATACTACCCACTATAGCTCTTTTGGTAAAAGTATGGACAAATTTATGATGCTTCTCAAAAAGTTGGGCATAGGATGCTTGGTAGTCTTTTGAGTGGGAGGGTCCCAATTTTTCTTTTAATGGATAAGATGGCCCACCGTCACTTAGTCTATTATAGATAATAAAAATAACCATCATAAAATGTTTTGATTTTTTAAGTTTTGTTTAATCTATAATTATGCATACATGCATCATGATTTTATACAAAGTTACAATATTTTTTACTAGTATGCTCATGTTTTAATAATTTATATTTGCAGACATTATCAACCACAAAATGAATCCACTCACCCTGCTCTTGACAAATAACAAATTAGAAAATAGAAACAATTTTAATGAATGGAGACGTAACCTTGACATTATTCTTCAATATGAACGTATTTCATGGGTGTTAACTGAAAATAAGCCTACACCTCCGGGTGGAGATTCAACTCCTGAGATAGTCCAACAACATGAGTGTTGGCAGAATGCTGACAAGAATACTAAGAGTTATATTCTAACTTCTATCAGCAACATATTTCAAAAGCAAATTGCTAGTATGAAAAACTATTAGTTCAATGGTCCATCACCTACATGAGATGTTTGGTGTGAGGACTAGGTCTACAAGAGTGAAAGCTATCCAAACCTTTCATAATCTCAGACAAAAACTTGGTGAACCGGTGCGGGATTACATGATGAAGGTAATCTCTGCAGCCACTAAGGCTGAGATGATTGGGGAGGATATGGATATGGACTCACAGATGATTATGATCATTAATAGCTTAAACAATTCTTTTAAGCAGTTTATGTAGGACTATGAGCTCTATAGCAAGGATTACACCTTGAGTGAGTTGATGAATACCCTTTAGAGCACGGAGGAGATATTGAATATCAAGGCTCATGGGCCTGAAGCCAATATAGCATCATCTTCAAAGCCCAAGGGTAAAGACAAGTAGAAGAAAAAGGATCCGATGAAAAAGAAGGCCCAAATAGGGGTTAAGGCCAAACCCATAAAAAAGTCGGCCAAAGAGAACATCAAAGGAAAGTGTTTCCATTGAGATGAGATAGGCCACTGGAAAAGAAACTGTCCAGTCTACCTTAAGTCCCTCAAAAGCAAACAAGGTATAGGTTTCCTAAGTTTGTTAGGAATTAGAATTATGGCAGATTTATCTATTTCTTGGATATTAGATTGAAGAGCCACTAAACATATTTGCAATTCGTTGCAGGGGTTCCAGCAAAGGAGAACACTACCTAAAGGCCAGTTTCAAGTCAAGATAGTAGATGGTTCCTAAGTTTCAACAAAATCAGTAGCAGTATTTATCTTGGACTTTCCTGGTGGTCATAGGTTATAATTGGAGGATGTTTATTACATGCCAATGATTGAAAGGAACATGATTTCTATTCTTTATCTAATAAAATCTGGTTATTCCTTATATTTTGGAAAAGCTGTTTCAATATATAAGAATAAGGATTTTATTTGTGATTTGATAATTGAGCAGGGATTGTTCTTTATAGAACCTATGTCAGGATCACTAAACACCACAGAATTGATAAAACCAAGACAATTCAATGACTCCAGCATTAATTCAAAATATCTGTGGCACTTAAGAATGTGTCATATCAATCAGAAAAGACTTGATAGGTTAGGAAAGAATGGGATCCTTATGGACTTGAATAGTGATACATTACCTACCTGTGAATCTTGTATTAAAGGAAAAATGACCAAAGCCTCATTTCTTTCTAAAGAAAACAGATCTAAATCCACATTGGACCTGGTACATACGGATGTGTGTGGGCCGATGAACGTACAAGCTAGAGGAGGTTATGAATATTTCTTTACTTTTATAGATGATTACTCAAGACATGGATATTTGTATTTGATGCATAAAAAGAGTGAATACTTTGAAAAGTTCAAAGAATTTAAAGCTGAAGCTGAGAAGCAATTGGGTAAGCCATTAAAACAACTTCGATCGGATCGCAGTGGTGAGTACTTATCTAGAGAGTTCCAGCAATAGTTTATTGACAATGGAATTGTTTCAAATTTTTGAGCTCCTCGAATGCCTCAATAGAATGGTGTAGCTGAGAGGAGAAATAGGATTCCATTGGAAATGGTAAGGTCAATGGTGTCCTATGCTAGCCTTCCAGAATCATTCTAGGGATATGCCATACAAATGGCAACATATCTTCTTAACTTTGCTCCATCCAAATCGGTGCCTAAAACACCTAGGGAGTTGTGGATTGGCTGAATACCTTCATTGAGGAATTTAAGGACTTGGGGCTACCCAGCCTATGTTCTAAACTCTGAATCCATAAAGATGAAACCAAGGTCAGAAGTATGTTTGTTTGTAGGATATCCTGTGGGAACTTGAGGGTACTATTTTTACAATCCTCTGGATAGGAAGGTATTTGTGTCGACAAATGCGACCTTCTTTGAGGAAGAGTTTATGAGAAATCACAAAGGAAGAAGTGAAGTAGTACTAAAGGAGTTAGCTATTTCATCCAAACTAAAAGTTGATATAGATATAATAGAACAAGATGTCGAAATGGATTCAAAAGTTGAATCGGAAGTGTAACTTGAACATCAAGTTGTGCCTAGATGTAGTATGAGGGTTGTGAGACAACCAGACGGGTATCTAGGGTGAGGGGAAGGCTTAATTTCCATATCAGACTAAGAAGAAACGGATCCCATTACGTATACTCAGGCTATTAATGATGTTGATGCAGAAAAATGACTCAAGGAAATGGAATTGGAAATAGATTCCATGTACACTATTGAAGTCTAGGTCCTTGTAGATCTACCACCAGTTATAAAAACCATAGTGTGTAAATGGATCTACAAAAGGAAAAGAGGATCGGATGGAAAGGTAAAGACCTTTAAAGCTAGATTGGTAGCTAAAGGCTATACTAAAAAAGAGTGTATAGACTATGAGTAGACTTTTTCTCCGATTGCCATGCTTAAGTCCATCAGTATTCTTTTGGCTATAGCAACCTATTTCGATAATGAAATATGGTAAATAGATGTTAAGACCACATTTATTAATGGGGATCTTGAGGAGACCATTTATATGGCCCAACCAGAAGGTTTCATTAAGCTAGGAAATAGGCATAAGGTATGCAAGTTGCAAAGGTCCGTTTATAGACTTAAGTAAGCATCTAGGTCTTGGAACATTAGGCTTGATAAGTATATCAAAACCTATGAGTTCATACAAAACCTAGATGAGCCTTGTGTTTATAAAAGAATACAAGAAGGTAAGGTTGCTTTCCTAATGCTGTATGTTGACGACATTATGCTCATTGGGAATGATGTGGGAATGTTATCTATAGTTAAGGGATGGGTGAATGAACAGTTTTCAATGAAGGATTTGGGAGAGGCTAACTATGTTCTAGGGATCAAGCTTATAAGGGATCATAAGAACAAATAGATAACCTTTTCTTAATTAACCTACATTGAGAATATGCTCAATAAGTTCTCCATGCAAGATTCCAAGAGGGGTTTCACACCAACTAGACATGGAATCAAACTTTCAAAGGAACAAGCACCTAAAACCCAAGAGGAGGATGAACGGATTCGTAACATTCCATATGCTTTGGAAGTTGGAAGTTTGATGTATGCAATGCTTTACACCAGACCGGATATCTATTACGCAGTGGGACTGGTAAGCAGATTTCAGTCCAATCCAAGAATGGAACATTGGACTGTGGCTAAGTGTATAGTTAAATGTCTTCGTAGGATGAAGAACTTAATGCTTGTTTACTCTGGAAGTAATCTTATTCCGACAGGATATACAGATTCTGATTTCCAATCAGATGTTGATTCAAGGAAATCAACTTCTGGTTCTATATTTACTTTAGGAGGTGGAGCCATAGTCTGGAGGAGTGTCAAGCATTCTTGTATTGCTGATTCGACTATGGAGGCAGAGTATGTTGTTGCTTGTGAAGCAGCAAAGGAAGCAGTTTGGCTCCAGAAATTCCTAAATGAATTGGAGGTAATTCTAGCGGCAAAAAGAGCCATTACACTTTATTGTGATAATAGTGACGCAGTGGTTAATTCTAAAGAACCTCAGAATCACAAAGCTGCTAAACATAATGAGTGAAAGTATCATCTCATAAGGGAGATAGTACAACATAGAGAGGTGGATGTGATAAAGATTCCCATAGAGCAAAACCTTGCTGATCTCTTTACAAAGACGCTGTCTCAAAAGAATTTTGAGGGTGACCTAGCAGGGATGGAAATGAGGGATATGTCAAACTTGCTTTAGCATAAGTGGGAGATTGTTGGAGTTATGTAAATATAGTTCCCTAGAAAGCAAGTGTATTTACATGTACCTTAATCTTCTTCTGTTACAGTTTTGTAATGGAAATATTTATTGTTAATAAAATAAAAGAGTTTGGTTTTAATGAGCATTATATATCTAGTCATATGGTAGCAAGATTCTTTTATAGGTAATATACATATATATAGAGATGTATAGGAAACATGTATATTATTAGAATCTAAATTAATAGATTCACAATTGAATAATCAAGTTAGGTGTTTGATTATGGTTTAGACTATAGTGTTGCGATTTATCTCCCTGTAAGTAAAGGAGTTTACTTCAGGGGAATGATGAGTTTCATATCATGATCGTGGTTGACTATCGATAATGGTATTATTAAATTAATCTAGAATCAAGTATGTTTTCAAGAATAAAGTAGGCCGTTATTTTAATCTTAAAACATACAACTTAAACATTCGTTTATTATGAACCACAATCTTGATGAGTGGTGAACTCATATGTGTTTCAATATAATTCTTCACATGATCGGAACGGATTTTTATGGAGTATTAATCCAGTGTCTGCATGTTGGAATTATTAATTGAAACATGTATTAGGGAATATTCACTCAAATAAAGAGTTTATAGGGATATCATCACTTCTAAATGTTTTAAGGAGATTTGGTGATTAAACTGGCGCCAGTAGTTGATGGATTAGCTAACCATCAAGTCTTAATACCAAGATGAGATCTTGCATGTTAATCACTATATTAAGTCAAACGGGAGATCTAGAAGGAAAAACCAACATAAGGGCAAAACGGTAATTTTACTTTTTGTTGTGCGGATGACTATAATAACGTTCTAAATAGGGTTTCAATTGGACATAAAATATGTGTTCTCATAATATTTAACAGTTCAAGAGTTCAACTAGTTGTCTTTAGTGGAATAACATTTAGTTAATAAGCTAGAATTAATTCTATTGAGATTAAATTAATTCTATTAAATTAATTCTAGGCTTATTGGAGCTTGAATTATCAAAGTTCAATAAGATTCCCCACTTGGCTTCAAGGAAGCTTATCAAGCTAAGTAGGAAGTATAAATGGAGGTTTTAGAAGCCCATAATTAAATGTTGGGCTTGCACTAATTAATCTTTAATTAGAAGCCCAAATGTTCATTTAGAAATGGACTAGACTTTGGTTTAATGTAATTGATTAGATTAATTATATTAAAACAATTTTTTTAAGGAAAGGAGTAGCAATTTTGGTTTTAATGGACTGATTGTGCAGCTGCACATTTGACATTAAATTCTTAAATAAAGATGGTCTTTATTATGGTCTATCATCAATAAATGGAGTTATGAACTTACCATTAAATTGTTTAATGGTTACCTTTTAAGGTTAGCAAATAACCTATTAGCATTCATTGGATTAAAGAAGAAAGATGTGCATTGAATGGACTATCTTCCTTCTTCCATCTTCCAAAACAGAAATTGGTAGGTCATATTTAGGTTAATAGTCTTTTCATATAGCCATCTT
>JAOSBN010000002.1:35616023-35645798 GCA_027563595.1 Erythroxylum suave | reverse complement strand
TAGTTGTGATTGATCGTAGTTCACCCTTATCGTAGGATATGTATCGGAATGACCTGCGGGTGTCCCGGTATGTACCCCGCGGTAAGGGGGTGCTACATATTAGCTCTTCTGCTTCATTAGTTGTCTTTCTCATCACTATTGGAGTAGGGATTGTTGCCCCCTCCTTGTCCATATTGAGCTCCTATATAATTCACATGCTCTGGATCACTTTCCTTTATAAATAAACAATCCACCATATCATCATCTATTTGTCCATAGAGTTCTCACTTACGTTACATGACCTTCACCGGAGCTAAGGACGAAGCCCTTATGCTGTTGAGTTGTCGAGTCAAGTTATCAATTTTAGCTTGCATTTCCATCATTTGATGAACAGCTACAATTCTTTTTTATTCATGGAATGTAGTAGTTTTTCTACTCCGCTCGTTCGTCGATAAGTAGCTATTACTCTCCATCTCCTCTATTAGCTCTTCTGCTTCATCAATCGTCTTTCTCATCACTGTTGGAGTAGGGATTATTGCCCCCTCCTTGTCCATATTGAGCTCCTATATAATTCATATGCTCTGGATCGCTTTCCTTTATCAATAAACAATCCACCATATCATGGTCCATTTGTCCACAGAGTTCTCACTTATGTTACATGACCTTCGCCAGAGCTAAGGATGAAGCCCTCATATTGTTGAGTTGTCGAGTCAAGTTATCAATTTTAGCTTGCATTTTCATCATTTGATCAACAATTACAATTCCTTTTATTCATGGAATGTAGTAGTTTTTTTACTTTGCTCATTCGTCTATAGGTAGCTATTACTCGCCATCTCCTCTATTAGCTCTTCTCCTTTATCAATCATCTTTCTCATCAATGATCGCTTTGAAGCTGCGTCAAACATGCCTCTCACATGTGGGGTTACTCCATTATAGAATGTTTGCAATAAGAATTCTTTGGGTAAGTTATGGTGTGGGCATTTCCATTGCAAATCCTTGTATCTTTCCCACACTTCGTAGATCGATTCCCTATCACTTTGTTGGAAGTTGGTAATTTCCTTAATGTTCTTAGTGGTCTTATTTAGGGGAAAATATTTGTCGAAGAAGGCACGAACTAGCTGATCCCAAGTCGTGACATTACCTGGGTTGAGGGAATGATACCAAGCTCTATCTCCAAGGGTAAAAGGAAAGAGCCTAATTCTAACTGCATCTTTTGACATCTGATAGTACCTAGGTATCACAGATTTTGAGGAAGTTCACTGTATGTGCATTGGGATCTTCTTTTGTTAGTCCATAAAACTGCGTATTCTGTTAAATCATATTTAGGAGGGCTGGTTTGATTTCAAACGATGCTACTTATACAGGTGGCCTAGCTACTCCTTGGTTAGCCATATTGAACCCTAGTATGAAGTCTATCAAGGTCTATTTTTGAAGTTCTTAGTTCGCTCTGTGGTCTAAAATTGTGCTAAAATTCCTCTGTCATTGTTGATTCTGCAATTTCTTCTTTTTCGTCACGTTAAGCTTTCCTAGTGGTTCGTTCCAGGTGAGTGATGTCTAAATCTAAGGTTTTAGCTACACGACTCGCACTTCTTGTGACTCTTGTGTTCAACAATTTCAGAAGTAGGAAGAAATTTGAGTGCAACTCTTGCCATTTTCAGTTTTTGCATAAGCTGGTATGCTTTGAATCCCCATCACTTCCTAGTTTCAGCAACTTAAGATGAGACTCATAAACCCTTCCATATGAGAGATTCCATTAAAGAATCTAAAAGGGGCTCCAATCCTTGAATTAACATATAAGAGTGGTTAGAAAGCACAATATCATAAAAGTGCATATGGGAGTGAAGAGCCTACTTGATGAGGTAATATTCATCAAGTCCATAATGCTTAGCAAATTAGTGAGCTCTTTTGTGTCTCATAGAATGAATTTTTTCCCTCCTTCAATCTTTTTAGAGTTTAGAGTGCAATTGAAATCCCCATTTACAAGCCACGCATATTGAATATTAGATTGTAATATGCTCAAATATAGCCATAACTTATGTCTCTAAAATATAAAAGTTGGAGGCATAAATAAGGGTAAGATCAAATTCTGGTATATGACCCTCTAAATGATACTTCAAATGCAAAAATTGATCAATTTCCTCAACTTTCTGCACTTCCATAAGATCATAATTGTAAAAACAGATAATCCTCCCATTACAATGGGATTGATGGTTAGAGAAAAACTTCTAGGTAACACCAAAAAATACAGGCTCTTTGGCTAAAGAGGTTCATAATTTTGGTTTCTAATAGACATACTAAACAAGGTTACTTGTTTTTCACTATTTCCTTCACTATGGACCTTTTGAGAGCATCATTGAGCCTTCTAATATTCCATACCAAGACTATCATTTAGGGGAATACCGACTTTGTTTTGTTCTTTCCCCTTTTTCCTCACAGATCTCCTCCTAAAGTTGGCATGTTGTAATTTCAAATCCTCAATATCACCCTTCTATACATTCTGCATCATGACCTCTTCATTATTCACTTTGTCTAGCATTTCAAGAAATTTTTCAGTAAAACCATCTTCATTTCCTTCAAATCCTCTACAATAACTATCTTCAAATGCTTTAAGCTCATTTTCACTTTGATGCTAAAGTTGTAAGTTGTTAACATCTTTGGCATAGTTTATTGCCTTTTATCATTTTGTAACCTTTTAGCAATCTTAGTAGTTTCATTACTACCTACATCCCTTCTTCCAGTTTATTCATTTACTCTATTGAGATAATTTCATTAGCATCAAAAGTCAAAATCTCCTTTAGTTTGTTATTGTCTTCCTGATAATTTGCATTAATATCAAGCCTTAGGATTTCCTATTTCCATCCAGTTTTAAATTTTTTTCCCTTAGGCTACCATTTTTGGTAGAGTTATTGGGCTTTCAAAGATAAGAGAGAGCAATCTCTTTTTTATATAGTCACCAAATTCCCCTATGCATATAGCTGAAATGCTATCTAGTAAAGAAAAATTTTTCTAAATCTCAATACAAATTTTAGCTTAGCTTATTCTCTCCATGGAAGTAGTTTGCATGTCCATACATAATAGTTTTCATAGTAAACTTGCGAGAAAACTCAACCCTTCTATGGTCCAAAGCTCCAGAGGGAGGTTAGGAAAATTTACCCACACTGGAAATGTATCCACCTTACCTTTATCCATCTCCACACCTAGCTTCCATTTCTGAACAAATAGAGGTTGCTTTCCAATATGCCAAGGCCCTTTCTGTATTATGTCATTCAACTTATTTTCATTCGAGAACTTAAACAAAATAGTACCATCCTCTCTTAACATTACCTTCTCTAGGCCCTTCTTGTTCCATTTGGATTTTACCTATGCATTGATCACAAGGTAGTTCAACTAAGGTAGAAGACCCCCTTGAGCTCCTGCCTTCGGTAGTTCAACTAGGGGGGGCAAAGAAAACCTTCATCCATTACATTTTGAAATTGCTTTAAGGATCTTTTTTTTAGTTAAGTGTAAAGTTTATTCTTCCATGCTCCAGCAGGGAGGGGTGCTTTAGTATTTTCTTCGCTTTTTGTAATATTATCAACAATGCTTGGTCTACTTAGATCTAGGGTCTTGGAGAGAATAGATTATGTGGTTAAGATAAGAAGGTCTTCTCGAGCAGAAGAAGACTCCCCTTTCTCTCTGGTCGCATTTAAGGCCTAAAGAAGGCCCTACATCAAGACTGAAAACCCCAGCAAAGGGGAGAACTGTCGAGGTAACAAAACTAGCAATAAACCATAAGCGGGAAAAGGGAAACCAAAAATGGAAAGTAAGAGGAAAGCATCTAGTAAGAAGTTAGAGAACAAGCTTTGCAAAGTTTGTCATGCTTGAGAAGAATTCTTATAGTAAGAAGAAGGAAAATAAACCTTCCCCTGCTTAATGTCCATAATTGCATGAAATGTCAAAGGGCTTAATTTCCCCTCTAAGTAGTTAGCTCTAAAGAACTATATATAAGCTAATAAGCATTTTATTATGGGCCATTCAAAAACTAGGTTGAAAGGAAGTTATTGTAAGAAGCTAAAATTTTTGAAGAACCACTAAGGAACCATCACAAATCATCAATGACACTTTAATAGCAGAATAATTTTAGATTTTAACACTAATTGTATTGATATAATTTAGAACTTAATTATAGATCAATTATTCCATCTTTCATTGAGAATGAAGTAGGAATTGATTGGCTTACACGTGATATTTGTGTATGCATTTAATTTCAACTTCTAACGAATTCCCTTTTGAAATAAGTCGAAATAGATATAATCTACTATAAATACTCCATGCATCTTTATTATGGGATTTCAATAGCATGAGTCATCCTTATAAAGTTAAGAGTAATTATTGTTGAAGAAACCATTGATCATAGTTTTTTTATGTATGTAAGGTTTAATTGATTAACCTCGATAATCCGCAAGTATATGGGTCATTCACGTAGTACCTAAGGTGATGATCCTATGAGGAGGGATAATCTAACACCAAAATAAATTGCATAAATTCAAATGTAATGAAACTAAAACTAGAATGCAATTGAATCAAGCAAATCAATCACGAAAATATTAACAAATTAGCAATCACATTACACACCTAAGAATAGACCTAGGGAACTAACAATTGAGAGAAAGGGGAATTTTACCTATCTTTAATGCTAACCTAATTGATTATAAATTACTAGATTATTAGTTTTAGACGGTTCTAGGGTTGATTACTCTTTCTGTAGTATCCCGTCTCTAAAATTATTGAAGGATTTAAAGTGTTAAACTATTGAGTCACATGAGTGGCATCATGCAGAATGAATTTGGTATATTTATGAATGATTTTATGATTATATCCAAATGCATAATAGTAGCATACACACGTGAATTGTGAGTTAGACAAATTACGCTCAATTGGTATATTCCACGGTATGAAACTAAAATGAATGTGTATTTCTGATGTCTTATACCTTTGTTTACCAACGAAAAAAATTGATGGATTATGATTAGTAAATTGGAATTAATTGTTCTAATTTAGAGATTCATGAATTAATATGTACATCTAGTCTAGGAAAAATGTTAAATGGTGAGACAAGTTGACATGTAGAAAATTAGGATGACTAAACCTACGATTGAGTGACAAATGGCAGCAATGATTGAGTGGCAAATGGAATTATATGTAAGTGACAAATAGCAGTATATATAAGTGACAAATGGCAACCTTCTAGAAGGATAAGTGTGCCTACTACAGAGAGGGCATGCGGCTTGCTTCTTAAAGTGACAAACGCCCTTCATGTAAGAACACTCATCTCACATGTGGCAATGGCATAGTCATCTGCAGATCAATTGTTGTGTGTCTGCTAGAGACTCTCCTTCTTCTCCCTCTCACTACCGTAATATATATATCTCACCCACACTTTGGAGTTGTTGAGTATTTCCACCCAAAATCCATAGAAGAACCTTCACAAAGATAGCTATCATCTGTTTGCCTTTGCTTTAATCTATCCTACTTTAATCTTATTCTTGCAATAATCTTGCATACGAGTGAGGTTAAGAAAGTTGATCTTGAGGTGGCATTAGAGCTAAGCAAGGAAGTGAAATATTAGTCTATTGAGGTATGTTTTAATAGAACTTTTATGATGATTATATTGGGATGGATTGCATGAGTGTCGATGATGAAATAAGTTCTGGAAAATGATGCTTCAATGATAGTTTTGGTTTTGGTTTTTTATGCATGAAAGACAACAGTTTATGAGCTGCAAAATGATGATTTTGATTGAGGATTTGGAGATGCAATTGATAAGGAATTGAAGTATAATTAAGGTATATTTGAGGTAAAATTAATGGACTATTAAGAAGATGTGTTGAATTTGAAACAAAGATGCTAAAAATCTGGAAAAATTTTAAAGGAAATGGATGGTGAACTTTCAGTTCACTCATCCCAAGATTCTATGAAGGTTCACAGGTTCACACAATCGTGGGAAATGCCCTAAAGTGAAAAAGATGTTGTTTCGTGTGATTATTGAATTAACTAAGGATAAGGTACTTTACTTTGGTGTATTTGGACTTGATTAAGGCTTAAAATGAACCTAGTTTAATGTTGGATAAGTTTATTAAGTGTTTAATAAGTTTAAGTTGTTATTTGATGTTATAACTTAAGGAAAGGAATGTTTGATATCAATGTATTTAAATTGGGAGTTTATGAGTATTAAAGGTACGAAGGTGTTCTTATGAATACAAAAGCGATCTAAAGGAGAAGAGTAATGGGAATTAAGTAACAGTGAATGAGAATTGGGATATTGTGCTATTATATAATTCTAGAAATGGATTGGTGAATGAATAATTGAAGAATTTAGAATAATCAAGTTTAATTAAGGTGTTAACCTAATTACAAACTAGACATGTATAAGCTATGTTTTATGAATGTTTAAGATTTGTGGATAACGATACATATCTGGGAAGGTCAATTGAGCATGCATTGTACATGAAACATATAACTATGAATCACTGAATATTTATATGATTGATAACTTAACGATGTGTTAAATATATATGTATTGCCTAAAGATAGATACAAAAGTTGATCGTCAACATCCAAACATTATCGAGTCGTCAAGGTAATAGCTTATTTGCAACGTATTGTAAGTTAAACTAGATGTTTTCTCACTACGCTTGAAGTGTTTTCAATTAACATTTAGATATTGAACTGTTATTGATATGGTTATGATAATTCTGGACATTGATGGTTCGAGGAGATCAATATTTAGGATTGAATTGGAAATTATTTATAAGTGTATGTGAATATGAAAATTGTGTAAACTCAATCATATATGCTTCTATTTGATATGTATGCTGAATATGAAATATGAGAACAAGTGAATGTGAAATGTTAGAAAGAATATGAAATGTGTGAGCAAGTGAATGTGAATTGCCAGACTTAGATCTGATGAATCTAATACATGTCACAGAAGCTCACAAGAATGAAAGATAATGAAACATGGCATATGGAATAATGCATCACATTGAAAAAACCATGATTAGATAAAGAAGTTGTAACTGGAGTGACCAATCTAGAAAAGAACTTAAAGCTCAGAAATGTGTACAAAGAGCTATAGGCTTAGTTATTAATAAGCTCAGTATCCATAATAGGTATGGGACAGTAAATAAAATGAACCCAATATCCACAACAGATAAGGGATAGTGAATAGGTGCTCGGTCCTAATAAAGTAAAAATGAATGGAGTCACGTGTGCATTTGCATATACATCCTTATATATATATACATATATATATATATTTATGTATATATCATATGATTGAATTGAAGAGAATTGTTGAAATGTTTGAAATATAGTAGAAAAGTAAATAAGGATGTGTTGTGATATGAAATGTTAATTTACTTTATATACTAATGAAAGCATGATAAACTTGATGTACTTGATAAAGTATAATGACATGTGATATGATATACAATACTGGATGAAATGACTTGTCTATATGAATCAGACTTGAGTGAATACATCAATGATGGTTTACTCACTAAGTTTGCAAACTCATCCAAACTGCATTGTGAATTTTCAGGTTCAAAGGAGATCTGGTTAGTCTAATTGGAGTATAGGTATTGCACTTGGAAATGATATAGTGGTCAGGATCAGTTGTACCTACACATGTCTTGAGTTATTTTGTGTTAAGAATTTTATTTCTCAACTACTGTACAATGTATGTGTGTGAATTCTGAAGTGCAATGACATTTATGACTAGACATGTTTGTAAATGAAATGGGCTAAAATGAATATTGGTTTGCTTAAGATGTATTTGATGCCTGAAAATTTTGTAATGAGTTGATTTGATTGGCTTAACATGCTATCCTCATAGAGTATGTTCTCGAACATTCATCAATATGTTCGGGCATGTGCTATATGAGAGTAGTGTGTTACACTCTCTCAAGTTATAACCATTAACCCAATTTATAATCCTAATCAGATTATGGGAATTGCAATATCTCGATTAACAATCTATCCAAAACCCTAATTAGATCTGAAGTTGTCCAATAAACTGTCAGGAACCTATGCAAGATCTCTCTTTGCATAATTACCAATTTGATTAAAATTTTGTTATATTAAATCACGTAACTCTAGTTAGCCCAATTTAAGTATTTTTCATTCGATTCACATGCACAGTTTATTACCGAATTATGCAATTCAGAAATTAATCACAATAAATCCAATAAAAATAAGACAATCATATTGCATTAAATCAAAAATAAAATCCCAAAGGTGAGTTTGGAACATCTCAACATTCAAAAATCCTATCATCATATTGTTATTCTCAATTCTATACAATAACATAAATGGAAAATAAACAGAAAATACAATCTGAATAGAGACGGGGTGCAGCGACATCAGGAAACTCCTAATTCGAGAAGTACATTGAGTCGGCTTCTTCTCCTGTTCTCTCTTCCTTATTCTCTTTCTCTATCTCTCGATAATTCTCTCTAGGTTTTCTCTGAAAAGTAGCTGATGCAAAAGCTATTTCCTCCTCTTTGTCTTATTCTTTAAATATCTTTTGTTTTTTGAGCAGCCCTAGGGTTTTTTTGGGGTTGAAAAGGTTAGAAAATTCCCTCAAAAGTTAACTTTTTAGTGTTTGCAAGTCTACTTGATTCAGGCCACAATCGTGGCCCTGCATGCCATGATCATAGGCCACATCTGAGCCTTCTGTCACAATTGTGACATGTTGTGGCATGTTGTGCCATAATTATGGGTCGTCGTTTCGACCCTAGTGTCTCCAAAACTTCTCCCTTCTTCAATGTTGACCCTAAAACTAACAATCACATCAAGATACCTCAAAAACATAATAATTAAGCTCAAAGACTTGTACTAACCCATAAAACACTTAAACTGACTGACAAAATTTTAACCTAAATACATACTAAACTATTGAATTAACCATTAAATACATATCAAACTAAGCCCTAAAATACAATGTAATTCACACTTATCAACATCCCCACACTTAAATGTTTGCTTGTTCTCAAGCAAACAAAATAACAAACACACGACACATAATTCAATAATGAGACAATGGCTTCAACTTCATGAAATAAATTTAATTTAAAACACAATCATTCAAGTTATATCAAATCATTAACATGCAAAATCTACGTCTCAGGGCTATGAACTAAATGTACTTATTAATTCAGATCCAACTGTTAATTTATTTACCCTTTTTAATTGCATACACACATTAATAATTCTTTGTTCATTCAAACTTTGTAACTACTCCTAAGTATGTTTTCATGAAAAGTCAAGCTATTACAAGTTCGATAGGTTTTTATTAGAAAACACACATTTTTATTATTATTAAATAAGGACCTAATCTTTTACTACGAGGACAACATTGGTGATGAATGTCAATCTGGATACTCAACTAAGTCAATTTTTTATTAAGCTACTTGGTTGAAATGTCATTATAGCATTTTGACGCAGAGACACACTTGTCAAATGTGTCAATCCAGTTACTCAACTACATCATATTCTCAACTGGCTACTGGCTCTATTCATAACATGAAGGCGAGCATAATAGTAATTTATTTAACATTAACAGACACACTTTTTTAATTTTTATTTAATGCTTACCTTGTTGCTTTAGGCTACTCGTTTCAATGAAAAAAGACTAGCAATGCTACTTAAGTCAAAAGACCTCAAATTATGAATGAAAGTGACAATTTAAAGGGTTAAAACTTAACACTAAATCCTAATTAAGCTGCATATTTAACCAAAGACCCCCAATTCTCTAATTTTGTGAGCTAATCAATCAACCTAACAACTTAATAGACTATGTTCATAATTAAATCAATTTCAATCTATCTAAGCCATTGACGCATTCACATGATTCACAAAATGCAATCTAATAACTATCCTATAATATGTAAAACTCACATTCAAATCAAAACACATAACCATCCCCACACTTGAACAACACATTGTCTTAAATTTGAGAAAGGGACAAAAAACAAAAACACATGTAGAAAGAAGAGACTTAAAATTAAAGTAAAACAAAAAGTAAATAACTAAATGTAAAAGGAAAAGGGTTAGAACAAGACTTCTTGGTTATGGAGATGGGGAAGGTGTTGGAGGTGATAATTGGATGCCTTAAGCCTTGAAATAACAATGGATATGACATATGTCCCGGCCCTGATTTCATTGAGTTCAGGTCATCTCCTTTATTCTTCTAGAGTTATCTGCAAGTGTATTTGTGATTACCTTAGTGTTCACATAGATTATATCAAGCACTTTCTTCCAGCTTGGTTCTTCTGTTTCTTCTTCCTCCTCAGACTCTTCACTAGTTAAGTCCTCTTCTACCGACTGAGGCGGCGTTGAACTCAAACTCACCTGACTAGCCCTGATCTTCACATGTGTCTTTTGGCTGATATCCCAGAGTTCCATGTTATAGGACTTAATGATTTCAGCATGCTATAGATGATGATGATTTAGTAAGTCTAAGAGATGAACAGTTAATCCACTACAGTCCACGACATAATTCTCAATAATGATAGAAACTAAGTAACCCATACCTAAATTGTTGCTCCTCTTATGCAGAGTTACAACAATAGCGTTCAGCACATGTGTGGAGGTGCAAACTAGAATATTGTGATCCATACAGCACAACATGAAGAGTTTCTTTGTTGAACACCTGTTGGTTTCTGATTTATCAAAAACCAGTTTCCACATGAATTTGTGCTCAAACAAGTGCTCATGGGTCCTTATGATGTTGTGGAAATTTTTGGCATCGAATTGCTCTAACCCAGTGAACTCATTCCAACAACAAGAAGCACCAAAATCATTGTTCTGATCAATAATGGAAGACTCAGGGAACCCACACATATCGTACATATTTCGATGTTCAGTTCATAAGCTCGTCCTCGTAACCTAAACCATATTTCTTTATGGTTCCTAGGTTTATAGGAAAGGGAAGTAAAGAATTCTAGAGTGAGCTCCTGATAGACAAGAGATTGAAAGTGTATGACTTTCGCCTACTGAATTCTTTCTGCTAAGTTTTCTACCTTATCACGTAGCTCTAGCCTATCAAACATATCAAAATCAAAATATTTCTGGACTATAATTTGTTTAGCATTGAGGGATTGGAAATGAATACCTTTCTCCTTTATGTAGATCAAGAATGGTGCTCTGAATTCTACTGCCCTGTTCTTTCTCTCTCATCCCGAAACTTGGTTTCATCTCGATGATTGATCCCGCTTTGCTGATTGCTTAATGTACAGTATACTGGCTTGTGAGTAGGTAAAATTGGAAAAAAACTGGAGGTTTGAAATTTTGGGTAGAGAGAAGTGAGAGTGTTTGCAGGTTCTAAGCTTAAAGAGATAGAGTAAAAATGAAAGTGAGTGAAAAAGTGAAGTTATAAATGAATATATAGGTAGATAGAGGGTAAAATGGTAAAAAATTAGTCTAAAATTTACGTGTTACCCTTTTTGCCCTACCGCAGGCCATGTACCAATTTTTAATTTATTTCTTTTCTTTTGTCCTTCTTCACTTTTTTGAAATCACTTCTTAACTTTTTATGACCCTTTCACCTCTCTTTTGCTTACTTCCTTGATCATCAAATTTATGTAGAGTCCTAAGCCTTCTCGATTTTATGTAGAAACAAAATAATCTAACTAAGGAATCTAACTATCTAAAAATCAAGGGAAATGACATCAAATTAACAGACAATATGATGCCTCCCATGCAGCGCTTCTTTTAATGATGGTAGCTGGACGCTCTTCTTGCACTCAAGATGGTTTGAATGAATTGTGCAATGGTTGCGCAGTCATCGATCTTATAACTTGCACATGAGCTACCATGCCCTGGATTCCGTTCTCCCTCTGATTATCCTTCATTTTCCTTCTTCTTCGCGATAGTTTCTTTCTAGATACATTCCCAGGATCCTTAATATCTTCTCATTGTCCTTGAGGTTTATTTCCTTGATATTGTTTAGAGGTAAAGGAGAACTATTATATTTATTCATCACTTTGAAGGTTATTTGATGTTTGTTGACTAACAGAGTTAGTTCACGCCCATCAACATCAATTATAGAGCATGCAGTAGCTAAGAATGGTTGTCCAAGGACCATAGGGGTTTCCACATCTTCTCCAATATGTAATATATAAAAGTTTGTAGGAAAGGTAAATTTATCAATTTGTACTTGCACATCCTTAATAATCCCCTTTAGCTTTTGAATTGTTTTGTTCGTTGTCTTCACTAACATCTTTGTGGGTTCTAACTCTCCAAACCCAATTTTTGACTAACGGTAAAAGACATCATATTGATACTTGCTACCAAATCTGTTAATGCCCTATCTATTTCAACTTCATTGATACTACAAGGAATGTAAAAATCCCTAGGTCTTTTTTCTTTTGTGCTATATTAGGGTTTCTTCCACTATGCACTCCTTAACCCTCTTCTTGATTGATTCCTTTAGTGTGAGCTTCATTTGTAAATGTTCTCGTATGTCTTCAACCTTGTTTAATCCAACCTATAGAATTCCTTATCGCCCTACTTGAAATTGACTTCTGCTGAGCTAGAATAGGGTACAAAAATTCCAGTCGAGGTTCCTAGATTAGGAGATCATTTAGAAAGAATTCCATTATTGCTTGTCCTTCTCCCTTGTCTCCTTCTTTTGCATGTTCAAGTTTCTTTTCTTAGGTCTAAATAATTTTCATAATTCGTTCCTTTAGGTTAGACTCAGTATTACTTAGAAGGGTTCTTACATTACTAGTAGAAATTTCCTCCACTAATTAACCTACTTAGACCTCCAGATTGTGAATTAAAGAGGCATCGTTCTTAGTAACTTATTGGAATTTGCTTTTGAGTCTCCTATATGCATCTTCCATGCCTCCAATTTTATCTAAAGTTTTATCCAACTTGGATTCCATTGAGCTTGGTTTATCTTGTTGGAAGCTTAATTGTCCTTGAGGTCTGAACTGTCCTACAACATTATCCGTCCATGAGAAGTTAAGGTAATTCTTCTAAACAAGGTTATAAGTATTGGAGTAAAGGTTGTTTCCCCCTCCTCGTCCATTTTGAGCTCTCATATAATTCACTTACTACGGATTGCTTTCCTTCATCAAGAAACAATCTATTGTATCATGGTCCATTTGTCTTTTGAGTTCACACTTTAATTATACAGCTTTTATCGAAGCTAAGGATGACGCCTTCATGTTGTTGAGATGTCGAGTTAAGTTGTCAATTCTAACTCACATCTTCGTCATTTGATAGACAACCACGATTCCTTTTTGTTCTCGGAAGGTAATGCTTTGTCTACTCTACTCGTTCCTCCATAGGCAGTTATTACTCACCATCTCCTCTATCGACTCTTTTGCTTCATCTACTACCTTTCTCATCAATGATCCTCCTAAAACTGTGTCAATTGTTCCTCTCGTATATCGGGTTACTCTATTATAGAATGTTTGGATCAAGAATTCCTTGGGTAAGTTATGGTGTGGGCACTTTCATTGCAAATCCTTGTATCTTTCCTACGCTTCATAAATCAATACCCCGTCACTTTGCTGGAAGTTAGTAATCTCCTTAATGATCTTTGTAGTCTTGGTCAAGAGAAAATACTTAGCTAAAAAGGCATGAACTAGCTGATCCCAAGTTGTGACATTAACTGGGTTGAGGAAATGATACCAAGTCTTTGCTCTATCTTTAAGGGTAAAAGGGAAAGGCCTAATTCTGATTGCATCTTCTAACATCTAATGGTACCGAAAGGTATCACATAATTCAAGGAAATTTACTATATGTGCGTCAGGATCTTTATTTGTTAGTCCATAAAACTACACGCTATGTTGAAGTATGTTTTAGAGGGCTGGTTTGATTTCAAACGATGCTGCTTGTACAGATGGCCCAACTACTCTTTATTTAGCCGCATTGAACTCTGATCTCATGAAGTCCATAAGGGTCTATTGTTGACACCCTTGGTTCATTTCAAGGTCCAAATCTTGCTGAAATTCCTTAACCATTGTTGCCTCTTCTTCTTCACACTGAACTTTCCTAATGGATCATTCTAATCGAGTTATGTCTAAATTTAAAGTTTCAACTGCACAAATCGATCTTCTTGTGACTCTTATGTTCATGCAAGAGCACATTTTTAGAATTAGAAATAAACAACGAAAAAAATTAAAAACTAATTAAAAGCCTTAAACTATATAATTAAAATAATCTCCTTTCTAGCAACGGCACCAAAAACTTGATCATGATTTTTTGATGTGTCTAAGTTTTAATTGATTAACCTCGATAATCTACAAGTGCACGGGTCATTCACATAATATCTAAGGTGTTGATCCCACAAAGAGGGATAATCTAATCTTACAATCAAAGGGCAAAAACAAATTGCAGAAATTTAAATTTAACGAAACTAAAACCATAATGCAATTTCAATTAAGCAAATCAATCCAAAAATCAATCATGAAAATATTAATAAATTAGCAATTGCAATGCACACTCAAGAATCAACCTAGGGAACTAACAATTTACAGAAAGGGAAATTTTACCTATCTTTAATGCTAACCTAATCTATTATGAATTATTGGATTATTGGTTCTAGACGGTCCTAAGGTTGATTACTCTCTCTCAAGTTATAACCATTAACCATATTTTATAAACCCTAATCAGATTATAGGAATTGCAATCTCTCGATTAACAATCTATCTAACCCTAATTAGATCTGAAGTTGTCCAATAAACTATCGAAAACCTATACAAGATCTCTCTTCGCACAATTACCGATTTGATTAAATTCTCGTTCTATTAAATCACCTAACTCTCGTTAGCCTAATTTAATTATTTTTCATTCAATTTTCCCTCTCAGTACTGAATTTTGGAATCTCAGAAATTAATCACAATAAATCCAATAAACACAAAACAATCAGATTTCATTAAATCAAAAGTAAAACGTCGAAGGTGAGTTTAGAACATCTCAACATTCAAAAATCCTACCATCATGCTATTATTTCCAATTCTGTACAATAATAAAAAAATAGAAAATAAACAAGAAATACGATCTAAACGAAGAGGGGAGGCAGTGACATCAAGAAACTCTTGATCCAAGAAGTACGTCAAGTTAGTTTCTTCTCCTCTTCTCTCTTCCTTCTTCTCTTTCTCTATCTCTCAACAATTCTTTCTAGATTTTCTCTAAAAATTGGCTTATGCAAAAGCTTTTCCCTCCTCTTTGTCTTATTCTTTAAATAACTTTTGTGTTCTGAGCAACCCTAAGGTTTTTTAGGGGTCAAAAAGGTCCGAAAAATCCTTTGAAACTTAACTTTTTGAGTGTTTACGCATCTGTCCGATGCAGACCACAATTTTGGCCTTGCATGCCATGATCGTGGGCCACATCTAAGCCTTTTGTTACGGTCGTAATAAGCAGGCCACAATCATGGGCCATGTCCTAGGCTTTTGTCATGATCGTGACATATGGGCCACGATTGTGAGCTAACTCTAGCGCTTTTGTCACAATTGTGGCCTGTTATGCCATGATTGTGGGCTGTTGTTTCAACCCTAGTGTCTCCGAAACTTTTCCGTTCTTCGATGTTGACCCTAAAACACTAACAAACACATCAAGGTTCCTCAAAAACATAATAATTAAGCTCAAAGACTTGTACTAACCCATAAAACACTTAAAACATAAATAGTTAACAAAGTAACAAAATTTTAAACTAAACACATACTAAACTATTGAATGAACCATTAAATACATATAAAACTAAGCCCTATAACCCGATGTAATTCACACTTATCAACCATTTAGAGGATTTTATAGAATACATGACAACTATCTAAGTTACTAATCTAAGAATGGAGGAAAACTACCACATTAGGAATAATAAACAGAAAGAAAGGTGGTACTTAAGCAAAAAGATTGATGTATCCCTATTTATTAAAAAATGGATAAGTTCCTTCCTCGAGAGTAAAGTATGCTTCAACAATCCACTATTTTCAGAACATGACCAATTATGGTTTAAAATTTCTTCGTAAATATGTCAAGGATATCACCATTATAATTTAATAACTTCCTTGTTAAACAAGAGGGCTTTGAAGAGGCAATGTAAAAAGGCCTCAGTCTTGAGGTGTAGGGAAACTATATGAAGAAGCCCTATAAAGTGAAAAGGGAATTAAAGATTCTTAATTCTCTTAAAGCTAATAACAGTTAGTTGAAAACTTAAGGAAGCATTAAAGAGATTAAACAAAGTTCAATCACAACTCTATTTATCCCTCATAGATTCTATCCTTCAACTAGAAAAAAAAAACTCTAAGTGGTTATGTATAATCCTTACCAATAATCATTCACTCTTGTAACAAAGATCTAGAACTTTTTAGCTAAAAAAAGGAGATAAAAATAGTACTTTCTTTTATAATCAGTATTTCTTATTAAGAAATAACAATAGAATTGTCTCTTCGTTGAATGATGTAAACTCTATTATTGGTTCTCAAAAGATCTTCAGGAGGCTCATACTTTCTTCTCTTAGACCTTGGGATCCCCAACTGAAGGAACCCTTTATATGCAGATTATTCATTCAAAGATCAAATCTCTCCATAAAATGTTTAATTCCTCTTAAGGCCATTCAATGAGGATGATATAGAGAAAGTCTTAGTTTCCTTTAATCCATAAAAAGCACCAATACTAAATTGTCTTAACGCATTCTTCTTTCAGAAAACATGGCCTACTGAATTCTTTTACTATAAGAGTATATTAAAAGAAATAAACAAGGCATTCATATATCTTATCCCTAAAGTCCAATTTCCAAAAACAATAAAGGAATGTAGGTTAATTGCATGTTGCAACACTATCTATAAGGTAATTTCTAAGCTTATTGTGAATAGATTAAAACTTATTCTACCTCCTTACATTTATGGTTATTAAAGAGAACTCATTAATGGAAGACAAATTGGAGACAATCTGAGATAGCTCAAGAGCTTTTAAGAACTATAATAGAAATCAAATTATTATAAATTATATACTCAATTGATTTCTAAAAAGCATTTGACTCCGTAAATTGGGATTTCAATTTGACTCTGAAAACATTTAGTTTTCCTCCAATTTTTAGTGTATAGATTAAGCAATGCGTTACCTAAGTCTCTTACAATGTTATTAATAATGGAGAACTAACCAAATCATTAAGAGTTCAAGGGGGTTGAGGCAAGGTGATCCACTTTCACTTTATTTATTCACTTTAAGTATGGAGGTGCTCATTAGGCTTATTAAACTAACTATTGGTTAAGAAAAGCAATTCAAGTTCCATTCCAAGTTTAGGAAATTAAAACTCATTAGTATATCCTTTGTAAATGACTGAATTTTATTCTCTAGAGCTAAATCTAAATGACTTAATTTTATTCTCTAAAGATAAATCTAACTTCTTAAGTGCTCTAATCTCTACCCTAAGAACCTTTAAATTGCTCTCAAGCCTTTCCATTAATAGGGATAAAAGGTTCATATATCTTTCCTCTAATGCACATGAATATACAGGTTGGTTTTCCTATCTTATAAGTTTGAAGTCTATAAAGCTTTTACTTACATGTTTAGGGATTTCAATCTCTTCTAAAAGGTGAACATACAATGAGTTTTAAACATTAATAGAAAAGAAATAAAAAGAATATGTAGCTACTGTAACAGGAGCTTAGAGGTTAACTCATCATTTTATCTTAATAACATTCACATATATTGATCTTCATATATAATGTTTCCAAGAAATATTGTTATGATAATTGAAAAGTTACTAAAGAACTTTCTATATGTAGGAGATATATTAAGGAACTATAAGAATAAAATAAATGGCCAAAAATTTGCTTACCAAAGGATTGGGGATAATATCTTTTACAACCACAAACAAAGCACTTATGATCAAATAGTATGGAATACTTTTAAGTGACAAGCAAGTTTTATAGGTCAAACGGATGCATCTTATTACTTAAAGGAAGATAGCTTTTGGGTTCAGCCTAAATCAAACTCATTATGGACCATGTTCTATATCCTTAAGTTGAAAGAAAAATGTAAAGATGGAGTTTAAGCATTAGGTTAGAAATGGAACTAATTCTTTTAGTATGACAACCAACATCAAAGTGGCCTTATTGATATAATTGGATAATTGGGTTCCTTTAAGAATCATTATCCCTCACAATGTCACTATCAAGGTGTGTTTAGAAGTAGTTATAGTCACTTGGATATAATACCATGATCTCCACTAATTGATCACAAAACTACATCAGGTATGTACACCAACACATCTTACAAATCCCTATTTAGATCTTATACTCTGAAAGTTTTTTGGCATAGACTATTTTGGTTCAATCAAGCTTATCTACTAGCACCATTCATTTTGTGGCTTGCAATTAAAAGAAGGTTAATTACTTTAGACAGGATAACTAAATTCCTCAACATAATAGTGTTATGTATATCATAAAGATAAGAAGATAAAACTTTGGATCACCTCTTCTTCAATTATTATTGCTAATCCTCCTATCTATGGATGAACATCATGCAACTTTGTAATCTTAATGCTCTCAAGGCAAAATATCATTGAGTGGAGCTGCCACTATAGAGCAGTAAGTCAAAGAGATCAATTGGCATACAAAATCTCATTAGGCTACGTAGTATATAGTTATGGAATGAGCGAAATCAAATGCATGTCTTTAACCAAAATATGCAAATGAGCAACTTGCTCTATGATTTGATTAAAAGGATAAAATTGTGCTAGGCAACTCTTCAAGTACACCTTATATGCAATCTAGTCATTACTAACAATTAGAGGCTTCCTTTAGTTAGACCATACCGATAACAATGAGTTGAGTTTGAGATTTTTTAAAAAAAAACAGTCCTACTAGTAATATACATTTCAATTGGTAAAGATGAATTAACGTTAATTTTCAATAAATTACTTGTTTAATCAAATAACAGCTTGTAACTTTGTTTAGCAAGTATGCTACTTTTTCATTAAGTAGTTGTAATGCGTGACACATTTTAATTCAACTTTTTATGTTCTCAAAAGACTATTAAACATGTGATACAAATTGTATGACTCCTCTAACATAATTCTAATAACAAATTTTGTAAAATAACCCAAAAAATTTGAGGAAAAAGTCCTTTAATAATATGTAATATAACATCTTTTTTGTTAATTTTAGATTATAAGGGTGCTTTCTAAATCAAATAAAACTACAAAAGAAATTTGCATCTTTTAGTCCAAAAAATCAACTTCCCTTATCTTATACTTGCCTATAGAAATGAAGTTTCTTATATGTCCTAAAATATTACACCTATCATATGACATGATTTTCGCATGTGTCTTTTACTATTACACATATATAATTTATATATGAAGAATTGGGATATGGTTGCTTCGTATTCAGTAACAACGCAAAATATAGTTATAAAGGCTGATCTTGTAATGGCCTGCCTCTTCACACCGCTTGAGCATGTTCGGGAATTAATATCATATACCATGGTTATAGAGTTCATCCAGAAAAGGTCCTTTTGTTGTAGCGAAAATGGCCTCTTATAAGCATATATTCATTGATAATCGGGTTAAATTTGATCACTTCGAACAAAATTTTGGTAAGTGGAGCTGGTTGATGTTACACTTTTAATAGCTGTGTTTGGGTTTATGGCATTTTACTACTGATAAAGACATAGAACCAGAGACTTTTAAGCATGTGGATTATTGGTGGGAGCAAATAACGACAACTACAACTAAAACAACGCGGTTTATTCTAGCATAGACGCACTTCACAGTTGACTAAATGTAAAAGTAGAGACTTATACATCGCCTCCAGAGATTTTACCAACCATCTCGTCTAGATTCAAATCATTTGTAGCAAATAATAGCCTAATAAGGCCAAAAACGAATGATAGACGTTTCAACAAAGAGTAACCGGAAATTCACGACTCTGGAAAATTAATTGTTTAAAAATTACACTTTTTAGGTTTTTTGGTCTATTTAAAATTGTGAAACCGTTTAATTACTATATATTCCTTTTAAAGTTGAATTCATTGATTTACATTTACATTACACAAGGAACGAAGGATAAAAATTGAATTCTTCCTACCATAAAATGAACCCGCCAGCTTGTTTTTAACGGATTCGAAGCTTTCTATGCCTACTTGACTGTGGTGTTTTGGACATGCACATCATTCAAGTCCGAGGAAATGAAACAATATTGTTAAAAACACGCCAAAGGAGTTGTCGGGTTACAACCGAAATAGAAATGAGGAGTAAATTAAAGAGTTCGCTTTCCACGAACCAAAATGGACAGAGTTCGTACGTAGCATGAACACACGATTTCACATCTTCGACATTTATTTGGCTAATGCTCATTTGAAGATCTCCCCAACTTTTGAAAAACTAAGGAAAGGCCACTCTCAACTTTAAAACGACTGTCGAGGTTTACATTTGTATAAGTGCACCTTTCCTATGTTTCAATCAGTTTTGGCCTTCTAAAATTATTTAAAGACGAAGTTAACTTGTTTGGAATTTTAAAAACTTTGAGAATTGCCTTCTCTATCTTCCGGAATGAGATTAAGAATCAACAAGGACTTCCATGTACATATTTCAAGCAAATCACATTTGGAAGCCTTGGAAAAGAACTAGTTCCACACGACTCGCTCGTTTTCTCAAGAAGGAGAGAGTTGGCGATCTATTCAACATTTCCTAAAAAAAGAAAGAAAAGAAAAGAAAGCAATTAATGTGTGGAGCACATGAAGAGTCTAATTTATCATTAGCGTCTCCTCCTGTAGACAACGTCATACTAGGCTCCATCATATCACCCGTCTTATCAGGTTTCGTTTAAATGACGACTACCTGCAACAGTCGCGAAACGGGGATCACGTTTCAATGATATTTTATATATATATAATAAATGTACAAATCAATAAATGATGTCTCCAATGAACATACAAAACACATGACGGCCGCCTCCCTACGTTTCCTTGCCACACAAGTCCATGTTAAAGCTTTCCTTTGTTGCCTTTAACAACCAATCCTCTGCATCAACTTCAGTAAAAAACCATACGAAAATGAAAACTAACAGTCAAATTATTAGGATGAAAATATATAATGTTTTCAGATATCGACAATTCCAAGTCTTCACAGCAACCATAAGTACCAATATTTCCAAGACTTTTCTTTTTCAATATGTAAAAAAAAAAAGGAATGCTTTAGAATTAATTGACTTAATTACATAATTATTATTTTGATAATTTTTATTATCATTAAAATTTATACTATTTAAATAACTCTTATTCACTAACATATTTTTTATATTAATTACTTAGATAATTTAGTTTGTAGTTATACGATGAACCTCAAGATCACGATTACTATCTTTTTCCTTGACCGATTTTGCAGCTTAAGATTGGGTGTTTGCTGGCATTAAATTAATGACCACGCCTGGTTTTATGGAGTGATTGTTCCTGGAAACATGAGGAGCAATAATTACAGATGATATGCGTGGTCCTATTTGTGTATGGGTCATACTACTCTATTGGTATCTATCTAGCTACATTATTATCAACCACCAGTGTTATCTTTTGGCCATCCCTTCTCAGAGTAGTGTTTGTATTTTGTATTATTCCTTGTTGCTAGCTGTACCCAGTAAACTGGAATTGTTGGCTTCAAGCTAGCAGCCTCCTCCTTATCTATCAATTTATTTAATTTTTCAGAAAGAAAAGTTATCTTTTGCTTTTCTGGTAATATTCTCTTTTAGCCGTTCAGTTGTAGAGCTGAGGCATATCTCTTTTATTTGATAACAAGCATTAGACGATTTAATCCTACTAATGCATATATAAAGTATTTTTCTTTTCTTCTTTTTAGAATTACATATGCTTGTTTATTATATTCTTTAGCCTACTGTTTTCGCTAGTCCAATTAAGAGTCGAATGAAATTTTAGCTCACATATTCTAGGTTCTAGACATTTCTTCTTCTTGTTTTTTTTTAAGTTTCTTCTAATCATTGTGCTTCCCTGTACGACAAGTTATTCAATAGAGGTGTTTGTATTGACCACATAAGCAAATAGGATCCTATCCTGACAAAAGCTTTTCCAAAGATTGTGAGGCTTAAATGTTTTTAGTTATTAAAAATTGGTGACCCTGTCAAGAGAGGGGAAAAAAAAAAAGAAATCAAACACATATACCTCCAAAAAAACCAATAAAATCTTACTATACGACATTCTTGTATGAAACCCTAATTAATATCTTCCATGGACTGAGGTAACAAATCTATTTCTAACCCTCACATGTTTTTTGCATGATGGCCAACCAAAAGTTAAGGCTATCTGGTTTTCGCAATTTGCGATCTAATATATATATATAAACGAAATAAATATCTTTGCTAGCCTTATCACTGTTTTACATCAAAAAAAGAATGAGATTTTTGCAATATTAGCATTCTGATACAAGAGAAACCAACAGCCTTCTAACCATTGGATATAGGTCATGCCCATTACTGTCAACTTTGCAGTGTTAAGAATTAAATCCTAACAACCTTAATGATAGAATCGTCTATTAAGAGATTGAGTTGTTAACGATAGAATCGTGTATTAAGAGATTGAAAAAGAGATGCGTACCAAACTTCATTGATAGTAATCATTCAACATGAAATGATGCTAATTAGGTTTGTCTTTCAATCCAATTCCCTTTCTGTTTACTTATGACTACTTTTTTTAGAGGATACAGAGAAAAATATTTCACCAATAAAAGGATTGGAAACCATTATTATATATATCGAATTTTTCCATTTACCGGTTAAGTAATCGGAGAAAACTTTTATAATTTCTATTTCTACCCTTCGTAGAAATAAAAATTACATAGTGTATTCTACACATTAATTTCATGACAAATATACCCTTAAGCCTACTTAAGCAATTGATTAGATCACTTAATTTAAGGCTAATGAAATGATAACACACATTAATAATATACATATTTGGTCCCAATATGAATTATGAACATATTAAGTATAGATTATACAAGAGTTTCACATAGATAGCAAGCCGTTGCCTTGGCATTTGCTCTTGCAATCGATTGTACAGAGTCATGTACAAACGTATCAAAATCTGTACCACCTTTTTGTAGACACATGTAGAAATGTCAGAGAACTTGCCAATTGTCACTCACATATAATGAATTTAAATTAGTTTCCTAATATATACTTTCTCCATGGTGATTAGAATAACAAAGCTAGTATTAACAAAAATTTTGCCAAAAGAAAATAAAATCATGGCTATCAATAAAAAATTCCATGTTAAGTATTCATACATATACAAAACTAGAAAAACTGATTTTATATGATTATGAAAACGGAACAACCCCATTAATATTTTCTCGATCACTTTACAAATATTTACAAGATATACCACTATAATAGTAAAAGGAAATTAAATAAGATTCAAATATAAACATATTAATTTTGTCAAAAGTTAAAGATAAACTCGATCAAATTTTCTATAATATTTTTAACTATTTGAGAACACATTTATAACTAAAATCGGCAGATGAAACATGACAAATAGTTGTATGGAATATAAACTTACAAAACGAAGCTATATTATTTTTACCGGTGATTAAAAAATCTAATATGTTTGGTCGGTTCAATTATAAAAATGTTAAATTGTCAAACTTTTTGGTTTAATTTATTTTAATAACTTTTGCTATTAAAAATTGAGAATTTATTAATTAATTGGTCAAATTTATAAAGTAATAAGTTCTTATAAACTAAAACTAATTAAATTTTTTATTTAATAATATTTTAAATTAAATTTCAAATTTTTTAATAGTTAAAAACAGTCTTTTTTATTATATTTTAAAAAATTAAAATTTATTTAATTTTTAGCCAATTTTATAACTATCTAATACCAATTGAATCTTTTAAACATCTTATCGTACTGGTTTAATTTTCAGTTTGATTTTTAAAACATTAATTTTACCTTGTTACATTTGGGTGTGTTATATCAAAAGTTAAAAATAATAAATTTTATGTGATGATAAATCGGAAATTTTAACAAGGCAATAAAAATAAAGGATATCGAAGCACAAAAGATGTTTCCCTAGCTAAAACGTGTATTTCATATATAATAGGCATGGATGGTTGAAATTCGGGCAGATTTTTTTTTTTTATACCAGAATTATGACAATTTTGACAGACGGTAAAGGGAGGGGATGCAAAGTAAGAAAGCCGGGGCGTGTAGTGCACGTGGTTAGGAGGTGTTTCGGTGGGGTGAAGATTCAGACAGGATTTGAGATTTCACACACTCACTGACCAAATGGGACAGCGACACTCGTGTCGATTTCCTATTGGGAAACTGTAAGGAGAGCGGTTCAAAGGATAAAGCCGCGGGCCTGCAAAAGGAAAGAGCGTAATTGTTCGAGGCGCGTGGGAATTAAGGGGGGAAAAAAAACAGATCCAAGTCACGCGGCGAAATTGCAGAATATGCCGACAACTTATTCAACCATTTTGTTCCAACTCCCACGCGCCTAATCCTAATTATCTAATTCCACTCGCCAGCAGCCCCTCTCAGTCAAACGCGGCGTTGACTGCTAATTATCTTCTCACCATGACCTCTCTATATAAAACCACCTCCTCACTACTGCCCTTTCTCATACGTCCCCACCCACATTTTTGTTTCCTCTTACAAAGCAGCCTGCAACAGCTCAAACAAAGAAGGGAATCAAATGGCACCAAGGGACAAAACGGCTGCTGCCTTCAAAACTAACGGCGGCGGTAACGGAGCAGTTAAGGAGGTGCATTTTAGAGGAGTAAGGAAGAGGCCATGGGGGAGGTACGCCGCTGAGATCAGAGATCCCGGTAAGAAGAGTCGCGTCTGGCTGGGCACATTCGACACGGCGGAGGAAGCCGCCCGCGCCTACGACGCCGCCGCACGAGAGTTCCGCGGCGCCAAGGCCAAAACTAATTTCCCACTTCCGGCGGAGACTAATAATGTTGTTGTTAGCAACCACAAGAATGAGAACAATCAAAGTCCTAGCCAGAGCAGTACTGTTGAGTCGTCAAGTCGAGAGACGCCGGCCGTGATGATCGAGTCGCAACCATTGGATCTTAACCTCGGACCTCCTCCACCCGCGGTTAGATTTCCGTTTCAACCGATAACGACGGTCGGTGGTGCCTTTTCCCAGGCTCCGTTGATTAAGAGTCCGTATCAACGGATGATGTTTGATTACCAGCATCATCGAGCTGTGTTCTGTAGTGGCGGTGGTGGGGTCCAGAGTGATTCCGATTCATCATCCGTCGTCGACTTGAACCAGCATGACGTCATCAAGCCTAGGCGGCGAGTTCTCGATCTAGATCTCAACTACCCTCCGGAACCAGAAACCTTTTGAGTTTTGAACCGTTCTAATAATGTTTTGGTTCTTCCGGATTCTAATTTCGTCTTATTTTCTGAAGTAGGAAATAAGATAGGGTAGGGCGTAGATAAATACATGTTTTGATGAAAAGATTAAACTAAAGGAAGTGAGTGAGGCTTGTAACGTGGTCCGTTTGGGTTGTTGATCACATGGTTGAAGCTGCTCATTGTGAATATCTAAACAAGGATGTTTCTTTTTTTTGCAGAGGAGAAATTTTCTAATTTCCCACTGTTAATCTAATCAATTGATTTAACATCAATACTAGTTTTTGTTTTGTACCATCTCAAGTCCTGGGTTATTATCACTTTTGTGTTCGATTTTGCTAATGAACTTTGGCATCCGGAAAAGGTGACCGAGATTTGTTTACTCTGATGGTGTGTGGTGTCCCGTTGGTAGGGAGACATCCGCGTTTGGTTGTTGGGACCCCCTTCCCCAAGTTTGTGCCATTAAAATCGAAAGGGAACGTGGCAGATTCTCGATGAACAGTGTGTTGCCTTGCCTGGGTTACGTTTAATTTTTCATGATTGGTTAAAGCAGAATTTGATGCTTTCCCAGCTTTCCTAATTTGCAAGAATCAAGATGAAGAAAACAACTTGGTTGCCTTTGCAGCTACTGAAAGCAATTTGGTCACAAACTTCCCTTGCGCGTAAGTGAACAATTTCTTGCTAGTCCTGTCCAGTACTCCAATTTGCTTAACTTGGGTACTTAGACCAAGATTGAGAGTCTATCCTATGATATCTTTTATGCAAGTGAGTTGAAGGCTATGCCTAATTGAACCTCGTTGCGTGAATTCAAAATTATAAAAGCACTTACTTAAGCCCACCTCTGATCAAATAAAATATTGTGTGAATTATTTGCTTATCGTAAATAATAAATCTGTAGATTTGTAATCATTCACTCAAAGGAGTCATATTGCTTGATTGATCACTGCCATAATTTGACTAAACAGACAGTTTTGTTAAAGGTGAGTTAAAGGGGACAGATGCCCACAGTATGGGTGCAAGAAACAGTCAAAAATTGCAATGGAGCAGTCATGATCATGCTTTTGCCCGGTACAACCAAAAAAGGCGGTGCGAACAATTGTATTGTATTTTTGTGCCTTACATTTCTTTGCTTTACTTTTGTGCAACCGTTTTTTCTGCCCCACAATTACGCTCGTGAATGCGCTTACAATTACTTTTCAGTTTTTTCGGCTCAAAAATCAAAACTCGTTTCTTTTTAGTAATTCTGTCTTTAAATTTTATTTTATTTGAAGAAAATATTAAAAAACGAAAACGCGTGAGGAGACAACAACGGCGGACGCATTACTAGGAAGGAGACCGAAAGGTTATTCCATGTTGACTGAACTTCTAGAGATTCGTGTTTGGTTGCACGTGTTGCGTAGCCGTCCGATCCTTGAGCCACAGTGAGTGGCGGTGTGTTTTTATATTTTATCTTAAACGTAAAAGAAAAACAGCAAGAAGGGTTAGGACGTGGTATGGAGACAAAACAGGAAGAGCTATGTAAACGCGGCTGCCGCTTTTTTAGGTGGGTCCCAGTCACCTGTAGACGATATCTATGCATAAGATTTCGCATTTTCCCAAATTTATCGCTTTTCGCCATTGCTTTATTGAACATTAATGATCACGTCACTTAAAACTTGACCCCCACCCCACGGCTCACCTCCATTTGTAATAAACTAACAGTAATAAGAAAAAACATACTTCAATTAATTTACAAGAAATTAAATAATAGCCTTTGGTCAAATTAGTCCTATTCCAGTAAATTGGCTATCCGTTAGACACGTAATTGTTCAGTTTGTGCCTATCATGTTGTTTAATAGTTAACACGTAATCGTTAACTTGGTATCTATCAAGTTGTTAAAGTGTCTCGCGTTCAGACGTTTAATATTTAACCCGCTGGTGGTTATTGTCGTCTTCTTCTTTGTTTTAAAAATTGTTGTCTCTTTGGTTTTCTCATCGTAGGTACCAAACTAAGTGCCGTCTTGTAACAACTATTTAGTTTCGAAATTGAAGTGTTGAAATGTCGTTGTATGAATGAAGTTACACTATAATGTATAATCCTTTTCTGGGGTGATCATAAATGGTGGTAATAACTTCGCCGTAAAACTGCTGTTTTAAGTCATTTGGATTTGAAAAGATGGTAAAAAAGATACGATGATGGAAGGAAACAGATTGGGGGGTTTGACATGACATGACACAACAACAAAAGCCGGTTTAAACCAACGATGACTTCTGTTTAACAAGGCTTTATGAATTAGAAAGAAAAAGTACGGCGCGTATAAGCCATGACACAAAGGGGCGACGTGTCCGATAGGGACAGACAGTTGCGCCGGCGAGTCGGCGTGTTGGAGTAAAGAAGGCGGCCTAAAATGGAATGGGACCCGTTTGACAGGAAATTGCCCACAAAAGCGCCACGTTTGTCGCCTAACCGATTTGACGTACAAAATCCCCAATTTAATGAACGCGACCAAAGACCTTTCAATTAAAATAAATAGTCGTAATATGGGAAAACTGAAAAGCAAAGAAGCGGCTTTCATAAAGAATTATTTAAATTTTGTTTGAGGAGTTAGGTTAAAGCATGGGTGATGGGGTGGGAGGCTAGTATGGGCCGGCCGCCGCCGCCTATTTAATGGAATGAGTGGACTTATGCTGCTTCCTGAGGTGACAGCTCGCAGCCCTTTTGTTTACAGTCTATACGCGTATCGGTCTCCGATTAATTTGAGTGAGAGCCGTAATATTTTTGTTCTTTATTTTCAGCAGAATCACACTAGTCGTTGCATCGCAATCATTCGAAGCCACGACGCCGTCTCTCTGTATTTGCTATTGAAATGACAACTTTGGACATTTACTTTCCAAACTTAGGTAACCAAGTAAATATCATATTAATATGGTAAATTGTATATGTTAAATATTTCATTTGAGTGAGATACATATTAATAATAAATGGCAAGTTATGGTGATACACATACGCACTTAAGCATAAATAAATTGTTAATATCTAATTATATGTTATGTTATCATTTACGGTTTTAATAGGAGGAGTTGGTTGATCTAAAATTAGTTAACCAAGTGTTATTGCTCAGTGAAATTTTTAAAGACCTCAATAATATTTAATTATGGTGGCGTTAGGAATGTTATTATGTTAGGTCACCAACGTATCTTGAATCGATCTCCATAAAGAGAGAAGCTTAAAATCTTTATTGTCCATTATAAATTAAATACTAATACTTTAAATCCTAGTACCACTTTTACGACCCTTTTTCTGAGAAGATAAATATCTAAAAGGGACAAAAGAACTTTGCCAGTGTCTTTTATTTAGTGACCAATAATTGAAACATACATTACATTTGTAATGCCCCCACTTCGAAAATATTTGCTTCTAAAATCTGAAGATTCTTGTCCCGGAAATCAAGTGAAAGCATGCGCATTAAATGTGTTAATCAATTATATAAAGGGAGAGAGGAGGAACTTGGACTTCTTATTTTCATTTTCTGGGATTCTTAGTCTAATTATGATAGATTTAGTTAATTTGATGTTAGCGTTCAAACCTTATATTTCAATCCACGTCATGATTCTTGATATGTGGGGCATTTCATTTCCCCTTTCAATAGATATCTAGGCTTAATAATTAAAACCTAAAAGGATAATGTTTGTAATTCCAAATTACTGAATTAGACATTAGATATGACGATTCTATGTGGGCACTCTAGAGAGGCAATTGTTAAGAAGCTTTCCAGTTCCTCACTTCTAGAGAGGTAAGGACTATGTCCATCGGTAAATAGGAAATGAAAAATGTTTGACCGACGGAATAGAAGATACCGTCGCAAAATTCAAAAACAACAAACATCTTCACCGACGGACAAATATTTTCCGTCGGTGAATCAGTAGATATATCACCGACGGGGATCTTTTCCGTCGGTAACGTTCATTCCATACTTTAGTTACCGACGGACTGGTACCAGTCTATCGGTGAGTTGATTGCACTATTACCGACGGATTAGCGCAGAGCGTCGCTAAATCTTCCATAATCACTGATTGCCGACGGCACTAGCTCGTTCCGTCGGCATATAATCTAGTCAGCAAGCAGACGGTTCTTCTAGAATGCGTGAATACCGACGGAATGGATGTTCTGTCGGTATTTGAATTTTAGCCTGCGTGTATTAGGCGCTCGTTTACCAACGGAACATTCCATTCCGTCGGTAACTGTCGGCACGCATCGACTTTTGTGCACGCGTAAACCTAATTTACCGACGGAACGGAGTGTTCCGTCGGTAAACCAGCGGCTTTATATAGCCGCGACCTCCCCCCTTTCATTCACTATTCTCACTTGTCTTCTCTCTATTGGATTTTCCTCTGAGCTTCTTGAGGTAAACTTTGTTATTATTGTGTTATTTTTAT
>JAOSBN010000002.1:35605544-35615923 GCA_027563595.1 Erythroxylum suave | reverse complement strand
TCGTCGGTAAATTTAGCTACGGCCGTATCACCGACGTTTTCGCACTGTCGTTATATTCCGTCGGTAACCTTAATACCGACGGAATATTTGATTATTCCGTCGGTAATTTTCGTCACTAAACGTCTATTTTCTTGTAGTGATGAAAAATATTTTGAGACTGATAAGTCGAGATCATCACTGGTCGTTGCTTATTAAATATGACAAAATTATATTATAAAATTATATTACTAGTTTTAAAAAATTACCTATACATATGAAAGGTTTCATCTTGGCACTAAAGGATCACATAGGTCTGTCTCAAGAACCCTATTCAACCCCTATTGCCTATATCATGGTCCTTCCCAAATAGACTCTACTGACGCATCCATAAGTAAATTATAATTACAGTTAGTTGCTAGCATAACTAAATTATAGATTATCTTCAATAAAAGCAACTCACATAAATATTTCTCATTTCTTAAATTAAAACAATCAATCAAATAAAATAAGAACTAGCGTTTTCTCTATCGAAATATTTAAAAGCATTTAGAAACGTGTCATAACCAAAACAATGAAACAATAGATAAAAACAAGGAAAATATGGTATAAATAAAGCTCCTTAGGATTTGGCATTTTAAAGAGTTTTATATAGGACTTATTAGTGAGTGTGCCTGCTATGATTTGGCTCGGTGATCTTATCAAATTTAGTTGAATTGATTGACAGAAGGCATGTTACTAAAGATGGTGGAGCAACTTCTTGATTGGTGTTAAGGCCAAGACCATTTAGTGTCGCTAATGAACATATTCAGATAAAGTTGAAATGTGATGCATCAGGTTAAAGGAATTTAGAATAAAAGGAACCTAAAGTATGCAAGATATTATATCAAAACTAACTTCTATCCCTCATATCCTATAATGTTCTTAATATTAGGATCTAGTTTATCCCTCATCTTGAGTATATGAAGAAAAGATTGAGAAGTATTTGCTTTTGGTTAGACTTTACAAAAACTAGAACCTCTAAGAAAAGTGAGTTGACACATTTAAAATATAAAGATTTTTGGCCAATATGGAGCTTTCATATTCTTTTGGCTAAGAGGAATTTATTCATAGTTTTGATTGCTTTGATACCTAAGCCACCTTAGTCTTTAAACTTACACATATCCATCCATTTAACATTGGCTTTATTGTTATTATTCAAGCTTTCTTTCCATATATATTTCTTTTATAGCCTTTCAATGTCTTTAATGAACTTGATGGGGGAGAAATAGATAACCACACCAATCAACTTGCAAGCTAGAGAGAACAAAATTGATTAGTTATAAGTTACATGAAAAAGACAAAAACTTGTTGCTATAACTACTTATTCTCTTATGAATGGCATTATTAGGGCTTGGTAATCATATTACGTAAGCCTAGTGAAAACAAAAGGTACTTCTAAATACTTAAAAGGGGCTTTAGTAATTAAAACCCTAAGCTTTTAGTAACAAAACAAACAAAACTCTCAATTCTATTTGAAGACATGAATCTGCCTTTTCTCCGGTTAATGTTGATCTTAAAAAGAGTTTGAAAAGTGTCAAGAGAGTCAGGTCTGCCTTGATTGAGTCTACACTTGCTACACATAACATAATGATATCATCAACAAAGTGAAATTAAAGATTTCAAGATCTTTGCATTTAAAGTGGTAATGGAAACTATTTAAGCAATTGATTTTCTCTCAGTTAATCTTTAAAAAGCTTTAATATATATGATAAATAGGTTAGGGATATGGGTTTTGTTGTCTTAGATCCCTTTCACCTTTAAGGCAGTAAAGGGCTAAAAGATCGACTACTTTAATTCCTGTTTCAAAAATAGATAATTTTGTATCTAACTGTATAAAGGTAGGCGTAGATCTATGAATAGGGGATGTTGTGCGAGTATCTACAGGACCTAACTCATTAACAGGTTCTCCAAACACGTTGAAATTTCGTCCCAGAGTGGCCCTGCCAACTGGAACACTTAGAGGAGCTCCCGTGAGATAAAGTTTCAATTGCTTTACCATTGATAAGAATGTTGAAGGAGGCAGTAGATACATACTAATGAATCTAGGTAGTGAAGTCATATGGAAACCTAAAAGCTTTGAGCACTTCAAAAAGAAACCTCCATTTTCTAGATTTAAAGGCATAGTTAATTCTTTATACTAGGATCTCAATGATAGTTTAGGCTAAGAGAATATTATCAAATAAACCATGAATGAATACACCTTGGCTTAGATCAACAAATGATTTGAGAGTTGCTTTGAGCCTTGAAGCAATCATTTTAAAGATGATTTTGTATAACATAATTCAATAAGATATTAGTCTATAATATTGCATCTTTGAATAGGCTAGGAACCTTAAGAATCATGCATAAAAAAGGTCTTATTGAATTCCATTAAAAGTTTAACTAAAAAGAAGAATTAAAAGACCATCTTAGTGATTATTTCCTTTGTTAGGTCCTATATATATATATATAAAGCAATGAGGCCATCAAGGCTTGGTTTTTTATTTGGATCTAATTTAAGGAGGGCTTGCCTAATATTTGCACTCTAGAAGGGATCAATGAGGAAGTTAGCCTATTACTTAGTGATAACCTTAGAGATGAAATTCAAAACCCTGAAACTTTCATTGAATATAAATTTTTGTGTTCAGTAAATAGTATTTTTTGATGAATAACAAATTTTGTGGGACCCAACCTCCAAATAATGAAAAATATCTGGAATAAGTATTAGAGTTTAATGATACTGAAATTGAGAAAAAATAAGTCTTATAAGATGGATTTCGAAAGTTCTGAAAGTTTAGGACTAAAATGCGTTTTTTGGAAAGTAATGGGTATTAATGATTTTAAACCCATTCGGAAATTTTTAAAGAATTCAATCAATAATTATTGACCCTAATTAAAGTATTTCATGTTCAATTCAATGGTAAGCTAGTTATGGAATATTTTCAGGATTTAATTCAGTTAGTTGATGAATTAAATTCAATAAAGGGCAATTTTGTCTTTTTACATGTCAATAAAGGGCGATTTGGTTTTTTTACAGGTCATTAAAGGGCAATTTGGTCTTTTACATGTCATTAAAGGTAATTTGGTCATTTTACATGATGTTAGTGGAAAAATGAGTCACTAGAAGAGAACCAATAGGAAGGTGAAGTGTGACATCCATGAAATGAACATTAAAAAAAAAAATCAAGACTTTTGTCTTCATCTGAACATAAACGTGAGAGACCAAACAAAAGGGAGAAAAGAAGAGAGAAGAAGGGACATTTGGCTAAGGAGGGAGAAGAAGAGTGCAGTTACCGTTTTCATGGTTTTGGAGCATAAATTGGAGAGATCTTGATCAAATGGAGGTACTCATCAAATACCAAGAGAATGGAAGATAAATTGGTAAGTTTTCCTAACCTACATTTCTAATTTTGGGAATTTTAGTGGCATAGATTTATGTAAGATAATTGATGATTTTTGACTTTCCATGGAGTAGATAATAAGTTTGGAAGTATATAAGGGATGAATATGAGAACAGAAAGATTTATGTTTAGTGAATGTTTGTATTTGGTTCTTGGATCACTTGAACCAAACATCATGTTTTGACTATAACTTGGCCTAAATATCTCTAAATTGGGTGATTCTAATTGAAGATGAAACATAAGACATAGTACTAAAAATTACTAGAAGATACCCTTACCTAGTTTTGGCCGAATCATATTGTAATTTGAGATAAAAATGGTGATCTGATGCTGCCCCTGTGTTCGAGCAACTTAAGATGTTTGGTGTATGTTTCTTAAATTATAAGTTCAAATGGTCTGATTTTTTATGATATGGAAACTAGAAACATAGGTGAACGAATGTCTAGAAGACCTCAAGGCCTAATTTGAACGTTTGCTATGTGCAAAGTAAAGATCAAATGGAGGTATAGCTTTTAGATGTAGGCCATAACCATTTGCATAATCATGATATGGTGAATTAAATTTAGTGAGATAGTGTTTTGAAGAAATTGATAAGTTAGAATGGGGAAAAATATGATTTTAAGTGACTTTGGAAGTTAGAAATGAAAACAGAGAACAATAGGATAGCTTTTGGAAGTAAACAGAAATATGATTAGCATATGTGGTATGAGATTATATACTAATCTCGAATTCAGTTAAACTGAATTTATAGTTTTAATGTCTTATTTTCGAATTTGGAAATAAATGCCTAAGCCAAATGCACTTGTGTAAGTACAGGAAAGGCATAGAATGCATAAGTGTGCTTGGCAATAAAGTTGCTTAACAGTGAGTGCATTTTGAATGTATTTAATGAAAATGATTTCTATTTTATCGTGAAGTGAATATAAATTATGTGTTTTATGTTAATGATGCATTATACGTGAATATTGCTAGTACAATTTTATGTTTTTAGCAATATATGAATTGAAGTTTGAAATTTAATTCTTATATGATTTAAGTTTATATTGAGATGATGTTATTGGTTAATAAAAAGGAAATGGTTTTTAGCCTACGGTATACAATAGGTTTTACACATATTATAATACTAGTGTATAACGGTTAACTTAGTGTGGATAAGTGATTTATAACCAGCTCCGTAACTAATGGTTGACTAGTTATGGGTAAGTGATGTAGAACCAGCTCCGTAACTATCGATATATAGTAGTTAACCTAGTACGGGTAAGTGATGTAGAACCAACTCCGTAACTAGACTAGTTATGGGTAAGCGATGTAGCACCAGCTTCGTAACTATTGGTGTATAATGGTTATCTTAGTGTTGGTAAGCGATGTAGAACCGGCTTTGTCACTAGTGATTAAATAATCATGGGTAAGCGATGTAGAACCATCTCCGTGACTTTATGCCTAAAGGTACCATATAGCAAAGAAGTTAGTGATACGCTATGTAGTGTAAGACATTCATGACATTTTTAATGCCACCAGAATTTATTTGAAAAATGATATGAGAAACTTGATTTCGGGAAGCATATATGTCTTATATCAAATATTAAATTTTGCAAATTGGGATGAATTTGTTTTAAGGAGATGTAAATAGTTAAATATGATTTAAATAGAAATTCTAGCACTCACTGAGCTCGTTTGGCTCACACTCTCTGTTATGTTTTTAAATGAAACCTCCCAAGAGTACGCTCAAGGGCGTCAATAGCAGGGACTTCACCTCACGACTAGTCAACTTCATCACATGCTGTTGTGTAGGACTTTTTGTCTTGTAAATATTTTTGGGAACATTTACGTCTTTATGAATATGTTTTGGACTATATTTTGTGTAAAGAACACATCTATATGAATGTTCTAAAGTAAAATGCATGAATATGTCTGAGTTTATTTTTAAGATTATTCAAGTGATTGTTAAGATTGCTTGTGAATGGACTTAAAGTCTAAAATTTACAGTGGGGATTTTAACATAATTATAGAAAATTTTCAATTTTACGAAGATTTTGGAAAATTTTTCATTGTACGATTGAAATTTTTTAATAAAAATGATTAAAAAAACTCCACTGCTTATATATTTTTAATGTTAAGTTAAGGCTTATTGGTGAAAAAAGGCAATAGGCTTAGCTCCATGGGAACTTTCCAGCTAGATCAGATATCGATTGACGGGACAATGTGGGGTGCCGGGCAAGCCACCAAGTCATTTCAGGATAGGGGCCTATCATGAAAGATTTAATTATTATATGGGAAGGGGTGACATTTATAGAGTTGCTTATAAAATTCTTAAAGTATTGAAAGATTAGGGACTTGAGGTCCTTTTTCTTATAAAAGCTTGCCACATAGTCATCTATTAAGACTAAATTATATTGGCAGTTCTCCTGTTGAAGATAGAGATGTGAAAGAATTTGGTTTTCCCATCCCCCCTTTAAGTTATTAAACTCAAGATATTTGTATTATCATAAAGTTATGGTTCCTAATGTAGAGGCATAGTCATTAAGGGAATTTGTGTCTTTATTCGTATAAGTTTTGATTTTTTACCTTTAAGTTTGATGTGGCATTTATAAGCTTATACTTATCGAAATCAATAGAAATAAAGATTTATTGAAATAAAATACTTTAAAAAACACATGACATAATATAAATAAAAAAATGTTCAGTAGCAAAATTAGACTATTAAAATGTAAAAGTTGTAAAGGAAAAAAAAATAAAAGATCGAATTTTTTAAGGCTTATCATCATAATCATTTTCCTTTTTTTGATATTGTTGAAGATTATGAAGGCTGTTTAAAGTACCCACATTTTGAAAGTAGTTGGACAATCGTTGCTCCATCTATAGCAATTATGGTCCTTGTTTCTTCACTTTCCTTTGAATCTTTTGTAGGATGGAATTTTGCCTTACTACTTATTCTTAATGTCAGTGATAGCTCTGTTAATCCTCTTCCATAACAACTTTTGTGGTTTTGATTAAAAATCTTCACAGTCCATCGTCACCTCCTTTATCTAAGGCACCTCAGTTGCTGGTTGAATTTGCTCTCTCATGCTCTTATCGTTTGTTAGCCTCTCTTTCTCCCTTTCTAAACAAAATAAGCTCTAAAAACTTTCCTAACTCATCTTATATGCTTGAATATACTAAGGTTGATAATGGCCATGCTATAACCCATAGTCATCTTTAAAATAAGTCCTTCCATAGATGGATCACTTCTTTCTTTTGCCCACCTATTATAAATATTTGATAAAGTAACAACCTCGGTTACACTTCCTCCTCTCTACTATGCACTAAAGATAAAAAATGGTTTATAAGGATCACCACACACTCTCCCTTCTGGTGATAATCATATATGTATTTTACCCTTTATAAATAAATAAGGGTTGAAGATAGGATGTGGGTACTCTTACTCTGAGATGGGTCATAAATAGTTATTTCTACTAATATGAACATCTTAAATTTTTTAGGAATATGGTTAATTGGCTTTATTGGGAATTCAACTATATTGCTTTTGTACTCCTCCATTTCTATATAATCGAGTATAAAAAACCACCTTATATCCCAACATTATTAAGTTACATTTCAATTATCTTTCTCCTAGCTTAAATTTAATTGCATTTATTATATACAATTTGGCATTCCAATTTATCCTAAAAGTAGTCAAAATTTCTAATGTGAGCTACCTATATAATTGTTCAACAATGTCAAAGAACATGCGTTTTCCTAATTTACCCATATACCTCCTCACTTCACAAATAATGTCTCTAAAGCAATCCAATTCAGATACATATTTGATTCAAAGGGTCTAGCTTTGAGATACACAAACCTTTCACAAAAGTTGGGCTTAATAAAGGCGACTATAAGATGCTTTATCTAAGTTGATTCCCTTGCTTATGCTTGACAATTTTTCATACCTTAAATTTCTCAAATCTTAGTTCTTCAACTTGTGGATGGTTGAGAACTTACTCTCTTGCATTGTTTAAAAGGTGAAATAAAGAAAGGCAAATAAAAAGAGCTCAAAATAGTGAAATTCCTAAAAAGAAAATTCAAAGCCCTAATTTTTCAAAATATGGATTTGAGCTGAAAAGTTGGTGACTTTTAATAGAAAAACGAGAAATGTCAAAAAACTTGTAGGTTTTTCTAGAAAACTTGATTTGGCTTGAAAGATATGGTTTGAACTTACCCCTTTCAAAAATTTAGGGAAATGGTTTATGACAAGGTCTTTATGCAAATCGTAAATCCATTTGAAGCATAAGTACTCAAGACACAGTCATATTCTAAATAATGGGGTAATATGGAAAACTCATATTAAGATATGGTTTGGAACACAATCATACACTGAATCATAGATCACTTTGTTCTTACCATACATATAAACATGATCTAGGAAACAAATATGGCTTAGGCCATAGTCAACAATTAAAGACATCGTGTAACTAATAATTACGTTTCTTATTGGCCTATTCTTTGTATCTTTCAGTCTAAATTATCTATAAATCTTTTAAACTTATATCTATTTTTCCTTACATACCTAAAAAATTTCATATTAAAAATAAGAAAAAAAATATAAAAATAAATAAGTCTTGTATGGATGTGATCATGAGCCAAACATTAACTATGAGTTGGTATTCTCTTGTATGGAATAAGTTTCTTGTCATAAGATTTTCATTTACTTTGTGTCTTGTAATTAAAGAAAGGCTAATTACTTTAGACAGAACAAGAGGCATCAATAACCTGAACTATATTTTGTGTTTCACAGATTAAGAAACTAATGCACATCTTCTATTTAATTTCCCTTATTCGTATAGGATTTGGAAGAATGTTATTGGCCTTTGTAACTTGCATCCACATATCAAAGTCTTGTAGGGAATAATGCAGTGGCTATATTCCCTTACCAGGGGTTATAAATGTAACATCCCACCCTCTTGGGACCCATACTCAACATCCTGTGTGATATCCGAGTCTGAGCCCCACGAGGGTGACATGCTAGAGCACTCAGTTAGTCAAGTCTCAGTACATTTTTTTTAAAACAATGCACATATTTACGGAAAAATCAACAATCAAATCACGCCCATTTCGATCCTAAACTTTTTCAATCTCATAAATATTAATTGAACTCAAAATCAATTTCATTTACAACCCTTTCCATTTTGGAAAGTTATTACAGAACATAAATATTCAAATACACAAGTTACAATAATTACAGAAGACTCAATTTGATTCAAAATACAGAAAATACAAATGCAGACGTGAATTGATCCTGAGCTTTATCTCTTACTTGAAAGCAGTGTCTATACTCCTGTTAGCCTAATGGGGTAACTCTTCTGAGCTTGAAAAATATTGCAAAATTTTGGGTGACTTTTTGCAAACTCAGTGCGTGACCATCCTCAATGGCTCACTTAGTCACATAACACATAATTCACATTATTTATTTAATAATCAAATTGGATCTCATACACTTTATCAATCATTTCACATGTTACATTCAACACATATCACATTCAGAAATTATTCAAACCATTATAATCATTCGTATCAGGCACATGTAGTGCACATGAGACTCACTTTTATTTATTATTTTCTTTGTGACCGAGTGCCTTTTTATCTAGCCCATCTCCCTTAGTGGATACCGGGTAGTATCAGATGATGTCCCATATCCCTTAGTGGATACCGGGTACATTCACAACTGAGCCTAAGGCTCTTATCACAGTTTCTGAGCTTTAATCATTTTTTCAAAATCTGATCTTTAAGCTCTTTTTTGGTGGCTACTCTGGTCACAACTGCCTTTATCTTTCATGCAATCATGTAATGATATGCATTAATCACATTTGCATGTTCCCATTCAATCACATTCATATATCATCGGAACTTAGTTCGGCATTCAACATTAAGTTAAGAATCACATTTTCACTTACATGCAAATGCTCAATCAAAACACATTTATCATCAAATTATGTACACATATTTCATCTCATTCATATACAAGCAACACTTCAATATCTCAACCGAGCATCACAATCATCGGACCTCCTGTCTAGAAACCAACACAATTGATCACATTCATACAGACATTCAGTAGTTAATCAATACCAAAATTCACACAAAACAAACAATGAAATGAGATCATCTAGGTCTACTCACAGTACACTTCAGATTAGCAATTGTTTCCAAGATCTGGAAATGTCTGAAAGTGTCCATTTATCCTGCACATCACAATTATGCAATACAAACATTGCACACACATTAATAATTGCACAATTATAAGTATTCCTTTATGCACCATGTGTATGTGGAATATGTACAATGCATGCTCAATGACAATCCTGGGTATCTTTCCATATTTTCTTCATATTATCAGTCTTATATCAAAACTCACTTAATTAAAATTTGTACTTAGGGTTTATACCTCAAATAAGCACTTTGAATCTAATTTCATAACCCAATGAATCATTTCACATTTTTCTCCAAACACTAACTTTCGGGTCTACTATTTCTAATCATTTAAACAATGAAAATGAAGTAATTTGGGAACACTTTCTTTTTGAGAATTTTCATTCTATCTTATAAGTTTCTAATGACACCAAAATCATTCAATTTGGTTCAATAGTGTAAAATTTATACTCCAAATATTTTCAGATTGCTTTTATTTTGAGACAATGCCCAATACTCAACTTCCACCCAAAAATTGAAATTCTTACAGTCCGATTCAGAATTTGATATCTTCAGATAATTTGTAGCCCTATGTCTATAGTTTAATCCAAATAAAAAATCATCCCAATTGGATAAATATAGGTAAAGATATCACCAAAATACCAAATTATATTCTGTGTTAGAAAGTTCGCCGCGGCGAACCAAGGAGAATTGGCCGCAGCGAACTTTAACAGAAACAAATGCAATGAACATTTTCCAGATTTTCAAACTTCCCACACTTACATCTAACTCCTAGATTATCTCTTCCATTTCATTTCC
>JAOSBN010000002.1:35588665-35602126 GCA_027563595.1 Erythroxylum suave | reverse complement strand
ATTATGATGCCATGTGAGGTGTTAGTAGTGATTGATCGTAGTTCACCCTTATCGTAGGATATGTATCGGAATGATCTGCGGGCGTCCCGATGTGTACCCTGCGGTAAGGGGATGCTACAGAAAAACCATCTAATGGTCTTTCACTTAGATATTTTCATGGAATGGATATGTGGCAAGTAGCATGACAAATGTCACTTGCCACATGTCCCTCTGGCTTTACTTGCTCCCACCTTTAATAACTAGTCCATTTGTCTCCAATTTCTAGTCCCAAATTTCAATGACTATTGTCATTAAAACCCAATATCACTTTTCAAAAATTCTATCCAATTATCATATAACAAGAAACATGAAGAACCATCACCAATTTAATAGGTTGTTATTGACTTAATTAAGCTCTTTAGCTTAAGTAATTGAATGATGAACTAAGAATGAGAGGCTTTACTAAAAAAGGTCCACATATACTTTCTCGTTTCAATATGTAGCTATACATCCATCTCATCCATATGGATTCCTTATCAATAAAAACTCTCCACAACCTTCTAACCATCAAGATCTACAGCAACAATAATAACAAAACGGTAAAATTCTCGATAAACCTGGGGCCTGGGGTGGTCCAATGTGCTCAATCTTACCCTTGACTAGTAGAGAGATTGTTTCTAAATGACCCACAAGAAATAGGAATTAATTATTAATTAATAAAAATAAAAATAAAGTACAAAAAATAGTAGTAGTAATAATAATAATACTAAAAATAAAAATAAATAAGTAGGAGAATAATTAGTACTTATTTAAATGATTAGGCTAAATTTTAAAGAAAAATGCTAATGGACCTATAAAAAAGCATAAAACTCTTTAAGAAGGATCCTTTATCCGTATCTTAGTATGTCAAAATTTTTTATTGCAGGTCATGTCCTTGGTAAGTTCTAGCAGAGCCATATCATTCTTGATCACTATTATGCAAGATATATTTAGGTTGAAACAATTATTATCCTAAATTATCTATCTTGAGCCATATAAGTATGTCCAATTAGGTAACTTCCACTTCTCAATGCGCAATTCAACCCAATCGATCTCATTAAGCCTAATTAATCTTTTTATTATCACAAAATTATGAGATACTTCATTCTCCAGATCTAAGGTGTCTATTCTCTTAGTAAATACATCATAGTTATTTTATTACTTTATACAATCTCTAAAATTAAATCTATGTGGATCAAGTATAAACCCAATAATTAAGAACCAATTGAATAATGTCAACCAAAAAAACTAATAAATCATGCATTAATAATTTAAGAATTCATTATAAGATACATCCTTAACCCTAACTAAGGTTTTAACTACTAAGCATAAAAAAGTAAAACTAAAACAAGACAATACTAACTTAAATGACAGAAGAAAAAGAAAGAATTAGAAGAGTTGTCACAAGCTCCTCCAAATCTTAGTCTAAATCCATATCTGATACTAAGATATTTTAAAACTAATAAATTAGTGATAGAGGAGGTTGTCACTAACCTATAAAGTACCTTATAAAGAACCATAATAAGAGTATTTACAAGCTATTGCAAAAAGGAATTCTAAGATGATTAAACTTGTAACTCTGTATGTACTCATAGTGCTTGTTGGACCTCGAAAATTTTTTCAATTATTATCGATTTATTTGTTTAAAATTTTATTTTATTTATTTTAATTTTAATTACGATTTGTTTGTTTATTTATTATCTTAAAATTGGGTCATTAAATTTAGTAAGCATGAATACAGATTAGAATTAAGTTAGAATTAATATGGGAATGTTAGAATTAAGTTAGCTTAAGGAGTTAATGGATAAAGAGACAAAAGAAGGGAAAAATTGGAAGAACAAGACAAATAAAGGGTAAAATGGGAAAAAAAAAAGATAAAATGTAGTCTTGAATTAGAAGAAGAGAAGAAAAGCGTGGGAAGAGAGAAAAGAAGAAGAAAATCGTGGGAAAGAAGAGAAAAGAAGAAGAAGAGTCGTGGAAGCTAGGAGAAAGAAGAAAAAGGAAGAGAAACCAACTTGTTTTAGGTAAGTTTCATCTCTTCTTCTTGGTTGGGTAGAAACATAAAAGAGATTAGAGAGAGAAATGGGTTAATGTTGGAAGAAAAAAGAGGAGAAGAGAAACCCATTTGATTTTTCATGAAATTCTAAACTAGGTTTTAGTTTTCAATCCTAGTTATATTATAGGTAAGTTAAGTTTAGGCATGAATATTTACTTTTGATTATTGAAGCTTTATGAATTTCCATTTGAATGTGGGATGAATGAGAAATTGGCTTGTTTTAGGAAATAAAGAGAATCCCACCTAAAGGCAAGAGGAAAGACAACCTTGAGTTGGATTTTTGCAAACGATTTAGGTAGGTAATGTATTTATATTTATTGTGTAATTGGGTAAATTCTTGCCTATGTGTGTGTGTATTGATTTGCTTGCATTGGATTTCTTGAAATTGAAATCATTGTGAATATTTGAAAATGCATGATGAATTATGATTATGTTATGCCTTGAAAAAGGTTATGATATTTGTATAAAAGAAAAGAAGAAAAAGTAAAAGAAGCATGAAATTTGTTTGTGAATGGGCAAGAGAGGAACCCGTTTCATTAGTCACATACACGTTGACCCATAGCCTTCTACTGGCTACTCGCTTGAGGCCACGAGATCCTGAGAAATTGAACTTGTTTTGCTCACGGAGTAAACTTCGATTTATTCATTTCGTTCCACAGAACTCTCGAGCCATTTGTTTGTGCATTGCATTTTTTGAATTGTCAAGTATGATGCATTTGAATGTTGTGTTAAATGGCTAAAGTTTATGTTATGTGTTATAAGTTTTGAGCTAAATTGATTAATGCTTGAATTGCTAGAATAGATTGAGAATTCTTGAATTGGTAGCTATACCTATACATATGCTTAAATTATGGTCAATTGCCGATGGCTATAAATATATTATTCATTGAGCTGTGTAGCTCAACCCATCCTTTTTCCACTTCTCAGGTGCAGATTAAGACGGTTAGCAATCCTAGCAAGGCATCAGAAACTCCAAGACAGTTAGAGACTTTTGTACTAAGTTAGTGAACATTTTTGGATAGCTTTATAGGCATATCAAACATGAGCATCTTAGGTAATTTGTTTTAAGTTTATGATGTGTATGTTGATATGTAACTAAAGCTTGTTCAAATTTTACTTTGCTTAGTAATGAGAATGAGAATTTGATGATTTGCAGTTGTGTATGGTGATGGTTGTGAAAGAGGAATGGGTATGTGATTGCAAATTGTTGTTTCTTTAGAATAGTATGTTAGAGATTGGAAAGGTTGTATGGGATTAATTATTTGAGGTGAGATTTAAGAGTTTAACAAAAGTACTTAGTAGTTGAATTGATATGAAGAGGATGTGTATTTCAGTGTTGACATGTTTGGTCAGGGTTGCAGATTCGAAGGTTTTACCACGACGAAGTCAGACTCGGCCACGGTGAACTTTTCTCGAAAGGTGCTTTAATCTTAATCTCATAACTTTCAAGGAATATCTCGGGAAAACTTTGCTACAACCAGCTTATAACTTCACCGCTGCGAAGTTTTCTCGAGAGATTCCTAGGACATATTTCCTGGTTTCACTGTGGCGAACCTATATTTTGACCCTCCAAATGGAAAAAAAATCTTTTTTTTGAGTCTTCACAAAAGTTGTAGATCTAGAAGTCCTCTTTAAAACCATCCTAATACAACGTTAATCCGATCTCTCTAGTGAAAGTTATGCCAATTGTCTCAAGATAGGTAAAATATGATTGAGGACATAATCAAGTTTGACTCTTTTGGACATAACTTCATCATCCGAACTCTAAATAAAGTGATTATTGAACTAATAGATTCCTAACTTATTTCTCTACCTCTTTATAAAATTTTGGTATCCATTGGAGTTGATTCGAAAAAGATTAATGGAGATAAAGCGAGGGAAACAACTGAAAGAGCATGAATTGATAGTTTTACTGAACATACTTCGGTATTTTAAATATATCTTGATTTGTAGAGCTTCGAATGAGATGATTATTATTTCAAAATAAAATAGAGACATAGAGCTACAATTGATATGAAGAAGTTAATTTGTGATTCCTCTGTCGGAACCGGTTTTGGCTAGAGAGATCCTATGGAAATAACCTTATAGGGTAATACGTTCACATCTTTTGATATTCCAAATAGTTGGGCTCCGAAAATGGGGCCCAACATCTTGTGGTATCAGAGCTTAGGTTATTCCTAGGCTTAGGATGCATAGTGGTATAAATTAGTCTGATGTGTGATTAATTGTTTGCTTTGTTAAATTGATTGATTGCATTAAGTGACATGCATATCATGCATACATGTAGGAAATAAGGTTAAAATGAAACCTAAGCTAATCGTTAGTGTTTAAATTAAAGGAGCAAGATGCCACCTTGTAAAAGGATATGAGGAGTTTTGCAAGGATCAATTGTACTTGACTCTCCACCAAGAGAGGAGAGTACTGATGAGTCTATAGCCCCAGGAAATGCTAAGGCTTCTGTAAAGCAAGGTAGTGGGCCCGTTTGATCACAGACGCGGGAGTCTCTTTGTCCACAGGAGCAAGTGCCTATGTCATTGAATCCAAGGATGTTTCAGGCATTTGTCCAGGCCATGGGCCAAATGCCACAAACTTCTGCTCCTGCCCCATCTAAGAAGGGGAACTAGTTTGATAAGCTAAGGAAGTATAGAGTAGTGGATTTCTATGGGACAACAGATCCAAAAGAAGTCGAGACTTGGTTGAGAAAGACCGAGAGGATATTAGATCAGATGGATTGTGAGGATGATGAGAAAGTTGTGTACGCTGCAAGCTTGCTAAAGGGAGATGCTCTGCATTGGCGGGAGAGTGTGCCAGTTAGTCAGATGAAACCGCCATATTGATAAAGAAGGACTTCCTAGCAGTGTATAAGAAGAAGTATTTGTCTAAAGTGTATATCCAACAAAAGCAGAAGGAATTTTTGAGTGTTACACAGAGGGAAATTACAGTGAGCGAGTATAACCGCTGGTTTACGCAGCTATCCAGATATGCAGCTGAGAAGATGATGAGTGAGACGGCTAAGCACCGTAGATTTAAATCGGGATTGCATTTGGCTATTAGAGAAAAGGTAGTGGCGCAGAACTTTTATGATTTTCAACAGCTGGTTGAAGCAGCGCTAAGGGTCGAGAATGTGGAGAACATCAAGAGTGTAGTGAATAGAAAGAGGAAAGGAAGAGAACAGTTCAGGAGGGGAGGTGGTACTCTTATGTCAGAAAGGAGAGCCAGGACTTTCCTTATGAAGTCTGAGGAGAGGAGCAGCGGCGCAAGTAGATCTAGGTAGTTGAGAACCGTTTCTCAGCAGACCTCAACGGCTGGAGGCAGCAGAAGGGGAGGGGGAGATAAGTCTTCCATCCCCAAATGTGATCACTATGGGAAACTCCATACAAGGGAGTGCTACCGATTAACAAGAGCTTGCTTCAACTGTGGAGAAAAAGGGCACATAGTTAGAGAGTGCCCTTAGTATACAAGCTCATACGCAAGCTTTAGGGAGGAATGAGATTGTGGGACACAAGACTGCAACTGAAGTGGGAAGTTATGATGCAGCCAAGAAAGTGAATCCTCTAGGAAGACCTAGGGGACAAGTACCAGCTAGGGTGTTTGTAATGACATGGGAGGACGCAGAAACAGCTCCAGAATTTGTAACTGGTACGGTTACATTATTTGATGATAATGTTGGTGTTTTGATTGATCCAGGTTCTACCCATTCATTTATTTCATCAAGTAGAACTGTGCATAGTAGAGAACTAAGCCCATTGGATACTCCTTTGATGGTTAGTACTCCAATCGGCCAGTATATTATTATTAGTCAAGTCTATAGTGATTATGAAGTACGTATTGGTGGGGAACACTTAGTGGTAGATCTAATGCCATTGAAGATGGGAGGATTAGATGTGATACTGGGCATGGATATGTTAGAACAGTATAACGCCCATCCGGATTCCAAGCAGAAGACAGTGGAGTTCGAATTGGAAGAAGGTAGAAGGGCAGTGTTTATAGGGGACAGGAAAGCACGCCTACCTAGAATTGTTTCAGCTCTGATAGCTAAGAAGATGATAAGGAAAGGTGTGAAGCAGTTTTGGCCTATGTGGTAGATATAAAGGCAGATAGAGGAAAGTTAGAAGATATTCCTATGGTCATGGAATTCCCAGATGTCTTTCCTGAGGAATTACCAAGACTACCATCCCCTAGGGAAATTGAGTTTCCCATTGAACTTCTTCCAGGTACTGCACCAATATCAATTCCACCTTATAGAATGGCTTTGGCATAATTAAAGGAGGTTAAAGAGCAATTGTAAGAGTTATTGGAGAAGGGGTACATTAGGCCTAGCTCTTCGCTTTGGGGAGCTCCAGTCCTTTTTGTGAAAAAGAAAGACGAATCGTTAAGAATGTGTGTGGACTACTGGAAGCTCAATCATGTCACTATTAAGAATAGATATCTGCTTCCACGCACAGATGATTTGTTTGACCAATTGCAAGGGGCAAGGGTCTTTTCTAAGATAGATTTAAGATCAGGTTACTATCGGTCGAGGATAAATGAGTCTGATGTGTCAAAGGCTACTTTTAAAACACGGTATGGGCACTTTGAGTTCTTAGTTATGCCTTTTGGATTAACAAATGCCCCTACAGCCTTTATAGATTTAATGAATAGAGTCTTCAAGCCTTTCTTAAATTGATTTGTCATAGTCTTCATTGATGACATATTGGTTTATTCCAAGAGTGACAAGGAGCACGAGGAACATTTAAGAATTGCTTTGAAGACATTGAGGAAGGAAGAGTTATACGCTAAATTCGACAAATGTGAATTTTGGCTAAAGAAAGTGGCATTTCTTGGACATGTGATTTTAGACCAAGGAATTCATGTAGATCCGAGAAAGGTAGAAGCGATTGTAAAATGGGAAGCACCTAAAAATGTAGCTGAAGTGATAAGTTTTTTGGGCTTAGTCGGGTATTACAGAAGGTTTGTGAAGGGCTTTTCTATGATAGTAGCTCCACTTTCCAAATTGACAAGGAAGAATCAGAAGTTTATGTGGACTGAGGAGTGCCAGAATAGTTTCGAGGAATTAAAGAATAGGCTCACAACTACACCAATTTTGACTTTGCCTTCCAGTAGTGATGGATACATAGTGTATAGTGATGCCTCGAGGAAAGGATTAGGGTGTGTGCTGATGCAAGGAGATAAAGTGATTGCCTATGCTTCTAGGAAATTGAAACCTTATGAGTTGAATTACCCTACGTATGACTTGGAGTTAGTTGCTATAATATTTGCATTGAAAATATGGAGACACTATTTATATGGAGTCACCACCGGCGTGTTTACAAACCAATAGAGTCTTAAGTATTTGATGAGCTAGAAAGAGTTGAATTTGAGAAGAAGAAGATGGTTAGAGCTACTAAAGGATTATGACTTGATGACAGAATATCATCCAGGGAAAGCTAATGTTATAACGGATCCACTGAGTAGAAAATCAACTATGGCACATGTGGAGACAATGTATCTTCCTTTGTTAAAGGAATTAGCCAAACTCAGGGTGACATTGAGATAAGCTGAATCTGGATGTGTATTAGCAAATTTTAGAGTAAGGCCAGTGTTAAATGAGAAGATTAAGGAACTACAGAAGCAAGATAAGTATTTGAGCAAGCTTAAAGAAGAGATTAAAAATGGTAAACCTTTTGAAATAGGGGTAAGGAAAGATGTATTGTTGGTGGTAGGTAATAGACTATGTATTCATGGTATGCAAGAGTTGAAAGACAAGATTCTTGATGAGGCACACAATGCGCCTTATGCAATGCACCCAGGAAGTACGAGAATGTATAGAGATTTAAAAGAACACTTTTGGTGGAAAGGAATGAAGAAAGATGTTGCAGAGTATGTTAAAAGATGCTTAGTGTGTCAGCAAGTTAAAGCAGAACATCAAGCATCTATTGGTAAGCTTAAACCATTGTCAATTCCTAAATGGAAATGGGAGAAGATTACGATGGATTTCTTAATGGGATTGTCAAGAACTAGCAGGAAGCATGATGCAATATGGGTGATTGTTGATAGGCTAACCATGGTAGCACATTTCTTGCCAATTAAATAGATGGATTCTTTGAATGCTTTGGCCAAGAAATATATCGATGAGATAATCAAGCTTCACAGGATTCCGAATTCTATAGTCTCGGATAGAGATCCTTACCTCCAGATTTTGGGAAAGCTTATAGGAGGCTTTGGGAACTAAGTTACACTTTAGTACAACTTTCCATCCACAGACTGATGGACAATTGGAGAGAACAATCCGGACTTTGGAGGCAACGTTGAAAGCTTGTGTTATGGATTTCAAAGGCTCATGGGGTGATCATCTGCCGTTAATTGAATTTGCCTATAATAATTCATATCACTAGGGAATCCAAATGGAACCTTATGAAGCTTTGTATGATAGGAGGTGTAGAACTCCTATTTGTTGGGATGAGGAAGGTGAAAGGAGGCTTTTAGGGCCTGAATTGGTGCAAGTCACAGTTGATAAGATTAACTTAGTGAAAGAGAGACTTAAAGCAGCACAAGATAGGATGAAAAATTATACGGATGCACATAGAAGGAAGATGGAAGTTGGAGACAAAGTGTTTCTTAGAGCTTCTCCATGGAAAGGGGTTTTGAGGTTTGGTAAGAAGGGCAAGCTTATTCTGAGATACATAGGTCCTTATGAGATCATTGAGAAGATTGGGCCTTTAGCCTATAAGTTAGCCTTGCCATGGGAATTGTCTAAGATTTACTATGTCTTTCATGTATCGATGTTAAGGAAGTACCAATCAGATCCTTCACATATAATTCAACCATCAGAGGTACAACTAAAGGAGGATTTGACGTAGGAAGAGCAACCAGTGGAGATCTTAGATTCAAAGGAAAAGATTTTGAGAAAAAAGGTTGTGAAGCTGGTTAAAGTCTTATGGAAGAACCATTCGACAGAAGAGGCAACATGGGAGCCTTTGGAAGCAATGAAGGAGAAGTATGCACATCTCTTTATGGACTCAAGTAAGAATTTCGAGGACAAAATTCTTTTAGGGGGGGGGAGAATTGTTGGACCTCAATTTTTTTTTAATTATTATCGATTTATTTGTTTAAAATTTTATTTTATTTATTTTTATTTTAATTATGATTTGTTTGTTTATTTATTATCTTAAAATTGGGTCATTAAATTTAGTAAGCATGAATAGAGATTAGAATTAAGTTAGAATTAATATGGGAATGTTAAAATTAAGATACCTTAGGTAGTTAACGGATAAAGAGACAAATGAAGGGAAAAATTGGAAGGACAAGACAAATGAAGGTTAAAATGGGGAAAAAAAGATAAAATGTAGTCTTGAATTAGAAGAAGAGAAGAAAATCGTGGGAAGAGAGAAAAGAAGAAGAAAATCGTGGGAAAGAGGAGAAAAGAAGAAGAAGAGTCGTGGAAGCTAGGAGAAAGAAGAAAAAGGAAGAGAAACCAACTTGTTTTAGGTAAGTTTCATCTCTTCTTCTTGGTTGGGTAGAAACATAAAAGAGATTAGAGAGAAAAATAGGTTAATTTTGGAATAAAGAAGAGGAGAAGAGAACCCATTTGATTTTTCATGAAATTCTAAACTAGGTTTCATTTTTCAATCCTAGATATATTATGGGTAAGTTAAGTTTAGGCACGATTATTTACTTTTGATTATTGAAACTTTATGAATTTCCATTTGAATGCAGATTGAATGAGAAATTGGTTTGTTTTAGGAAATCAAGAGAATGCTACCCAAGGGCAAGAGAAAAGACAACCTTGAATTGGATTTTTGCAAATAATAAGGGTGGGTAATGTATTTATAGTTATTGTATAATTGGGTAAATTCTTGCCTATGTGTGTGTGTATTGATTTGCTTGCATTGGATTTCGTTGTGAATGTCTGAAAATGCATGATGAATTATGATTATGTTATGCCTTGAAAAAGGTTATGATATTTGTATAAAAGAAAAGAAGAAAAAGTAAAAGAAGCATGAGATTATGAATTTGTGTTTGACTGAATTGAGCATGAAATTTTTTTGTGATTGGGTAAGAGAGGAACCCACTTCGTTAGTCATGTGCACGTTGACCTATAGCCTTCTCCCGGTTGCCCGCTTGAGGAAACGAGATCTTGAGAAATCGGACTCGTTTTGTTCACGGAGTAAACTTCGGTTTATCTGTTTCGTTCCACGAAACTCTCGAGCCATTTTTTTGTGCATTGCATTTTTTAAACTGTCAAGTATGATGCATTTGAGTTTTGTGTTAAATGGGTAAAGTGTGTGTTATGAGTTTTGAGCTAAATTGATTAATTCTTAAATTGCTAAAATAGATTGAGAATTCTTGAATTGGTAGCTATACCTATATATATGCTTGAATTATGGTCAATTGCTGATAGCTATAAATATATTATCCACTGAGCTGTGTAGCTTAACCCATCCTTTTTCCACTTCTCAAGTACAGACCAAGACGGTTAGCAATCCTTGCAAGGCATCAGAAACTCTATGATAGTTAGAGACTTTTGTACTAAATTAGTGAACATTTTTGGATAGCTTTATAGGCATATCAAACGTGAGCATCTTTGGTAATTTTTTTAAATTTTGTGATGTGTATGTTGATATGTAACTAAAGCTTGTTCAAATATTTACTTTGCTTAGTAATGAGAATGAGAGTTTGAGGATTTGTTGTTGTGTATGATGAAGGTTGTGAAAGAGGAATTGTTGTTTGTTTTAGAATAGTATGTTAGAGATTTGGATGGTTGTATGGGATTAATTATTTGAGGTGAGATTTAAGAGTTTAACAAAAGTACTTAGTAGTTGAATTGATATGAAGAGTATGTGTATTTCAGTGTTGAAATGTTGAGTCAGGGTTACAGATTCAAAGGTTTTGCCACGGCAAAGTCAGACTCGACCGCTGCGAACTTTTCCTAAAAGATGCTTTCATGTCAATCTCGTAACTTCCCAAGAATCTCTAGGGAGGCGAAGTTATAGATTGGCTGTGGCAAAGTTTTCCCAAGAGATTCTTAGTTTCATCGCGGAAAAACATTTAGTTGCCACGGTGAACCCGTATTTTAACCTTCCAAATGGAAAAAAATCTCTTTTTTGGAGTCTTAACAAAAGTTGTAGATCTAGAAGTCCTCTTCAAAACCGTCCTAAGACAACCTTAATCTGATCTCTCTAGTAAAAGTTATGCCAATTGTCCCAAGATAGGTACAATATGATTGAGGACATAATCAAGTTTGACTCTTTTGGCTATAACTTCGTCATCCGAACTACAAATGAAGTGATTATTGAACTAATAGATTCCTACCTTATTTCCCTACCCCTCCATAAAATTTTGGTACCCATTGGAGTTGGTTCGAAAAGTATTGATTGAGAGAAAGTGAGGGAGACAACTGAAAGAGCATGAATTGATTGTTTTACTGAACATACTTCGATATTTTTAATATATCTTGATTTATAGAGCTCCGAATGAGACGATCATTATTTCAAAATAAACTAAAGACATAGAGTTACAATTTTTCTGAAGAAGTCAATTTGTGATTCCACTGTCAGAACTGGTTTTGGCTAGAGAGATCCTATGGAAATAACCTTATAGGGCAATACGATAACGTCTTTTGATATTCCAGATAATTGGGCTCTAGAAACGGGGTCCAATAGTGCTTATTATGAGAATGATGTCTGTTATACTTTTAGACCAATGTCAATTTTGTTTTAGAACTTTTAAGTGCAATATGGTGAGTTCAAAGCTGATTCCACTTCATATTTAGCACTAATAAATAAGAATTAGAGCTTTCCCCATTTAAATATATAAATGCATTTAACCACAAATTGTAGTTAAGATAATGAAAGCAATAAAAAGGAAAAACATAGTTAAAATAAATTTAGATGAAAATTTTGATTTCATTGGTAGCTTGATCCTACAGAGAGAAAAATATATGTATAAAGTGTGTAAAGTCTCTAAAAGTTCTTAAAAATTTAAGGATTCTCTGCTTTGTATATGTTTTTATACCCTTATACATAATATGATCTATGGTTGTTGACTAGATATTGGATCCTCCTATTTCTTTTGAGAGAGAGATATGATCTATGAAATGTTTAATCCCCCAAGTTGTGGATCTTTTGGTTTCTATTCTGATTAACACATAGTCTTTAGCATGCACATGCCCCCAAACTGTGGATCTTCTCATTTCTTTTATGATTAGCACATGGATGTTTTTATGATATGGCTTAGGTTGTTTTACTCCATGAATTTTCTTTAATACCATGTGATCTCTCTTTAAGTCATATTCTAGGCAATATCTCTACCTGCATTTAATTTAAATAGGATATAGGAACACATGTATGTGTGCCATATAAATTCCTTAATGAATTTTGACCTTCTTCATGTTTTTTCTTATAATAGCCTCCAATTCTTAAATAACATCCTAAGGTTAATTTATCACAGTTACATAAAATGAACTCAAAAATTAAGAAAAAAATTAATTTAAAATCAAAATAATTAAAAAAGAATATGTGGATATTTCATGCATATCAAATAAAAGGCTAAAGAATCCAAAAAATGTGTTAATTTCTTGTACTGAAAGCTTGCTTGTTCTTACCGTAAGTTTCCAGCCATAGTACATTCATCATCTTTTTCTAAGTTTACTATTTTCACCTCCCATATTTGATCTGTGATATAACTTTCCAAGCATTTTAGACTTGTTTGTCATTGTTAATTATTATTTATAACTTTATCTATTCTTAACCAAGCAAGTAATCAAATATTAAACCAACAAACCATTTTTACATGCCATTGATACTTTTGTTATCCCACTTTGAATTTTTTGATTGGACTAAGAAAAAGCTTTCTAGTTTTTGTATAAAAATAAGTTATTACAATTGTTAGTCCAATATTAAAATGTTTATATGAATGAAATCATTTTTTATTTAAAATTTTGAGGCTTGTGTATACATATTTATAAGTGATAATATCATTTTTAGGAATGAGATCAAAACTTTTAGAGGTTTTGTGGTTTTCTATTAGTAATTTGTAATTCCAAATTTGCTAATAAACTTAAGTTTCAATTTGGTTTCTATTTATTTAGACTAAAAGTTATAGTAGTCAGGAAGGAAGAAAAGTTTGAAAAGAACAAAGAATAAGTTATAATGCTTACATACAAGAGAAAAGTACTGGTATGTGAGCAAGAGCTCATATCCCACACTTGTTCAATTAGTTTTTAGTATATTAAATGGTGTTTATTTATAATATGTTGACATATGTTATATAATTAAGTGACATACTGTAGCGCCTGCTTACCAAAGGGTACACACCGGGATGCCCGCAGGACATTCCGATACATATCCTACGATAAGGGTGAACTACGATCAATCACTACAAACACCTCACATGGCATCATAATAAAA
>JAOSBN010000002.1:35570771-35585381 GCA_027563595.1 Erythroxylum suave | reverse complement strand
GTTGGAGGGATGAAGGAATCAAAGGTTTTAATGAAATAGAATCTATGAGAACCAAAGTTTTTCTTCTCTACTTGTACCTATGTTATTTATTACAAAGGCATTAACCTTTTCAAGGATTGTATAAGATATGTTATTAATAATATGAGTTTTTATGCTATTGGTGTTATAATCATTTTGGGTTTTTATTACATCAATAGATACAATAGTGTGTAGCCTTAAAAATGTATGATTTTTTTTTCGATTTCCTCTTTGGAGTAGATAGGAAGCAGTAAACATAATGAAATATAGGCATGTATTTACTTAAGTTGCTCCTTTGAGTATATATAAAATACAAAGTGTTGAACAAATGAGAGTTTATGTTCACATTCATAAGTATAGATTAGTGGGATACAAGATTTGCAAATGGGTGTATCCATGTTGGTATGCACAGATAAAGTAAATAGTTAGCATTGCATAGGCTAGAACATGGGCATGTTTATGTCCATGTTCCACTTTAGAGTAGATTTCTCAATATGAGATCAACCACGTTGTGAAATGTTTTGGTGGTTGTTTACTGAACATGTTGCCTAACCAAAATTTTTATAATTTCTAAATAAGTTGCTTAGATACTCTAATTGACAATATAAAGTAATATGATTTTTTTTATTGATGAGATGGGTTTGGCTAAAAAAAATTTCCATTGTTTTTACTTTTTAGCCACCTTAAAGAATGAGGAATCATATGTGTTTATTTCTCACATAAGCCATCAATTTTATTAATATTATAAAAATACCTGTCATATTTCCATTATTTTCCAAAAATATATGACAAAAACTATGTTCTTTATTACCAATTTTCAACTTATAGCTCTTGTCAATGAATAAAGAATGTGATTAAAGTAACTTTTTATCTTTAAGCTCACATACTCCATAAATGATGTTGGTACAGTACATTTAACTTCATGCCTTAAATTATATTTTCCTAAAAATGTCCAGAGCTTATATGATGAACAACTATATATAGACTTAAAATGATGTAGTTTTAAGCTCCAATGTAAGTCATCCATAAGGTATTTTCTTTTCGTGTTGTAATATAGTCTATACGGAGATTTTCAAGATTGTAGCTAACAAGCTAAGGGATACATGTTCTAACTTGATCAATCCAAGTCACGGAGCCTATGTGAGGGGAATGAACAATGGGGATAACATATGCCTTACACAGTAACTCTTTACTTTACCAACAAAGTAATAAAAAGATGTTCTTTGAAAATTGATTTCACAAAATCATTTCATAAAATCAATTTTCAATTTATCTTGACTATTTTTAGATTTCCTAGGTATTTTATAGGATGGATCAAAGCTTGTATCTCATCAATATCTTTTAAGTAATGATTAATGAAGAGCTTTCAATCATACTTAAGGCAACTAGAGGATTTAAGGAAGAGGACTCTCTGTACCCTTTCTTATTTACAATTGCAATAGAGGTCTTAAGTAGAATTACATCTCTAAACATTAGCAATTCCCCAAAATTTCAAACATTTCCAAAGATGTAATAATAATTTTCTCAACTTGATTTTTCTAATGATTTTCTTGTGTTGTGTGTAGCATATAAAGAGTCAATACGGCTACTCATGAGATCTTTGGAGACATTGAAAGAAATTTGTGGTCTAAGCTTCAACCATGATAAAAGTTTGACATATATCTCATATGATACAGGCTCTCATAATAGACTACTTCCTACTACACTAGGATTAAAGACAGAGTCATTACCTTTCAAGTGCCTAGGAGTTCCCATCTCTACTAAAAGCATGAATGCTAATGACTACAAAACATTGATATACTCTATAGAGAAAATAATAAACTTATGACGTAATTGATGGTTGTCCTAGTGAAGTAGAATCTAAATAGCTATAAGTATTATCAATAATCTAACCATTGATTTTCACATTTGGCTACGCCTAACGAAGTTTTAAAGAAAATAGACAGGTTAATTAAGGACTTTATATGGAAGGGAGCTACTAATATCATAAAAATCTGAAGTATCAGATAAAGCACTCTTTGTCTTCCTAAAAATGAAGGAGGAAGTAGGATCAATTCAGTCATGATCTTGACCAAAATTCTCCCTGCAAAAAGGCTATGGATACTTTTATCAAAAAAGGAGAATTTATGAAATTGATCCATACATATCATATAAAAGGGGAGAGTATATGGACTTTACAAGTGAACCTTACACAATCCCATACACTACAAAGAATTTTATCAAATAGAATATTCATGAAAGAACATATCAAACAAATCATTAGGGATGGAAATTGAACTAAATTTTGGTTTGATAATTGGGTTATAGTTGGTCCGTTATATAAAATAAGGGAACTAAACTTTTTAAAAGTGATGGTCCCTAATCAATCAAATTTTATGACATTATATTGAATGAAGAATGGCATTGACCTTTCTATTATGTTAAAGACTCACAAAGAATTCTTCAATTACTATTTTAACATTACCATTTATAAACTAGCTCGTTTAGTATACTAGACAGAGAAGAATCAAGTTCTCTAATAACTCCTATAGGAAACTTCTTCTTAGTTTTGCCTCTAAGGTGGATTGGTTCAAGTTAGTATGGGATATAACAATCTCTCCATCTCACTTGTTATTGCTCTGGTTAGATATAATGTAAAGATTAGCTATTAGGGATGGAATCAAGTTCATAATTGATAGCAAAGCATATGTACTATATGGAGCAGCTTTGAAAACATATTTATTCTTTGAATGTAATTAATCTTAAAGATTATAGAGAGGCTTTCTGGAACTATTTAACACTTAATGCAACATTAAAGTTTGGCCAAGAATAGCAAAATGGGCTAATGCAATCTATTTGGTAATAAATGGGACAAAAAAAGTCTTTAAGATTAGCATTAGAGCATTAGTTCATTTAATATGGAATATAAGAAGCTATGTAATTTTCAAGAAAAGGCATTAGAGCATTAGTTCATCAGATATAGAATATAAGAACTTATGTAATTTTTAGGGAAATATAGTAGATATCGAAGTGGCACTAGGTAGACTTCAACTTAAAATATGCCTAGATGTCTTGGTAAGAGGCTCACACTCTAAGATATATTTCCTGGTACAACAAAGATTGGCTATATAATGAGAAACGAGTTAAAACCGGTCACTTGGAGTTATAGGTTAAATTTCCTATTATATTCAGGGGTAGTTTAGCCTTAAATAGCATAACATCACTTATACAAATTGTTTACTAATTAATAAGTAAAAGACTAATCCATTAGTTTAGTGATGGATATATCATATATGTAAATATTGTTGTATTTTTTGTATACATGATCAATTTTCTTTCTCTAAATTTTTCTTTTTGTATCCATCTGGAAAAAGAAAATGAACTACTAAATTTAGAGATAAAGTTCCTATATACACCATTTTTTTTCTTGATTGTTAAGATGTTGTGTTTGATAATATATTATAGAATCACTATATGATTTCATATGCTTGCTGATAACTTAATAATCAATATTATGTTCATCTTGGGTTCATTAAGAAAGAATAAAAGATATGTCCTAATTAACAAGAGCAAGAATGCTGAAAGGTAAAAGGTTGAAGTCATCATCATTAATGATAATAATGATAGTGCATAATCAAATAGAAATGATGAATGAAGCCATGTAAGGATGGAAGTAGTGAACTTTATAACTTAATCATTAAGTTATTAACCTTATATATGCATTTTAGAATTGAGAACATTTTGCTACTAAATTTTGTGCCTAAAATTGATGTGTTCTTAAACCTATTTTAAGACACTCCAACTTAAATGGAGGCAGGATATTTTATTGTCATATATTTACTACTCTAGGCCTATAATATATAATGATATAAATAAAGTTTATATATTTATAACTAGTTACTATACCTAACACTTATAAAGTTAATGGAAGTCACTAAATTCACAAGATATTAATCATGTTTGACAATGACTAAGTACATTATATTTCTACATTATTGATCAAATGAAAGAAAAAGTATTGTCTTATGATATATATATATATACATATATATATATATATATATATATATATAATATGGGACATTTATCAACTAACAAAGAAGATAATCTCGTTTAGAAAAAATAAAGAATATTTATATCATTTGACAAGGAATGTTATTTTTCAATAAGTGAAAAATGTTATTTTTATACAGTTATGGTGTTGTTGTATGGATTCATGGTATTCTTTATATGTAATGATGATAAATTTTATACTCAGTTATAACTCTAAAATGTCAAAGTAAATGTGGCACTTCTTTGTATAGATCCATGGTAATTTTGTATATAGTCATATTAGTTCTTTTTTGTATAGAATCATGGTATCTTTGTATATAGTGATGGCATGCTTTATAATTAGTTGTGGTATTGACATATTAGAGTAAAGGTGGAACTTATTTGTATAAAAGTGACTTTTTTTGTATATAGTCATAATATTTTTATATATAGTCCTATTATTGTTTGTGTAGTGATAGTACATTCTATACTTAGTTATGTTGTTAGAATAAGTGGTTCTTATTTGTGTATATCCATAATATCTTTTATATTGAGTCATGATACTTTTTATATAAATTTATGGTATTCTTTATATGTAGTGATGGTATATTTTGTACTTATTATATTAACATATTAATGTAAAGGTGATATTTATTGTAAACATTCATGGCATTTTTTTAATAGATTCATTGTGGCTTTTCATATAGTCATGATATCCTTTATATGTAGTGATGAAATGTTTTATACTTAGTTTTGTATCGACATATTAGAGTAAAGATAGTAATTATTTGTATAATCCATGATATTTTTTTGGTATAGAATCAAGATATTTTTTATGAAGTTACAATATTCTTTTTATATTGTGATAATATATTTTGTACTCAGTATGATACTGACATATTATTTTAAAAGTGTTAATTAGTAAACATCTATGGTATTTATATATAGAATTATGGTATTCTTGTATGTGGTCATAGTAGTCTTTGTATGTATTGATGACATGTTTTATACTCAATTATGGTATTGACATACTAGAGTAAATCAGTAGTTATTTTTATATATTTATATTATTTTTAATATAAATTCATGGTTTTTTATTTGTAATTATAATTTTGAAACCCTAAATCCCCAAAACAATGACTCATATGAATTTATGGTCATTGATCGATCTAAGATCAATTATAAATTGGTATAAATGAAAATAATATAAAAAATACACATTTTACCATGTATTTTTGTTTAAGATATTAAAGTCCTTAAATAAGCTATTAACCCTTTTAATAATATTCTAAAACTTATCCTATATATTTCATCCCATACTACATTTTATCCCATTCATTTCATCTCTATACTCAATTTTTCTTAACCTCAAATGTTGACAACACTTCAATGGTTAGTTCCTTATAATCATAGTTAAATATAGGAAAAAATTTTGTCCAATCCACATTCTCGATCATGGTTTCCACCTCCATCACCAAACCTATATCTACCAAATAATATGAATCTAAACTTCTATTGGGTTCAAGGGTCTAGTTTTTAGGATTATATACCTTTCTAATTGACCTTTATTAGTAAAATATAATATAAAATGTTCACCTTCAAATGATTATTAGAACTAGTAATGTGAAGCTCCCCCTCTCTTACATACACCATTACTCTTACTTAAGGGTAGTCTCTTATTTATATGTTGGAAAATTATACACCCACAATAGAAAATAATCCATATAAATGACTCTCAAATATGAAAATCCCAAAATTTTTGTCAAATGGAACCCTAACTTTGTGAAATCAACATTTTTAAACAAAAGGTGAAGTAATCTTAGTTTAAAGGGTAGATTGCAAAAAGAATCCCAAACAAGGCGTTTCCAGTTGTTCAATTACTATACCATTTAGATCAAACGTTGTCAGACGTAATGTCATCGAAGAATTTAAACAAGATGGAGAAGTTTGGAGTAACAATTGGCAAAAAAACTCAACTTAATGTTGTTTGCCACTCCTATACAAGATATATCAGACTAACACGTGGAGGCTATAAAAGTTCATAAATAGGATAACGAATTTGTCAGAATTTTCATGATTTGGATTAACATTAATCCACTTATATGAATTACTAAAATGAAAAATTCCCTTTTGATATTTATTTAATTCTTATGAATATGAAAGAGTTCATCTTTCATTGATTTATAAGGTTTAATGGATTCCTTTCAACATTTATTCACATGTGAGGAAATAGTTGTTATGTGAGAAAACTAAACAAATAATTTCAATTCTAGGAACCACGTGTGCTATTCTCAGCATCGCAGTATTGGCTAGCTCCTCATAGCCTGAGTCCATTAATCTTCTTGCAACAATAATCACTTCCTTTTTAGTTAACTAGAAGTTATGAGAACAATCAACTCTGAACTACAGAACATAACCAATATTTCCATTTAGTTCTTAAAAAAAATAGTTAATATATATAGTTAAACCAAATTCCTGACTACAAAATAAAATTCTATATGACACAATTACAAGGACTTAGAGGTTGTTGACATAATCAACTATGCTTGTAAGAGCATAAAAAGAGACTCAAATGAATCAATTCAACTACTCTAATAGTATATCATGAAACTATAAACATGATGTTTTTCTTTCTTTTGCTATCTTGATCTTTTTAAGCCTAAAACATAAACTTTCTCCTGATCTTGCCTATAACTACATTATCTATGTTATGTAAAAAGAACTACATAATTAGTACTAAGACTTAAATTTGATGCCAAAAATTGATCTCGGCTCTCTCCTCTTTATTTAGCATCTGTTATCACCTGTAAGGTCCTTGCAACTTCACATATCTAGTTAAACGACTTTAATTCTCTCCCAAAGGCTTCTTTACCTTTTCTCCAATAGTGCTTTAGATATTAAGATGAACTACAAATACATCCATCCCATTGTCACTTTTTGAACCATTACCATTGTAGAAATAAAGAATGAATAGAAATATAAAAACATTCATTATATTTCTATGTTTGAATAATATGATGTACATCCACTTATTTATACGCTCTACGTATCTTTAACTAAAGTAAATTTAGGAGAAACTAAAGCCTAATTACAAGGATAGTTAATAGAATAAAGATTATGTGAATATCTATTAATATTCATTAACATGCATTAATATCCTCCCTCAAACTCAAGGTGGTTGCGAAGATGATAACTTGATTTTTGAGAGATCTTAAAAATATGAAGGCAGGTGTGAGTTGGTAAAAAAATAGCAAGTTGTGCTTGATATAAGACTAGGATAAGTTGTATAGTTCCTTAAAGCATATGATGAGGCACAAGATGACAATCGATTTCGATGTGTTTAATTTATTCATGAAAAACATCATTGTCGGCAATTTATATGTCACTATGATTATCACAAGAGAGAGGGGCTACTGAAGAAAAGGTGATACCAATGTATTGAAGTATCCATCAAAACCATAAAGGTTGAGTGGTAGCATCAGTTAGGGCTCGATAATATGATTCAATGCTTAAGTGAGAGACAATTGTTTGTTTCTTGCTATACCAAGAAATGAGAGATGGGTTAAGAAACAAATAGTACTCAACGGTAGATTGCCGAACTAATCAACATCTGAGTATGCATGTACATCTACTTAATATGAATGACTGAATTGAAGTCCATGAAACAAAGTACCTCAAATGTATCGAAGTATATGAAAAACAACTGAAGTTGAGTGGTACGGGGTGCAAACATGAACTAACTGACAATGTAAACTACAAGAACGATATCTAGACGAGTGACAATAAGCTGTACAATAGTACAAACTAGCTATCGAGAAAGTGTACCATCAATCAGAGGAGTTCCATTAGTAGAAGAGATATGATCATTAGAGTCAAGTAGAGTGCTATCAATCTTAGTGTCAGTAAGACCAACATGAGTGATAAGATTAGTAATATACTTGGTCTAAGATAAGTAGTAGCTTGAATCATCAGAGGATAATTCAAGGCCTTTAAAATAGTTCAATAGACCTAAATCTTTCATTTCAAATTGTTGATGAAGAAAAGATTTAAAAGTAGCGATCCCCTAAGTGTCATCGCCAATTATTATTATGTCATCAACATATAGAAGGATACCCTTGATCTTTGTTCTGGATAAACAAAGCATGGTCATAAGAACTGAACATAAGACAGTTAATGGTGGAGCTAAATTTAGCAAATCATGCTCGAAGAGCTTAGTAAGGCCACACAAGGCTTTGAAAAGATAACAAACTTTATTAGGTAGAGAAGCATACCTAGGTGGAGATCACATATATGCTTCTTCATAAAGATCATCACTAAGAAAGGTATTCTTGACATCCATTTAGAATAATTCCTAATGGTTTCTTGCTGCTATAGCAATAAGACTGCAGACTAAAGTTAGAAGAATTACTAAGGCAAAGGTCTCCTTATAGTCAACTTCATATTCTTTAGTAAACCCCTTTGCAACTAATCATTTTTTGTATATTTTGACCGATACATTAGCTCAAGTCTCGATTTTGTAGACCCATTTATAGCTAATAACAGAAATATTTAAAGGTAGGTCAACTAAGTCCTTCAAGTGTTGGTGTTGAATAGAGTCTGCCATAAGGGGTTCAAACTAGCCTCACGATAGATGCGAGGTTATATAAAGAAATAATAGTCAAACAAACATGGATGTCTTTAAGGAAAATAGATGGTTGACTTACTCGAGAGGATCGACATAAGGGTTATAGAGCCTCGGTAGATTCTAGTGAATAAATAGAAGAGGAAAAGCTATTTGGTATGATGGATGATCCGCAGCTAGAGAAGATATAAGAGAATCAGTGTCATTTTTGTTAAGTTGTTAGAGCTGTAAGATGGACTTGGAGAAAAAATATCAAGAAATAAAGGTATAGTAGGACTAGAAAAAAATTTGTATGAGGATTTGCTAACTCGAAATTTTGATATTGTGGAGAATGTTTTGTGTTCCCAAAAAGTGAAATGACAAGAGATTTGAAACCTTTGAAATAGTGGATCCCAACATCTGTATCATTTTTCTTCTATCCCATACCTTATAAAATAATATAAACATGCTCTAGGTTCAAGTTTGGTATGCTCATGATGTTGTAATGGAAGAAAGCACGTACAACTAAAAACTTTGAAAAACTGATAATCAAGAACTTATATGGAGAGATATTACCTATGATAGGAGAGGAAATACAATTGATAATATAGATAGCAATAAATGTTACTTCTATACAAAGGGTTTCAGTACAAGAATATTATATAAGAAGGGCTCCAGTAATGTCAAGAATATGTATATTATTACATTCGGCCCGACCATTTTGTTGATATATGTTTGGGTAGGATCTCTAAATGATGGTCCCTTGTTGATTAAGAAAATTGATGAATTTTGTATCTTTGTATTCCGTTGCATTTATCAGTTTACAACACTTTAGTATTGCAAGAAAACCGAGGGTGAATCATATTAGCAAAACGATAATAAACGGAGAATAGTTCAGATTCACATAATATTTCTTGCTACCCATAGTTTCATAAGGTGCAAGACCCTAAATATCATAATGAATTAGATCAAAAGGTGCTAAAGAGATAGAATCATTGACAGAAAATGGTAAGGCATAATTTTTAGAGAGTTGACAAGGGACACAATCAAAATATTCAGTTTTAGCATGACCTAGGTTACCATTAAAGATTAAGGACCCTAATCTAGAGGTAGAAAGATGACCCAAACAAGAGTGTGATATATGAGAGGTGACAACACTACTTTGAAGGAAGATTTAGTGAAACAAGCTCCAACAACTATCCAAGTTTGCGCCCCTTCTTAAGGATCTTACTCATATGTGGATCCTTCACAATACAACTAAAACTCAAAAAGGATAAGATAACACCAAGTTCACATAATTATCCAACAAAAATAAGACTTAATGAGAGTTTGGGAACAAAAGAGGTCTCAGGTAAATGTAATGTGGATGTGCGAATAATACCTATATGTTAGACGTGCATAATAAAATTATCTACAATGTGAACAATGTGTGGAATAGATGATATTATTAAAGATTCAATAATAGAAAATTCAGAGGTCATATGATTGTAATAGGTAGAACTGAAATACCAAGAGTTTGATGTACCTATTGTGATAATTAAAGCGCAGGAGGAGACTCTACCAAAATCTGGTTGAAGTTATTGAAGAAAGGCATATAGGTTCTTTAATAAGTATTTGGGAGAGGTGCTTTTTTTCAACACCTCAGTGGCAGTAATAGCAGTAGAACCAGGCTGGAGAGACTTAGAAGAATTGCCTTTTTCTTAGTTTTGTTTACGTTGTTTTCTATATTTCGAGATGTGATGTTTGGGCTTTTTACAGTAGCTATAAGATCTTTTATAAAACATCTTACCAAGTTGTAAGAAGTTTGAGACGAAGCATAAGTTATAAGGAAAGTATCAGTAGATGGGACAAAATTTTCAATACGAAGCATATTGAGATGACTTTCCTCTAAAATGAGCTCTTTAATAATATTGTCGAGATTAGGTAAAGTTTCTCTATGAAGAATAGAACTACATATGAGTTCAAATTCTTCTTTGAGAGTCATAAGCAAATGCCATATATGTTGGCGATCTTGAAGATTTACGTAAAACATATCAACATTAGGACTAGGCCAGATAAGATCGCTAAATGTTAGTTGATCTCAAAGTTCTTTCAATTAAGACACATAACTGTGTATTATATGTCCTAATTGTTGTTACGTGCAATAAACTCTCCTATACAATTGAAATTAGTGGACATCATCTAATACAAAATAACAATTTTTTAGTAAATTCCATGCCTCTTAAGTTGTGTCAAAATGTTGAAAGTCAAGTTTGGTGACTTTGGCATATGTATTTTGAAACCATATTAAGATTTGATGGTTCATTCCATCATATGCCAGCAATTGCTCGATGAATATTATCATTGTCTTCATCTTTCTTTTGGGTGGGTTTAGGAATTTCTTTAATGACAATACGTTAAAAAAATCTCCCCTTAAGAAAACTACAAATTTCCTCATCTCAAAGATGATAGTTAGAGGCACTAAAGTTGAAATTAATAGGGATGGGAATCTATTGGGGGAGTTTAAAAGCATCCACAATGAAAGAAGACAATAAAATAGGAGAATACCTACTTATAGAGATAGAATTTGGTTATTCTGACTCATATTTAGATTCAAAGTGTCAAAAAACCTTAGGAACCAATCTAGTTTGAAGAGAACCTGAATTAAAATGTACTGAATCAAATGGTCAAAGTGTCGATCAACCACTTTTTGAACTTAATCAAACTAAACTTAACCGAACAAAGAGGAGAAGTGTAACGTCCCAAATCCCTTTTTAGAGGCCCAGAATAGTGTGTACTGAGAAATTAGAAGTGCATTTCATGCATCATATGGCATATTTAAATATGTGAATTGTGTTGATATTCATGAAATAATTATACATGCATTCATTGACATTTTCCAAGTATAATTGATTTACAAATGCAATTAAAAATGTGAATTGTGGATTATTATTTGTGCTGAAAATTGATTTGGAGACTATTAATATTATTTTGGAATTTTTTGTGAATTTTAGGAAATTTTTAAAAATTTGGGGTATTTTGGATTAGGAAAATTATAGAAATATAAGATAAATGAGAATTTTTCATTTTATTGTCTTGAAAAGTACATTGGAGTGTATTAAAATCGATTTAGTAATTGTGGTGATATTTCGGGTCTTTTAGAAATTGAGATATTTTGGACAAAAAAATGTAGAAATAAAAGACCAATAGAAGTATGACAAATGGATTAATTATGGATTGACAAATGAACCTATTAACGTATGACATGTAGACAAATGGCTAAAGGACAAGTGGTAGTAGAACTAGCAGACAAATGTAACACATGTATTGGAGACATATGTCAAGACAATAATGAAACACCTAAGCTATGCTTTGGTCAAAAAAGTTTATACAGCTCTTTGGCTTTGTCTCCACCAAAACCATCATCTTCCTTCTTGCTCTTCATCACTTAAACACTTAACTTCTGCATTTGTTTGGGTTATTGTCCATCCATCACCGAAATACAATCCATGTTCATTTTTTGTGTTTAGCTTTTGATTAGTCCATCAACGATATACCTTGCAAAATCATCACTTCAGCTATTTGGGGTCTTCGGTTATCATTCTCATCCTCTCATAACTTCTAAAATTTTGTTGCAGCGAGGGAAGTGTAAATTAAGTAAGTAATGCTTTAAGTTGGATGGGTAGTGCAAATGATGTTTTAATGTTGTAAATGAATGCATGCGTGAGTGGTGTAGAACCATATGGTTATAGGTTTTGTTTTGGTTTGTAGATTGTTATCGTTGAAAAGAACCGTATGCATCAGTTTTTAGATGTTTGAATTTAATCTTGAGTTATGAGCAAGTTTAGAGTAAGTTGAATTGAAATGGGAGTTTAAATGAACAAGTAAATGGGAGAGTATAAATTAGAGATGATAGGCTAAGTGGAAGAAAGGAAGAAGAAGGAAGAGAATCTGCAGTTTCTGGAATTGGTGTGCATGGTCATGCATTATGGTTGCATGGCCAACAGTGCTTCTCAAACTGCATAGCTTGGATTCGTGTGACTATAACTTTGTCTCCTGACCTCTAAATAACTTGATAATTGATCCAATACATTCCTAAGACATTCCTCTGTATAAAAATTTAGAGCCATCTGAATTGATTTGAAAAATATTGATTGGATGAAAGTGAGGGAATTTGCTGAAATATTATGAACTGGAATATTTTCATTGAACATGCTTTAGTATTTTGATTATATCTTGATCTGTAGATTTAAAAATGAGTTGATTCTTGATTCTAATTAAATTAGAGACTTATGGATATAAATTTCTTAAAGAAGTATAATTTTATTTCCATCTCTAGGAATTTCAAAATTTGGCATGAAATTGAGTCTTGACTTAGGCTGCAGTACTACCCGAGACAGAAATCATATCCCGCTGTTATTGAATAAAATGTATCGATATAAGCCGATTCAGATAAAGGTGTCTTCACAAAAGTTATAGTTTATTACCTTAGCTTTCACTTGGTATAAATTTTGTAATTTTTGGATATTGGACTTGAGATATGTGAGTTGTGCAACTTGAATGCATGATCATGCCCTAGCCAAAATTTCAAATGTACTCAGTCTACAGTATTTTAAGCATAACTCATAGAATAATGAAACAATTTGTATGATCTTAGAGTCATTAGAAATTTAAGGCATAGGGGACAATTTTCTAGAAGAAATTGTTACAGAAATACACCTTTTTCCTTTTCAAAATGATCATGTAAAGTAGACTTGAAAGTTGTGTTAACATGAAAGCTAGAATAGTTAATGGATGTATGAATTTTGACACATTTGGAGTACAATTGATCTATGCATCTGTTTATTACAGAAGTATACCCAGGCATATGTCATTGAATATGCATGTTACAGGATATATTTATAAAAATGCATATTCAGTTACATGAACAATGTGGTAACATGAAATTGTTTTTTATTGCATATAGAAGAGCAAGTAGAGCGACCGCTTCCAAATATTACCAGAACTTTAAGGCAACAAGTAAAAATGGAGAAATTGTGAGTAACCTAAGATGGTCTCACCTTGACTTATTTTGTTTATTAATGAATTAAATTTGATATTGATGAATGTGTACTGAATTCTAGACATGAAATGTTCGAGGAGTTTTGATGCATGATAACATTGGAAGAATTACTTGTATGTGAAGGAGATTAACTACATGGTTCCCAACTTGAATATTCATTCCAGACCTAGTCTGATGATTATTGTGAACAAAAACAAGAACGCAAATTTCATTGATCAAATGTGATGTTTGAAATTGAGAAATGCATTTCATTCCAATGCATGAAACATAAAGGCAGTTGTGACTGATGTAGCTAGTGAAAAAGAGTTTAAAGCTCAGACATTTGTGATTAGAGCCTAAGGCTCAATGTGTACAAAGAGGCCTGTATCCTTAACGAATAAGGGACATTATGAAAGAGCCCGGTATCCATAACAAATACAGGACAGTGAAAAGGGCACACAGTCACAACAATGAAATAAGTGAAATCGAGTCTCATGACATTGCATACAGGTATGATCTAAATAAAGTAAGAGATTGTAATATTTGAGACCCTTTGTGTATGAGATATATGATAATTTTTCAATGTGTATGTTATGCAAAATTATACAGAAATGATGAAATATTTGAATTTTGTTTTGAAATATGACAAATGTGATAAGGTGTTATGTGACATTACTTGAAAAAAATCAAGTTAATTGGAATTACATGATAACATGGTTTATTATGTGTTGTATGACAAGAGTAAACCATCGAGGATGGTTACTCTTTTGAGGTCGCAAATCTCACCAAAATTGTGTTGGATCGGGAAAAGAAAGTTTGTCATATTTGGAGACCTGGTAGAATTCAAAACTTTTTAGAAATCTTATTTTCAGCGGAAGCAATACATCCAAATCATCATGCCAATATATACATGATATGGTATAAGGATAATAATAAACATAAACAAGATAGTGATATTACC